>JAOXNK010000006.1:589101-603355 GCA_028566675.1 Hypoxylon intermedium
TCTCTCTCTCTCTCTCTCTCTCTCTCTCTGAGTCTAGTCCGATCATACGGAAATCATCGGAGGCGTCTGCAGACCCATGCCTTTAGTTCTTATTTGCGTGACCTAATATTGGATCCTGGAATAGTGGTTTCCTAGTGACAGTAAGAATCCCAGCAGCCGAGCATGGGCAAATGCCGCGGCCCACCGGGATTGGTTGTAGTAGACCCTACTCTGAAGTCCAGATTAACCCAGATACTTAAGATATAATGTTGCCTCCCCCTATCCTAGTTTAGTCCCCATCTGGTTGCTCTCTGGCACGATCAGCATAAATACTACCGCCTCTCGCTGCTTGCCAAGGCTTTCGAATCAGCTCTTCCTTTCCTCTAATAGTAACTACTGTTCGGCTCGCCCCATAGTTCAAGATGCTATTCTCACTCTCTATTTTCCTCGCCCCTGCCCTGGTCGCGGCCCACGGTGCGGTGACCAGCTACGAGATCAACGGCAAGACGTACGAAGGTTACCAAGGATTCTCCCCAGTAGCCGGCGCCCAGATCATCCAGCGACAATGGCCCGACTACAATCCTATTATGACGGTCACTGACCCTAAGTACGTTCCTTTCGCACCTTGGCAATTCCGTATCGTATTCTAACCCCCTCCAGGATGACCTGCAACGGCGGCACTTCAGCGCCTCTCTCTGCTGAAGTCCCAGCTGGCGGTAGCGTGACCGCATTCTGGAAGCAGTGGACTCACGAGCAGGGTCCCGTGATGGTGTGGCTGTACGCTTGCGACGGCGAGTTCACTGCCTGCGACGGCAAGGGCAAGAAGTGGTTCAAGATCGACGAGAAGGGCCTGGAGGGCAACGTCTTGAACAGCAACAAGTGGGGAACCGCAGATGTCTTCAAGGACCTCAAGTGGACGAGCACTATCCCCAAGACTCTCAAGCCTGGCAACTATCTCATCCGCCACGAGCTTCTCGCTCTTCACCAAGCCAACACTCCTCAGTTCTACCCCGAGTGCGCCCAGATCAAGGTCACTGGCTCGGGTACCGCGACCCCCGGCGGAAGCTTCCTCACCTCCATTCCTGCGTATGCCGCGCAATCTGACCCCGGCGTTTTGGTAAGTAACAGCCATTCTCCTTTCAGTATGAGTTGAAGCTTACAGAGATCAGGTCGATATCTACCAGGGTGGTGCCACTTCATACAAGACCCCCGGCCCCGCGGTCTGGACTGGTTAGATAGCATAGTCGTAGGAGCTAGGTGATGGGTCATATATGGGGATGAAATCGGATTGTGATGTTTCATAGACTGTCAATTGTCGCAGATTGACGAAGCGAAAGTCAAGTGTAGAAATATTTGTCTGAACCCGCTTCCTCGTCTTAAAACAGATACATTCGGGGTAAACTGACTGCTACATTTGGTGGTGTTGAAGGGAGTGTCGTTGCTGTAGTGTAAAGGAGTGCCATGAAAGGTCCTACAACCCAAAGTTCTGTCTCCGACATTTATTGCCACCCTTTACCAACGTCCATGAAACCTTGAACATGTATGTATATCCTATAGTTCTCAACTCGAAAGCACACTTAGTTGTTTCGAAGCGGCTGGTTGAGCACCTGTCGCATCCGTTCGAAACCTTGCCCTAATCTCCCAAAAGTTATATCCCACTCTCTAAATCTAAAAATCAGTCCATAGAAAGAAGCCACTTGAAGTCCAGTAGCTGTAACAGCTATGACCAGATTCCAATGCCTGGTAGGCCAGTCGGCATCTGACGAGCGACCCTGCTTAGTATAAACTACCCATAGCATGGCGAGGCTGTATAAGCCCCAGGCAGTGAATACACCAACGTGGAGAAACTCAGATATGACGTCGTATGCAGTATTGACAATCGGCAAAGGCATGGTGGTTGTTGGTGTTGTTGGTTGGTATTGACGGGTTGTGGGCTATGCTTGTGTCGCGCAATATCGAGATGAATGAGTTCTTTTCGTTTTTGCCTGTCCAGCTTTTCTTTCTACTCGGTAATGTTCGAGAGCTTATCCACTGTGTGAAGAGTAGGTAATGCGAGTTTTGAGAATGAAGAGGAAACAGTGGCTTGTAAAGACAGATCTCAGGACATACATAGGAGCGATGTTGGTTGCATTTATTCGATGACCAGAGGAATGATCGGCACACAGCCCAACGATGGAACCAACACCCTCAAGTAGATACTATTTTTGATTACATGTGCTTCTTTTAAAGCATATAATTGATATAGTTATACAAAAGCGTACTGGTAGCCCTGCCGATTGCCCAGCCATCAACCCCTATCTATCTCAGCCTGCTTTTCATAACCCTACTACCTCCTATAAATCTTTAGATGTCAGTCACCTAAAATGGTCACCCGACGCTTAGTTCCGACACTCAGCCAATAGCTCTCTTGCCTGCTCGGCATCTTGGCTACTTTCCAACCCAAACTCCGGCTGCTTCGAGACACCGGATTCTTCAGCCACGGGGAGCATAGAGCGCTCAGACTTATGCTTCTCTAGAAGAGCTGTAGCGTTCTTGTTCAAGATAGCGGGACCTATGCTCTTGCCCTCTTCACCTGCCGCGAACTTACTGTACTGTAAGAAGCACGCGAAGATTCCAGGTTTTGGCGCATATGGGAAGTCACTGCCGTAAAGAATCTGTGATGGTGAGGAGAATTCCAGCAGGGCTTTGAGCTGCGGAGTGCTTGTAGAAAGGGCGAGGTCGTAGTAAAAACGGCCAACAGCAGCTTTGCTGGAATTAATTATACGTTAGAAACACGGATGAGATTGGGATAGGTAGATCGCTTACGCTTGTCCAACGTTCACACGGGATTGCTTCGCAATGGTGGGCTCAGCAAGAGCCCCGATGGCTCGCTGCCCAAGGTAAGGGAGTGTTCCCCCGGCATGACTTAAGATGATATCAATATTGGGACTCGTGGTTGCTATGCCGGAGACAACAAGTGACATCGCCGCCCGTGTCGTAGCTTGAGGGTAGTCAAGGACCGGCTGCGGAAGAAATCCGAAAATCTTTTCAGGCTTGATATTAACGTGTCCTGGATGCACGAAAACGAGAGCTTTGTACTCGTTTAAAGCCTTCCAGATAGGTTCAAATTTCTCATCGCCAATCAATCGATCTCCGTAAGACGTCATGACAACAACTCCGTTTGCGTTCTTGTCGGTCTCGAAGATGTGTCTGATTTCCTCAAGTGTGCCCTCGACATCGTTGAAATCTGGTAAGCTAGCAAAGAAACCGAACCGGCCTTTTCGTTGACAGCACAGATCCCATACTTCTTCATTCAGCGTTCGTGCCAGTTTCCGGCCCGCCTCCGTAGGGCCGAACAGAGCGGGGCCGGGGGCGGTAACGGACAATACCGAGAAGGACGCTCCAACTGTGTCGCTAAATCGTACGCATTCCTCCAAGGTCCAATTAGGCGTCGTCCAGCCAGATGGGTCACCGCCAATCTCATCCAAAGCTTTGACAAAGCTAGGGGTGAGGACATGGATGCTATATGTACTTAGGTAAGTACGATTTGGGCTAGAATAAAGCTGTAGTAAAATGGGTGATGACTTACTGCGTGTCGATTTGGCTCGAGGCAGCATGACTAGAAACGTGTGGAGTCATGTCGTTTTAGTCTACGTAGGAACTAGCCTCGGAGTGTATGAATGGGAAGAGCCAAAAGTATAGAAGGGTTCGACAAGTATGTAGCTAATGAACAGACATAAGTATATGATGGTAAGGGGGTGGTGAGTAGGAAAATGACGATGAGGTGAGTATGAGATGATGGCCCCGCGGAAACAAGGGATCGGAGTCCCTCAGAATGATGATTCATCCCGCTCTAAAACACGCCTCACTTGGTGTTTATAATTGTGCCGCGGAGGAACCTGACCAATAGAATTAGAATCACTTTATTCCGACAAATCCGTATTGGTCTCACCTAGCCGGCTCTTCTGCATCGCTGGTTGTGTATCAGAGATGTCACCATCAGGACATGCTTCCTTGAAATGCAAACCATCGTCCGAAGAATTCGTTCGTGTTTAAGATATTCCAACAGGCCCTCTATGAGGTACACCTCGTAAAGCTCTGCGTTGATCATGCACGGAATACGATGATATTCACGCAAAATTAGACCTTTATACTAAGGCGAATGATTGAAGGACTGATGCATATACAGCATTGGAAGGCATCTTGGTAGTAGAGGTGTGTATATAAATAGAGCTCCCATGAAGTTCATTACCTAGTGCTTTAATACTAACTACATCAATTTATATACTATGTTTTCAACATTTTCTATAAGCTGACGAGAGCTTTCGAAATCAAGTAATCAGTCCTCTAATACCTCTAGGAAATATCTAAGTTGTCCAAAAGCAATTTTGAAACTGGCGTTGCCATTCGCGGAAGTCCCAACATGGCCTTTCCTCTTCCTCGCCAGCTGTTTCGACAGTTTCGAGCAGCTTCTCGAGATTCATGTATACTGCAGGGTGAGTAGGATCCCACGATGGTTCTTCTTGCCATTCGTAACCATGCTCGACATAGAAACCCCTTTTCTGCGCCTGGACGCCCATCTCAGCGACCACGTCTCGCAAAATAACTATACTTTCGGCATGAGAGATCCCAAAAGCGCCACGCACATCACAGTAGTACTTCAAGTACGTTTTGCACATCCCCTTCCATGCTTTAAGAGGCGCTGCAGCCCAATACTCGCCACCAAGCTCCTCCAAGCCGATCTTCAGCGCTCGACGGTATGCATACGAAACGCCCTTCGTGTAGTCGGGGTTTATTTTCTCTCGGCTGGAGTCTTTGATGATCCCTAGGAATCCGTAGAGCTTGTCTCGAGGATCCGAACACTCGAGCTTTCCGAACTTCTGGATTATTGCATGGACTAAATCCGGCACATGCGATTGATATGTTTCCGCGGCCATATAAGGACGTCGAAGCGCCATGGTCATCTCGTCTAGCGTTCCAACCACCGTCCCCTGAGCTAGGGGGTCTTTTATTGGTCGAAGCACTAAACGTGTCCTATGAGTAATGACCTTTTCTGCCGGGCTGCATGAGCGAGAAACAGAATCAGAAGTTGTGTGCGGAATTCCATCTTGTGAGAATAGGAGTTCGCGCGACGGGTCAGACTGGAGCGGGACACCCGCGAAGAACTCGAGCGGAAAGACGAAGTAGCTGCACCACACCTCCATACGCTGCGCCAATAACACCTCCTGCACGATCCAAATGCGAGTCCAGTAGGGGTGGTAACTTAGAAACTTGAAGCCTTCCCACTGCTCTGCCGTCCACGCCGCGCAGCTGTCGCTATGTCTTGCACCGACCAAGGACTGCACATTTGCCAGATCTTGCTGCCGCACATACTCGAGCCAGGCCACCACTTGGTCTGCGTTGCGGTACACATGCGCCATCTCCTGGACCTGACACAGTCGCTCTGCGCGATCGAATTGGTTGATGCAGATCGCATCGATAAAAAACAGACCACCCACGCGTTTCCTCGGCGCGGTGTGGAGGAAACCATAGAGATTTCGGCGCACATAAAAGGGCTGATTGCCGATTCTGATTTTGTAGGTGTTCCGGGTATCGGTCCCCCAAGTGTAAGACAGGGCTCTGTACTGTATAGAGGGAAGATCCGATAGATCGAACGTCTCCAAGCGGAATGCCATGGGGTAGTCTAGCGTCCATCCAGGAATAATCCGCAGCAGTCGGACTTGGGTTGCGGGATTGATGGCAGGATACTTGAAACCAGACTCGCGATTCAGGATCTTATCGGTCTCAAACCCAGTATCAATGCCGACATCGATATCTTCGTTCATTGTAAGGGGGGGCTGGTTATATGATTCCATCATGGGTGTTGTTGTGAACATTCGGGAGAGAAATGCCCCCCATCGTGGAATAGGAGTGTAGATCTGGGGGGCCTGTGTCGAATGAGGCTATGCTATAACGACATGCGCGCTGCGGTTGTTCTAGGCATCCCATCGGGATCTCAAACCCCTTCATTTAGTTATGACTGTAATCAAACTGAAAGTGACAAGTGACCATGCGCGGGCTTAAGCTATTGCATCCCTACTATCATCCAGTCTTGGCCGGTCCGTGTATTTACGACAATTGCGGCCTAGAGTCCATTGATCTTTATTCCTCAGTTGATCTCCAAACTCTGTTATTCGAGGCTGAACTTGCCAAATGGTGTCTATGTCCAAGATCGATAGCACGGATGGAAAATAAGCAATGATGTGACCAAAGGCATCTATTAGTTTTGGAGAGATTATTGGGTATCGATGTGCGTCCTCGTCACTAATTGTACAGCGTGCTCCAGTGATGCTCAAAGTCATTGTATGCCAGACTACAATGCTTCAGCGTATGATTCCAGAACCATGCCTAGGTGTGTGGCCCAGGCGGTAGTAGACCAATGTCTACCTCTCTATGCAATCCAAAGCCCTCCTCAATCTTGCAGGATATCACTCGTGTATCATTTCCCTAGTAGTGCTACTAGGCACATGTAAGCCTCCCAAAGGTCGTCTGCGACCCATATAAATCTTATCTGTAAGGCGTTTGAAAAGTCATAGCTGCTTAGTCGGCAGGTTTCCTTTATCCTCAAGGATAAGGTGTCGCTGTTGCCATTGCGCTCAGATGAACCTCTCGTTGGGCTCCAAATAGGCCCATAGCTATACAAATCGTAAGGAATATTTTGTGGGGGCTCGCACTTTCAGATGGCACTATGTAGTGCGAAGGGCTGGGCCACATGGTTTGAGCAAAGGCTCGAAGGCAAATCTGCCGGCTATGCCAATATTGGTGCCACTCCTAGTCCAAGCGGATGTATAGCTCGAAATAGTAATAGGATCAGTGGCGAAACCCTATGCGCTCGTGCTAAAGTAGTAATTCTCCCAGAGATATTCGTAATCTTCCAAGATGCCAGAGACGAGACTGGGCATGCGGCGGCTCACTCCGTGTATAAGACCCTTCGTGAAGTGTTCGTAGAATGCACCCCTCATGGTCCACCAGCCCGCCGCCCAATACCTCTTGCCCCACTCTTCGTTCTCGAGAGCGGTGCTGCGTAGGCTCTTGTCACGTAGCTGTCGTGCTGCATATTCAAAGCTCAATCCAATAACCCAAGGGGCCCAGGACTTCTTCTTGTCCTTACTCCTCGAGAGCGCAATGGCATATACCAGGGGAGCAAGAATGTGCAGTATCTCAGCAGTTTGCCCTGGGCGAGATAGCGTATTCAGAAGCTTCGCTGCTGGCTTGATGTCGTCTGCTGTTAGAACTCGGCCCATTAAGTAAGAGCTTATATCTCCAGGGTTGGGCAAACTCGGGAGGCTGGAGCCAGTCCGAGGCATGGTCCATTCCTTCTCGTGGGTCGCCTTGTCTCTTACGGGAACGTCTTCGCCCATCAGCTCCTTCAACGTGTCGCCGTCATCCGGATCAGCATCGGTCGAAATTGGATCTCGCTCGGGTAGTGCGGGCGTGACAAGAGGTCTCGAGTTGGTGACTCGCATCAATAACAGGCGGCAGACCGCCTTTATGACCTCCAAGATGATAATGACACGCCACCGGACCTTCTCCCCCTTGCGCTTAGCTGCCATCTCCCATAGCAGCTCCGTATATTGCACAACCTGTAATAATAGTGCTATTCTACGGTATAACTTGCTCTTAGCTGTCCAGAATCTGGTGTAGCGTGTATGCGGGCTTGGTATCTTCGGTGCGAGCGCGGGTATCCTCGCAATGGCTCCTCGAAGGACGGAATCGTGGTAGAGAGAGAGAAGCTGGACGCCCGAATGCAGAGTCTCGGAGGCAATCTCCTGGTCGCGAAACCGGCCGGGGATGATGTATGTGAGAGACCGCAGTGCGCTCTCGATCTGGGATACTTGGTGGGAGTTCTTCGTGATGAAGTCGCCGTACATGCTGAGCCACTTTGGCGGCATCGAGAGCACGCTCTGGATGGGGTTTTGTGGTTTGTGTGGTTTGCCCGGCGGACGCGACGGGCTGGTGCTGAAATGATCAGCGGGCAGCGACATGGCGGAGAGACGAAAAGGGGGGAGGGAGGGAGAGAATGAATCAATGAATGAATGAGATTAGATTAAATAAAACAACGAGGTACAGAAAAAGACAATTGAAGAAGAAGGAAAGGGATTATGCGCCACAAAATGACACAATTGGGAATTGATTATTATTCAAAACGGCGAAAAGAGAAGGAGGGATGATGAGATGGTCAAGGGAGATCCATTTTCAGGCCCCATTCGCGTCATCCTTCACGCTTCAGCTGTCCGCTGCTTGGCTCGAAAGGCGGAAGCAGCTGCCCCTGCTGCCTCGGTTCGATGGGCATGATTGGACAAACTCGGACCACTTTCACAGCCACTCTTGTTATCGTGTCCCGATAGTAATTCGAGCGATAAGATAACCGCCTCCTAGGCAGCCAGATAGATAAATTGTACCGAGGTATTCTCAACTATCTTCTTCATTTTCTATCCTAGAGTAGCCTGTAGGTCCTATCCAACCGATCACGGCAAATACCATTGCTCTAGATATTTTCTCCATCCCTTACCCGCTCCAACGTAACCAACATACATGTCAGGTCTCACTACAACGACAAAACTGCCATGTGTAGCAACGACATCGGAGTAGAAACCCTCTGTTTGACCTTTAGACCCATCGCCATGACCACTGGTTATTACCTGGCCCGAGCTACTGGGAATCAGGCTGAAATATGTGCAGACGCCTCTAAAGTCGGGCTGAACATCTTGCTCCTCTCCCATGAAGAATACCAGGTACTTTCCATACTGGATCATGGAATATAAGCGTGCAGCATGGCCCGTCACAACATGAGTGAGCGAGATATCCGGGCATCGCTTGCCAGCCTTCCAAATACCTCGTTCCGACTCGACGATCAAGTTGGATCCAACTCCATCGTACGAGACTCCCATGCCTATGTGTTCTCATGTTAGTCCCTTTCAAACAGGGGTAACTCGACCGGTACCTACCCGTAATGTACCCGGCATTCCTCTCGATGGTCGAGACGTACTGCTTCGCTGTGTGTTGTGTGTCTCGGACTAGGGCCGCCGCAACGTCGATGACTTCCTGCGCTACAGTCCGACGTTCTGTATCGTAACTTTGGATTAACTTGGAGGCAGCATCAGGAGCTAGTTGCGCATCCTGAACTGCGGCGGCAACGCGCCAGCCGAGAGCGAAAGCATCGGCAATGCCAGTATTGAGGCCCTGTCCCCCGTTTACCGAGTGGACGTGGGCCGCATCGCCGGCCAAGAGGATGCGGCCTGCTCCTTGGTTCGAAACAAACGTGGAAGCGATTCGTTCCTTGACTAAAACCCGGGATTTGATTAGGGACCGCGATTCTCCCGACCCTAGCCTCCGAGGTTGAGACAAGACGACCTACCGTCAAAAGTGCTGAACCATTCCGTCCTAACGAAGTCGACCCTGTGTGGTGCCATGTGTTCTTTGATGGAATTCTCCGCCTTTTCCTGCGTGATCTCGCCGTCAAGGAGTACATAGAACCTCGCCATACCACGCTCCCGAGGAATCCATGATACTCGCGATTGGCCCCTGAGCTGGAATGTGATGATTTCCGAGCATAGGGGAAAGTCGGTGTCGATGAAGGTGTCGAGGACCGCCCATACCATTTCGGGCTTTGTTCCGGTGAAACTGATATCCAAAGCATGTCGGATTGTGGAGCGTGCACCGTCGGCAGCAATGGCATATTGACTTCGGACTTTCCGTCCGCGGTCCGTGCTCACCGTGACGGCGTTCTTCGTCTCTGAGATGGCAATAGCCGTTTCCTGATAGCAGACAGATACATCCAAACAATCCTTGAGTACCTGCTCTACTATAGATTGCCCGATCATTAAGAAATTAGGATGACGGCAATACTGCAGAGATGTCCACCAGTGGCTCTGGCGAGATTTGAAGTCACCCTCAGAAAAGGTTGAACTAGCTGAATGCCGTGAGTCCCGAATCTATGCTAGAGCGAGTTATACTTACTATTGCATTTGATCCCTAAGGGAAGGAGTTCATCAAGAATCCCCACCACCTCAAGATACTGCTGCGTGCGGGCATTTAGGGCATCGGCTCTACCTACCCCTAAAGGGCCGGCTTTTGAATCTAGAAGCTCATCAGAGGGCGGCCTCAGTTACGAGGAGTTGATGGCAGACCTATGATCCTAACAGAAAGGCCTAAGCGGCTTGCGAGAAGTGCGGAAAGCAGCCCGGTAGGACCGCCTTATTTCGACGTCAGCTCGTCATACAAGGTAGCAGGACAGGGCTCACGACTGACCTCCAATGATCGTTACGTCAACTTGTTCCTTAGACCCGGAGATCCCAGCATCTTGAGCCATGGCCAGCAAGATGCAACTGCATCAACGACTCCTGCGAAGTCGTTCCGGTTGGAAAAAAGGTGTGATATCATACGAGGCAGGAATCAGGCCGCAAAAGGAGTTATTTTACTTGACGTTATTACAAATTCGCTTGCGGCCACACTTCGAATCTTATCAAGCTTTCCCGGGCCCTTCTATGGTGCCACCCGTCATTCAAACCCGTGAATATCAGAAACGAAACCGGGTCACCGACGGGACCACACGAGCATTCTAGACTCGGCGGTTGATCGCGGCCGCTCTCGAGACCCGGCATGTCCTTCTTCCGTCGTATTGCGTTATGCAGCGCTGCGGAGATGGTGTGAGGCGTAAATACAGGTTTAAACAGCATCCTACCTAGTCTAACACGTATCAGATTTCCACTTTGGGAAAGAGGATATCTTCGGTTCCACTTCGGTCCTACGCAGGGCGACAGGAACCGTCTTCTGGGCCTAGTGTATTTGGTATCTCATGTGCCCGAGAGGGCATCTGGAAACTAATAACCTGGGGAATACGAGAAGCTCGTGCTGGTCACGCTATATTGAAGTAGAATTTCTTGAGACCCTCAAACGCTTTAGCCGTGCTCCCGGAAACATGCACTATAGGGTCGTAGCAGCTATTGGTCTGCTATAAAGCTTGGCTTGTCAATTTGCAACGTTGCCGCCTTGCCAAGTCGGCTTCTTCTCTAATGGGAATACCAGATGAATAAGAGCCTCTAAGGGTCTCGGGGTGTCGCCACTCGTGCCAGTCTCAGTCGATCGAGCTGAGCTCTTGTATCATATGTATCATGCAGAGTACCTGCAATCCCTTTGCCAAGGTGTACTCGAGTTCATAAGTTTAATCGTATCCAAGTTTCATCAAGTTCTTGAGTACTACTTACACCATGCCGTCCGTTCTGAAGCAGGTTGACATTACCGACGACTCGGCGCCACCAAAATGCTTGGCCGAGAAACCAGAAGAGCTGGTACCTTCGTATCTCGAAACCGCATCACAAATCTTGAGCATTATCTCGCGGTACAAGCTAGCGAAGGATACGTTTCTAGCGAAGACACATGATGAAGTCAACTTCCTCGCCCAGATTTATTCCAAGGTCGCAGCTACCGAGGCCATCCTCATGTGCCTTCCTGCGTTCCCGTTCAAGTCACCGAATAATAGCACGAAAGTCCTTGGTCGTCTCCCCGACAAAGCAGAGGAGTTTGCACTCGCACACCTCAATGGCTTGTGTGCTGCGATAGGGGATATTTATGCCCCTGGCGCAAATCTGATGATCATCTCCGATGGACTGGTATATAACGGTACTACATCCTCGACCTGTCGTCAGTCTTCTTATTAACTCGAGAAAAGACCTCCTAGGAGTTCCAGATAAGGATGTCTGGGCGTATGGCGAAGCCCTTCGAGCTTTAAGAGTGAGGAAGGGCTTTCGGCACATCGAATTCTGCCGACTCAAGGATATAGTACATATTGACGTCCCTGATGAATTGGACGAGATTAGATGTAAGCAACATTCTAGATGATGTCTTTATCTTCCAGCTCTGCGTACACCCCAACTTCTTAAAAGATACATCTATCTCGTCCATCGCGTGGCTAGCAATTTGCCAACCTAGAGGCAAATGCGTCCTAACAGCTTTCAGATGTTGCCAATGCCACTAATTTCCGCCATGCTCTACTACAGCAGTTTAGTAAACCTGGGTATAACGTTTCTCTCAGGATCTCGGAGGATGAAGACACATGCCTAACATACAGGGGATATATCAAGTTTCTAGAGACCGATTTACAAAACATATACCCCGTAGGCGAGGGTCGAAGCAAGTCAAAGTACAAAAGGGGCATCGAGTACATTGCGAAGCAGATGCTGGCGAGAGGTGATGTATGTTCTTCTTCCAAATGCTTTGCACACTAGGCCTCACAGTGGTTTGACGGGTAGCTGACTATCATATCAAGGCATTTTCCCGTGCAGTCAGGGGAAGATTTCCAGATCGACTAAGGCTTTCGATCCACGCCTCGACGGGTCAAAACAAGCTTTCTTTAAACCTGCTACCAACAGATACGACATTTACAACTCCTTGGCACTGTAGCATTGCATTCCGACTCGACGGCACAGTTATCACAGGTCATCGCTCCAAGTTTGACCTTGATGATGCCTTTGAACTCGTGTATGAGGATGGCCGACCTAGTTACTTCCGCGAAAAGAGCGACCTATTATCGTGGACAACAGAAAAAGGCGGCATAGTCTGTGAGCCCCTATACCCCGCGGGCCTTATGATTCGACCTGCTGCGGGTCGAAATGCATTGTCTATAAATGACGTGGATGTAGCTCAGGTGCGCGCCCTGTCGGAAATCAACTCGCCCGTCGTATTGCGTGGCTTTGCGAAGACTACAAATAGGGATATCTTCGTTAACAAGGCCCATGAGTTTGGTGTACCGACCCCATGGAAATTTGGTTTGGTGCTTGAGGTCAAAGATCGCGGTGCAGACACGGGCGGTTTAAATAATGTCCTCTCTGCCGAATGGATGCCGTTTCATTTTGACGGATTATTCAAGACGGTGAAGAGGTTGAGGGAAGATGGGAGCGAATATTTGGAACCTACGCCACCGAGGTAAGCTATTCTTCATATTTGCTTCATTACACACATGCTAACTGCGTCTGTTAGATTCATGTTCTTCACAGCTATAAAAGCCTCGCCGAAAGACTCAGGTTTCACCCTGGTTTCTTCGTCTACGCTACTATTCAAACACCTCCCCGCACATTTACCTCTTTCCTCTCTCCGCAACCTGACTTGGACTGTATCTACATCCTCTTTCAATTCGTCCGTCATCCGAGGCCTACCTCTAGTCGTCGATCATCCGACGACAGGGCGTCCGTGCTTGCGCTTCCACGAGCCGTGGCCCCAGTCCAAGACCAAGTTCGATGCCACGAACGTGGCTATTGACAATGCCTCGGGGGAGGGTGTGGACGCAGATAGCACAGGTATCTGCGATACGCTTACGAGCCTGCTACATGACCGCCGCATCGCATACCACCATGCCTGGGAAAAGGGCGACATGCTCGTGAACGACAATGTCTTGGCTATGCACACACGGAGCGATTTCAAGCCAGGCTGTGGTCGGGAGCTTTGGAGAATACACTTTGATTAGGATTGGGTTGATCAAGCGAGTTGGCCTTCTTAGATGTTTAGCCTGGGGCTAAACTTCTTTCTATCGTGGGTATAATGGATAATGATACACTTACTTGGGATGTTTTATGGGCAAACTTGAGAAAGGATGAGATTGTGAGTAGATAGTCTACTCAACGTCTACGCGTGTAGCTACCTAAACTTCTTATCTCTGTTCGTACGGCTCCATCAGATACTCGAAAATAACAAGGGAGTTTTCTAGGGGTAGGTCCAACAAAGGTCGCGGTGTGGTTTTCCTTGTAATAATCCGATAAGGGAGTATCGCGTTGTTGGGGGGTAGTATATTCCGTACGGAAGCAGCTCCCATCAAAATCCTCAGCGTATCGTGTTTGGTATGATTAAGACTCAGATCTGGATACGTCGAGATAGGATGTTGTTTTCTCGATGATTGCGTATCTTGAGTCAGTCCCCGGGACCATGATTCCCAAAGAAACCTGCGACACGGCGTTGCAGAAATGGTTGTATCTGTCCAATGGTATTATTCCATGGAACAGGATTCTTTGGTCCAGGCTGATAGTGAGTTTATCAGGTTCCCTCTGGATTTCGATTTGCCTGTACTTCATGTTTGACTTCGTAGTTTTGTGGTCTGTCGCTACCTAGACTACCTGTAAAGAATTTTAGCGATTTGCCTGGTATTGGGGTTATGGCTAGCAAAAGGCACCCAGGATGGAGCGGTGATGAATACGAAAGTCTGGCGGTATTGTGACAGTTAATAAGTAGGAATACTAGATGAGTACGGCCTGATATTTCAAAAAGG
>JAOXNK010000006.1:655666-665744 GCA_028566675.1 Hypoxylon intermedium
TTAGCAGATGGGTTGGAATGAACGAAAATGTTGACATCACTTAAATTATCCCCAAATCAAGAAGTAAACCTCATATACGGAATACAGGAGTGACAAATACTATGAAGACACATATTCGCGACCTTACTCGGCACATTTTATCAACAATCTTGAACATATTCTTATCCCATTTACGAGAAAGGGGACGAACAGGCAAGAGCTGTAGAGAGGCGGATAGGTTGGCTAGGTAGCTACTTGACAGATTTATTACTTTAGGTACGTGACATGTTACCCTCAGCTCTACACTGGCATGGCTTATGTGCTGCCATTCTTTGACATTTGACTACTACTTGTCTTGCGAAAGACATCTTCTAAAGTTCCAGCAACAGCCAAGAAAACAGCAAATCAATCAATTAATCAACCAACCGAATGCTTCATCAAGATTGAACTAGCGCGACCTATGGCATGATTGCTACACGTAAACAGAACAGAACAGAGGCAGCGCGACCATCCCGCGGCGCGGGCATGGATGTGATAGCTGCTCCTCTTCTAGGTATCTTTTTACTCCTCGCCATCGATGACCCTGATAGTGATTTTAACACCACCTATGTAAGCCAAACGTGCGATATTGTACATTAAGTTTAAGAGTGACTCCTGAAGCAGTCTGTGCACTCCCGCATCACTACTACTACCACCACCACCACTGACGAGATCTCCATATCTCCGTAGAAAACTGTATGACCACATTCCTGAGCCAGGCCAACTCCGTAGAACAGCGCGTGTTCGGTCATGTCTTCGGAACACCGAATTTAGGGTTGCGTGGGGGTTACAATTCATTCCGGCTTCGATGCAAAAACACAAGAAAAAGAAACACAAATTTATCATAAAAGGCTTGGAGAAAAAGGGTTGGCATGCGGATAACATGCACAGAGCATGTCGTCCTAAATAGGAATATGGGACATGCTCAATTCGGACCGAATCGAGAGCTGTCAGATCGTGAACAGGCGAAAATGCGGTATAACATGAGGGTCGCCAGATAATCACACGCGAGATGTACAATGTTTATCGGCAGGTAGCGTCGGCAGTAGAATGATTCTGCTAGGAGCGTCGGTAAATCAGCTTCTGCGTATTCACGAAGCATGGTTGCCCCTGACAACTCCGGAATCCTCGTCCTCCCGCTCTTGTGTGTCGAGGCGCTTCCTCCAATCGGCTAAGCTCTCGCTGAGACCAGCGCCGTCGTCATCATTCCTGGAACCGCCAACTTCGAAGTCGAAGTTGGTAGAGAGTCGATAGTTCTTGCTTCTCGTCTCCCAGTGCGAACGTAGCACATCGAGCTCATTGGCCAGATTGTCCAAGGCCGTACTGTTCCTAGCTTCACTAAGTCCGCCGCCGTATAGACTCCCGGCCTCTGAACTCTCCTGTCGGCTATGTCCCATCCCATTCGTAACGGGAATGTTGGTATTCATTTGGTCTGTGCTCATGCGACTGCGTCTCCGGTAATTATCCACAGAATGCTCTACCTGGTCGAGCAGTAAGCTGACTTTCTGTTCGGCTTCCTGAACACGTGTCTCGAGGAGAGCGTTTTCCTGTTGCATCTGCTGGAGATCATTCTCCCGATTGGTTAGTCGCTCTGCGGTGTAGTCGCGGGACTTTACTGTGCTATCACGCTCTTCTTTGGTAGCGTCTAGTTCTCTGCGCAATTCTACAAGCTGTCGTTCAAGCTGAGTGGAAGTAGTCTTCAGCTGTTCTTGAAGGCTCTCAATCTTGTTCTCCAGCGCCGAGCGTTCAGCTTCCCAATCTGCAGGTGCTGCGTTGCCAAGAGAGGCGGAACGTTCCTCTAATTCGAGATTCTCACTCTTCAGGCGACTGTTCTCAGCCTGCGCCTGCGAAAGCTCTTGCTTCATCTTCTTCAGCATCTTCTCTGTGCCCTTAACATAGTGAACAGCTGATTGATAGTCGTTCTCCAATTGGACTATTCGGGTACGATAAGCAGTTTCGGATTCTTGAACTTGCATGGCGAAAGTCTGTTTTGTCTCCTCATGAGCAGCGACTGATTGTGCTAGTTGCCGCTCAAGCTCGCCAGTCCGAGCGGGATCAGGGGAAGCAGTCCTAGAACCTATGCCACGAACCCGGGCAAGGTTCGTCGGGCTGATGCCCCTTTCAGCTAGGATATCCTTCAGGGTATTGTGTTGGACAGTGATGGCATTGGCCTCCAGTTGCTGGGTAGCAAGCTGGCTCTTGAGGTCTGAATTCAGGGCTTGCAGTGATTGAGTTTCCCTCAGAGTAGATTGCAGCTGTCGACGTATTGTTACGCCTTCCCGGCTCGACTGCTCTTGATATGCTTCGAGTCCAGCAATGCGCTCCTCAGCACTCCGGAGTCTATCCGACGCGGAATCGGCTTCTTCTCGGTATTTCTTGACGAGGTTATTGGCCGCTTCGACTTGCCCTAGGAGGACAACGACGCGCTCAGCATCAGCGCGATTGGCCTTATCCGGCTCCTTGGTTATCCTTTCAAGCCCAGAGACCAAGGCCTGGCGATGGGCGTTGGCCTCCGCCGCATGTCGCTCAGCAAGTTCTTCGGCGTCTTTTAGGCGTTGAGTTACAGTTACCAATTCCGCTGTATGAGCCTCGTGTTCCGCCTTGAGTTTAAGTAGTTTAGATTCAACAATCTCGCGCTGAGACCGTTCTTCGTCCAGTTTTCGCTCAAGGTGAGCGCGCATATCTGCCGACGCCACCACAGCTTCTCGAAGAGACTCTAAGGTTTCAGTATGTTCTTTGGAATTGCCGATGGCTTCATTGTACTTGTCCTCAAAATCGTTCTTCTCAACACGCAAAAGCTGCAATGTCGCAACGGCTTCCGCACCAGCGACTGATTGCTCCCGCGCTTCACGCTGAACCATATGTAGCTCTGCTCTTAACTGTTCCAGCTCTGAAGATGTTTGTTGCTTGTACGCTTCTAGTTCGCCTATGCGCTTCTGGGTGGCACTCAGTGTCTCGTCTGCAAGTTGACGCGCACGCCTCTCCGCTTCAAGTTCTGATGCTGCTCGAGAGATATTATTCTGTAAGTCTCTTTGGGCATTGAGTGCCGATGCAAGCTTTTTATTCAAGTCAACAGATCGATCACTATTGTCTGCGTCTCTGTCGTTGTCCATTTGTGGGGTGCTTGCTGTACTTCCGCTTTGTGCTGCCATTTTTGCTTTAGCATAGACGGCTTCGCGAATTGCAGCGTCTCGTTGCCGCTCTACTTCGGCAATCTGCTTTGCTGCGAGAATCGCTTGCTTATCGATGGAGCTTTGCACGTTAGCCAACTCCTGTTTCATAGCTAAGAGCGATTCAATGAGTCTCTTGTCATCATCATCAAACGGTTCGGCAGCTCGATTCTCAAGAGTTGGGCTCAGAGTTGCATTTGACGCATATCCAGATTTGCGAGCCAGTTCTAGTTCTGACGCAAACCACGCGTTTCGATTTCGGGCAGCATCAAGTTCTTTTAATAAGGTCACTGTCTGCGAGTTCCGATTCGAACCTTTTCGTGATAAAGGATTGCTCGTTTGGCGCGTTGGAGGAGGCGGGGAAGACGGGCGATTCGTCACAGTTTTCAAGGCTGGCTCAATACTACTATCGACGGAGCCTTGGCCCCGGCTCTGGCGTGTCTGTTTCGGTTTGGGCCCTTCCCCTGGAATATTTTCTGTCCGCGAGTTACTTCTAGCGGCCTGCTGATTCGGTGTTCGCCTTCCATTAGTGACTGGAGTTTCCTCCCTGATGATTTCTCGCGATATGGGGGACTGATTTTGACTGTTGATACCAGATGAGCCCATGCTTGCGACTTCCCTCTCTATCCGCTCCATGGATGTATTTCTTGCACGACGACCAGTCGCACCCGTCTCGATAGTCGGCCTAGGAGGCTGCCCCTGTGGCGGAGGTCCTGACGGCGTAGAAGTCCCTGCAGCTCTCGGAAGTTTTGATATTCCATTACTCACGGGAGGAGGACCATTAATGTCTACACCCGTGCCTTTATTCGGGCTCGTAGGGCTAGCAATCCGCCTCGGATCGGGTCCAGCAGAGCCCTCGCGGGAGGGTGTTTGCCTAACACCCCCAGGGGGGGTTTCGCCGCCGCTCGGTCGTCTTGCTTGCTGTATCTTCTGGGTATTAGACTGAATTTGCGCATCGTTGGGATACCGAATTTTTGTGGTATCTAGAATATACACAATCGAGAGATCGTTGACTTGACTGGTGGTCGAGCTTGGTTCGCCTCCAACAACAACGATTGACTTCCCCACAGACGTCATACTATGACCGGAGCGAGGTGATGGTGATGGACCCATGTTTTGGAAGGTGTACCAACGACGAGACGAGATCCTGAATGCGGCCAGGTCGCCTAAATCGACGCCCTCCTCCGTACGTCCACCGAAAACGTACATCACATCATCTACCAGACAGGCAGCGTGGCCTTCTCTGGGTACAGGGATGTAACCTATACAATCCAGCTGAGTCCACTTGTTGACTGCCGGGTCATAGCACCACACATCGTTGAACCATTGGAAGCCGTTGGTACCACCAAATCTGGAAATAGTAAGCTTTGGGAACCTACAGGTGCGAGACAGGCGCGTCTAGAACTTACAGGTACATCTTCTCGTTGTAAGTAATCATAGAATGATTCGTTCTAGCCGGTGGTGCTTTGCCTTGCAGTGCTCCTCCAGTTTCTGTGTTCTCGGTGAGTATCTCCCACCGATTGTTGGGCATCTGCAATTGATTGAGATCAAACGCAGCTAGATCATTCATGAAGTAGCCCTCCACTTGGCCACCGAATATGAATATTTTAGATCCAACGATATTCAGGGAGTGACCATAGCGGCCTGATGGTCGAGGACCGGCCGGTAGGGCCCGTGACCATTGTCTCGTAGCTGGATCGCCTGGTTAGCCTTCATCGACGACGATGGAATCTGGCGGGGCAGCAATGTCTTACAGGTATTGAGTAGATACAGAGTTTCGTCCAGGACGTCAGTTTCGTCGATTTTGGTATCGCCGCCATAAACGATGAACGCATTGCCTACTAAGAGCGCGGAATGCCCAACTCTTGGTCCTGGACCCTCGGACATGGTCACGAGCGGGTAGCAGGACATAGTTCCTCCAGCTTCAATCATCCACAAGTCACCCTTGACTGTTGAACTCTTAATCAAACCGCCCATGACATAAATATCGCCTTCTTTGGACGAAATCGAGTTGACGGCGGCTCCATATCTAGGAAAGGGGCTCGGGGTAGAGGAAGTAAAGGTCAAGCGTCGTTGCGACCAGGGATATAATGAGGAATTCGCGTTTTGCTGCTGGGGCGCAGGCGCAGGCGCATTGCGTAACTGATGGGAAGCGATATAGTCAGCATAACTGGAATGAACCTAGGCACACTGGAATTACAGCAAGACGACAATCGGAAAGAACTCACAGGCAGGTCACTTATTTGTTGTTGGGATTGCTGAAGTTGCTGTGATGGTTCCTGGGCCCGGCGAGCAGCATGCTTTTCGGTATCAGGGCTAGGGGTGCTTTCATCGAAAGAGTTCAGGCTCCCGGTTGGAGTGGATCGTGAGGTCTTCTCTTCTCTGGCAATGCGCCCGGCGGCGCCTTGCATCTGGGGCGAGGATGTTGGAAGGCCATCGCGACTCTGGACATTCCGGTCCTGATTCTTCTTGGACTTGAATAGGAAAGCCATGGCGAGTTACAGCCAGGCCCCCTTAGAAGGACCTCAACGAGAGCTTAGTCTAGATGATCGCAGTAGCGACAGAGTAAACAAATGACGACCGTTGGCCTATAGTGTGGTAGCGGATTGAATGCGACGGATTGGCGAAATGGATGGAATTAACACGAGAACTAAGCGTTAGGCAAAAGTATGGAGGATTATTCGTATGGCGATTTGGCGATGCTAGATGGCTGGGGCTGATATTGGTAGCATGGAGGTTGGAAATTTCGAGGATGGGTCCTCAATCGAAATCGCGCCGATTGTTCCTGTTCCTGCGCAGCCTCTCGATTTTTTATTTTTATTCCCCTTTCCTTTCCAAGTCCCCTACTTCTATTTTGTTCTATTACAATATCAAAAAGTACAGAACTGGCTTAAATGCGAAAGAAAAGGCTTCGTAGGGTTATGTTGTTGCACTGGTGAATCAGTAACATGGATAATGAAGGGTTGGCGGATCGAACGTTGCGACGATTCGTTTGCCCGGTGCCACAGGCGGACTGGTGGATGGTGGATGGTGGATGTTCCAACTTCCCCCCTCGAAAAAGCGTCGAATCGGATGGTGCAACTGGTGCAACTGGTGTAACGTGCGGATGGATCTGATGGATAAAGCAAAGTAGAGCGGCCGTAGTTGTTGCCTTACCAAATACCAGACTACCTAGGTACCCAAGGTATCAAGTCCACAGCCGTAGCAGTGTGATGAATGAATGAGCGGCGAGAAAGAGAATTGGGTGAATGGGAAGGCCAAACTGGCGACGAGGCAGCGAGGTCAGGTCGTGGTTGGGGAGAAGGCATTACACCAAATTTCCAGAAAAAAATCCATCTAAAAGTTCCAAGGTTCCCGAGTCCCCAAGGGCTGTCACGACTAGGGGTCGCCTTTGGGGGGGGCCGTGCCTGCACTAATCGTTCATTCGGCTAGCCTGTTCTCTGATGTGCCTTAAGTGGTACCTTAACTGCCTTGACTGCATGTTGCAATTGGACAAGACTGGGCTAATTTGGGGGACACCTGGCTGCCAGGCTGCTCAGGAGAGCTTAGCGCCATTATACTAAAATAAACGGGTGTGGTTGAACAATGTTAAGGGACTCAGGGAACTTGCTCCTGGAACCAGCGAATCACGAGTTTGAATGTATTCCTCCATGCAATGCAAAGAAGGCTTGCATTTTTGGTTGCATGACGACGGCCTGCGATCTATTATTCTGTACCTACCTAGGTACATACAATACTAGCTCCTACGATGCTTTTCGAGTCTTCGTACATCTACAGTTGGCGCACGCTCATTACACGCCCAACTAAATCTTATGTTGCCAGGGAGGTGAATGCGTAATGGTTAAGTGGGCTGGACGCATTGTTTAGAGTCGAGTTAGCATATTGGGTAGGGACCAAGGCCGGCAAATAAAACATAGGGCTGTATGCTCACGGCCCCCTTTTCATTTTACTGCCGCAATGCTTTGGATGACACAACTTCTCTGTGGACAATGTGTGGAGGAGGCAAGAGACCATTTAGTTCGTATATTTACTTA
The DNA here is from genome assembly GCA_028566675.1 of Hypoxylon intermedium. NCBI lineage: Eukaryota > Fungi > Ascomycota > Sordariomycetes > Xylariales > Hypoxylaceae > Hypoxylon > Hypoxylon intermedium. The sequence continues at coordinate 662,889 of JAOXNK010000006.1, forward strand.
CTTTAAATACCTTTTAAACTGTAAAATTCCTTTGGAGTGGTTGTCTTGGGTTGTCTTCTATAAAAAAAAAAAAAACCCCCCGCCCCGGTTTGTCTTGCACTCTTACCGTTTTGTTTGAGGACACGGTGTGGTGCAACATTGAAGTGGTGTATCGACCTAACGGGATACGGAAAATACATACATAGGTAAATACATATGTAGACTTACTATACGTGGAGTTACATAGTAACATGCAAAAAATACTTGCTACGCTGATACTGAATCTTTTTGAATTGTACCAGTGACAAAGCTGCCGTGACCCCTTTTCCCATAAGTTATGTGCAGGTTTTAGATGGCTTGTCCTGTGATAATTGATTAGATAGGCCGATAGGCTGATAGGTAGCCGTTGACTCCAGGTTTGGACCCTTGGCAAGCCCTGTTAGGTATGTACTGGCAAGCTGGCAAGGAGGCTAAGTGGGTACGAATATAGTGTATTTGGGGATTTGCCGATCTAGTACTGAAACGGGCGACCTGAAACGCCACAAATCATCCAGCACGTGAAGATTGCAACGCGGCGATAGGATCCAACTCACCGATAACATATAAACCAGCCATCGCTCCCACCCTGCTTCTTTTGGCTGTGACAAGCTGACAAGACATCTACCGACAGCCTTGAGGCTTCAGCTTTACGGTCGTGCATAGCCTTCTGTATCGGTCTCCGAGTTCGTCCGAACAGCTGGGATGTTGGGTTATCATGCAACGGGCTGACAAGCTCATGCTGAGAGTGTGGAGTGAAGGCTCGGATACTTCAAATCCCGCGCGTAAGTTCTGTTGTGCCAATGTCGAACCGCGCATTCTCATCATTTGTTTGCGATCTGTGAACTCTTTTATTGTTTGTCTAAAAGGCATTATATGGATCTGCTCGTTAATTGCTTGATGGGCAAGCATAACTCATTTGAACGATCATCCTTGGATGGGCATTGGAAGGAATACGGCAAGTGTGTTATGGATGTATACCTAGGTAGGTATCAGAAAATCATGTCTCAACCATGTCGACTATACCGACTGAAGAGAATTATGGGTGAGCATTCTAGTATGTATAGATGAAGTGACGAATCTTGCCCCTTTCTTTCCTAGGACTAAGGGGTTTATGACCCAAGCGGCCAAGGCAAGAAAGTTGGGGGCCAGCGTAAAACTATTTCGTCACCGACCTGCCGACCTGCAGTAAGAGAAAGGATCGGTATGTACCTAGGTATGTACAAGAGTACCTGCAGTCTCCACCGCCTTTCCGCTTGTACCTACCAACCATAGACCTCGTTAGACCGCAAGCTTCCCATTCGCAAACATCAGCCCAGCAACCTTACACTAGCCATCAGTCGCATCGAATCGCATCAAATCGAGGTTCCATTATTTTGCCTCGTGCTTTGTCAGATCTATCCACTGCCACCTGCATCCATCCACTGGGTCGGATAGTTCTCGGTTGACTTTGGCATGCAATAAAGATGCACTGCCAACATTATGACCGCCGTCACCATCCCTTCTCCTAGCGCGGACACGTCTGGGTCTGGGCAGCACTCGAATTACCACATGTTGACCACATCCTCTACATCCCGGACCGAATCGGCGCAACCGTCCCACCAGAACTTCCGGAAGAACAACCTAGCGGCCGACTACGATCCTACGCCATCGCGCGAACACCCAACCTCTGCAACGACCGCACACGCGCATACAGCTAATGGTGTCGCTGCTACTATGCCTTCGCGACTAGGCTCAAGCGGCCCAACTTATGCCGTGCGAACTCCTGACTCGATCAACGGTCGACCACACACGGCAGTGGACGAGAGGGAAACCGCTGAAATTGATCGCCGCCCGTTAAGCGCCCCTGGAAACAAGCAGCTTCTTGTTCCTACAGACTTTCACCCCAACTCCGATCAGGAACGACCTAAACGACTAGTCTCGAAGCCGCCGCTGTTGAGATCCAAGAGCGAACACGTCGTGCGACGCGAGGATGCAGACCAGACAGATGAGGAGGTCCACGAATGGGGTGCACGCCATGGCTTCGAAGACCATTATCAGTCTGAGGATATCATTTCTCAGCTGGCAAATGTAAGTCTACCCTGTTATCTTGCGTGACACCCATTCCTTACACGACCATCTATCTTTATTGCGCCTCCGGTGTGTGACTACCTAAGGATACCAAGCATGGCCGTAGTAAGCTTGCGTTGCAGCATCTCTGCTAGCTAGAGCGATGCACGCTACGACGCGTGCCTGTTGCGACATCGTTGCTCGTTGTAAATATACCATGTCTAACTTGCAAATGTAGAATTGGTACATGTACTATACAGACAAACGCCATGAGACCACCGGACAACCCGAATCACCCAACTACGCAATCGAGGACTGGCGTATGCGAGATCGATTAAAAACTGTTTCAGCTGCTTTAGCCGTCTGTCTCAACATAGGAGTTGAGCCGCCTGATCAGCTCAAGACGAACCCAGGTGCTAAGCTTGAGGCGTGGCAAGACCCCTTCGTGCCTCCTGCGGCGAAGGCTCTCGAAACAATCGGGAAATCTCTTCAAGCGCAGTACGAAAACATATCTCTCAGGACTAGATATAAGCAATATCTAGACCCATCAGTCGAAGAAACGAAGCGATTCTGCCAGTCCTTGCGTAGGAATGCTAAGGACGAACGTGTCTTGCTCCATTACAATGGCCATGGTGTCCCGAAACCTACCGCGTCCGGGGAGATATGGGTGTTTAATAAGACCTTTACTCAGTACATACCTATTTCATTGTATGACCTCCAACTGTGGCTCCAGGCGCCTACCATCTTCGTCTGGGACTGTTCTGAGGCTGGAAATATCCTCAATAATTACCA
>JAOXNK010000006.1:670427-681658 GCA_028566675.1 Hypoxylon intermedium
GACGGGGCTGGCCGTGCGCCGCTACGCCTTCGGGCTCGATAGCAATTGTGTCCGGGGCGGGGAGTTGACGGCGCTTGTGTTTGAGCCTGTTGTTCCTGCTTCTGCTTCTTTTTCTTCTACTACTACTCCCACCACCACCAATACCACCACCACTACGAGTGCGTTGAGAGAAGAGGAGGATGACTCCGACGACGGCGAAGATGACGGAAACAGCAGCGTCGAGGCAGCAGCGAGGAAAGCGGCAAAGCACGGCATAACCCATAGACTCGTCAGCGTGTCCTGCGAGGCTGCCGAGTCTGACGGCGATGATGATAAGAAAGGGGGCAAGAAGAAGGGCAAGGGTAAGGGTAAAGATAAAGATAAAGACAAGAAGAAGGACAGAAAGAAAGAAAAGGGAAAAGACGTGGAATCCGAATAGAGGCAAGGTTAATAATAGCCTGTGTTATTTTGAAGGGGAAAGAAGAGGCTGGGATCTAGATGTTTGGATAGAGGATAGAGGTTAGAGAGATTGCTTGCATAGCGACGGGCGTTTCTGCATATTCACACGAAGACAAGGAATTTAGACTGGGCTAATTTAGAGACAGGAGCTATCCAAGGCACTTAAGGGGGGTTGAATACAACTTCATAGTCTTTAATATTATTGCATACCAACAGTTTAACTCTGTATCAAGCCTGTAGTATTGACCATAGCCATCATGAGCGTCGATCAAATAATCAAATAATATCCAAGCCAATTCTATTGACCCAGACAATGCATATTCTCACAACATAGCAGATAAACTCATGAGCATTGTTGGATCTATTTTTTTTCTTATTTTGATTGCAGACGCCCAGCAAAATCAGCCAGCCTAGATGTTCTACCAAGGTATCCATTCTCTTCTTAAACAATGGACATGTTGTTTCATTCCATTTCCGTCTCAGAAGCAAGAGAGGCTAAACTCATTACGCATTTTAAGACTCTTAAACTTGACACCTCAGTGCGCAACCCCTGCCGGCATCACGCCAATTTATGCCGAGATCTTCTTCTTGATGATGTCCTTGAGGGTGACGGCATCCGCGGCGAACTTGCTGATACCCTCACGCAGCTTCTCGACGGCCATCTGCTCCTCATTGAAGTCGAAGCGGAAGAGCGCTTCGTCGTTGATGTACGACTTCTTGGCGATGTCGAGCGAGCTCGCGTCGGAGGCGTTGAGCTTCTGGGGGACAGCGTCGGAGGAGTTGAGGAGATCCTCAAGTAGGTTGGGCTGTAGGGAAATCAATTAGCTACATTATTCGAAGGTTAGTGATCGACAGGAGTTCTTACGGAGATCGTTAGGTAGTCACAGCCAGCGAGCTCGGTGATCTCGCCAATGTTTCGGAAGGAAGCACCCATGACGATGGTCTTGTAGCCGTACTTCTTGTAGTAGTTGAAGATGGCCTGGACGGACTTGACACCAGGGTCCTCCTCCTTGCCGTAGTCCTTCTTCGTCGCGGCCTTGTACCAGTCGAGGATACGGCCGACGAAGGGGGAGATGAGGAAAGCACCGGCCTCGGCGGCAGCGATGGCCTGGACGAGCGAGAACATGAGGGTCAGGTTGCAGTTGATGCCGTGGTCACGCTGCAGGATCTCAGCAGCCTTGATACCCTCCCACGTCGAGGCAACCTTGATGAGAATGCGGTCCTTGGAGATACCTTGCTCCTTGTAGAGCTATAGGGCATGTGTCAGCGCGGTTTCTTTCGACACTTTTTTCACTTAATAGGAAGTAACACATACGTCAATAATGTGGAGGGCCTTCTCGACTGAAGCCTTGGTGTCGAAGGAGAAGCGAGCGTCGACCTCTGTGGAGACCTTGCCAGGGATGATCTTGAGGATTTCTTTGCCAAATTCAACCAAGAGGCTGTCTAGGGCAGCATCGACTTGGCTGTCGACATCACCACCCTTGCCCTTAGCGTATTCGACGGCTGCGTCGATCAATTTGGCGTATTCTGCCTTCTTTGAGGCAGCGAGGATGAGAGACGGGTTGGTGGTGGCATCTTGCGGCTTGTACTTTCCGATGGCTAGCGTTTCTGTTAGATGCGTTCTCCGGCTAGAAGGTGAGAAGATGGGTTTCAGGGGAGTTGAGCAGGTCAATGGCCCTCGCCCCGAAGCTAGATTGGAGATGCGGGATATACTGACTTGCAAAGTCACCTAGCAAATATCTCAGTTAGCTTCACAGTCTGTTTGTTTCATTGTGAATTGGTTGGTTGAAGCTTACCAGAGTCGCACACAACGACCTAATCAACAAAGAATACGTTAGCAGTTGCCCATTCTCGTGGAGTTCAGGGTGCGTAGTGTCTGTGTAGTGTGCTCGTCGGATAGCGTTGAAGAAAACCCAGCTTCGTCTCCAGCTCGAAAAAAAACTCACGATGGAGGGGCATTCTTGTTATTGGTTGAGGGGTAAAACAGGACTCACCGTGCCAGAGGCCTTGAGCTGGTCGAGAGACGTAGACATTTTGTGGTTGTGATGGTAGGTAGGATGATATTCTGAACTAAGATATGTCTGTTTTATGTAGCTTCCCACGATATAAGCAGGGGAAGATGAATTGTTGCAGGTTGCGGTCGTAGTAGTTCAAGTCAATGGTTTGAGACTGGAGGCCGTAGGTTGTTGGGGAAGACGGAATGTTCTTATTATGTACATACATACACTATTATTACCCATGGCAGCAGATGGCGGGGCATTATACTGGGACAGGCGTCATATGCCCACAGTACTTGGCTATACTTGGCTATACTTTGCTTCACCTGCCAGATCACCTACTATTACCCCCTGTGGCCATGTAGCATCACGTACTAGCAAACTAGCAAAGCACCTGATTTCCTCTTCGACCCTGGGCGCTGCCCCTCCATGACATCGGCCGGCTTATCCAATTCGCTCGCCTTGTTCTTCTTTAGCCACCGAGCTAACAAAGACATCAAGGTGGCGCGCCTCTCTCTGCAATAGTACATGTCTTTAGCAGAGTTTACTCAGGAGTTTACGAGTATGCTTATGCTTCAACTCATGCTGTTAGCTGCTTATGATGTTTAACCACCGCTCAAGTTCCTCTCGTCCATCACTAGATAACACGATAACCTCAAAATGCATATGGCATATGGACATGGACGCACGCACATGTTACGTAGTAGGTATGGATTACTGCGAGGCTCGAATGGTAAGGGTCGTTACTCAGCGCAGCCAACCACATCGGCTCCGGCTCCTCCACGTGGGGTTTCTATTGACGATGGGCACGTCGCAGACTTCTTCCGTCCGTTTGATGTCCCTTTTGCCAAGGCCATCTTGACGACAACAAGTGCCTCAAATATGATAAGTTGTATACTTGTGTATAATACATACGATGGACTGCTATTCCTTTTATTTATATATTCTTATTTGTTTTTATGTAACCAATCTGGCGGTAGTTAGGCTAGACTCTAGAGGACACTTCAAGCCAAAGGCCCAGGAATGGCATCCAAGTCGGTCGAACATCACGTTACGACCGCAACAAAACTACTATGAGGCAAATTCTAAACATTTCAATGTTGTTGCTACCCGCTTCTCCCCTTCCCTTCCCTTCCCTCCCATCCCGTAGCGGGTCGTCGCCCTTCAGATTAATTAGGTACATACCTTGGCAAACTAGTAGCAATTTTTTCTTCTCAAGAACAACCGAAACAACCGATCATCGGCCTTGTTCATTTTTATGTCCGAACGCCTATAACCTCATATCCATCGTGTAAGCAACCGCGTACTATTACCAAGCAACCAAGCTGGAGACCGAAGGAGAATAAGGAGTGTGTTTACTTCCAAGGCTGGGTACTACGCCAGATACCTGACACGCTAGTATCGTGGCAATATGGATTTTCTATTCTTGACTCAGCGACTTTGCCGTTCTAATAAAAGCCTTGCAATACCTACAGTATGTGCAACCACCACGACAAGTGACGAGCTAACCGGAAGAGCCGGTCACGATTCATACCATACTATTTATGGCAACTACCATAGTAAACAACCAGATTTCAAAGTAGTATAAATTGCATTTGCCATATTTTTGCCCTTTTACTTCCTACTATGAACCACTTTTTACACGAAAGATTTTTTTCTTTTCGCACATCACGACGTCGCTTTTGGTCTTCCCCATACCATGCAGATAAATGCCAATGAAATATCCGACCGAAATCTTTGAAAGAGATAAGCCAGCCTTATTTACCTAGGTACAGTACAGTGCAGTAGGGGAGCGTTATCTAGGAAGGACCGAGTCCAAAAGGCAGGTAGGTAACAGGTTAGTCCTCGGTGATATCGCCATACTCCCACATACCCAGGCGATCAACCTTGGCCTGCGACTCGACCTCACGGAGCTTCTTGAGCACCTCCTCAGATGCGCGGCCGCGCTCCCACGCCTTCAGTTTCTTGGGCACCAGCGCGTGACCGTTCGCAACGACGTCCTTATTAATCGAGTCCGCAAACGTGGCACCGGCCTTCTTGTCGTCGAACAAGGTAATGTAGCTCAGGCCCTCCTTGGTATCCACAAAGTCGAAGCTAGCGACCAGGGATCGGCCATCGGTAGCCTCGGCGATGTAAGTTAGCGCGTCGTTGAAGTAATCAGGGGCGGTGGGAAGCTGGATAAAGGAGAGCACAGCGTCCGTAGCTTGTGCCTTGAGCTTCTGCGTCGTGAACTGCGGCTGGTCGAGGGGCCGGAGGCTCGACCACGGGATCTTCTCGCTGTTGCCGTAATCGATATACAGGACCTCGGCAACCTTAGCCGCCCGGTCGTTCGACCGCACGCGTGCACGGTACCACTGACCGTCGGCGGAGAACTTCGCCGAGACGAACTCGCCCGTCTTTGGGGGGTTAGCTAGGGGCTTGTTGTTCTTGGAGTCGATGTGGAACTTCTTGAATTCGTTCATCAGAATTTCTAGAGCCGAAGTTCCCTTGCCGATCTCCTGGATCTTGAGCCTGCCGTTCGCGTCGATGTTGGTCACGACAACCTCCCGGTAATCCGTAGCCCGCTTATCTGCTGGTGTGGCATCCTTCGTGGGCTCTACTTCAACTGCTTCTTCTTCGCCACCTTCTTCCTGCGACGGGTCCCAGTCTTGCCACATGCCCTTTCGCCCTTCCTTCGCGCGTTTCTCGGCAGCTAGAAGCTCGTTGGCATTACCGGCCTTCTCGGCCGAGTACTGGTGAACGGATGCAAAGCCTTCTTCAACTAGAATCTTGGCAAAGCTCTCGCGGTTAAGGTATAGATCCCCAATGAAACCACCAACTTTGTCGATGTCGTGGATGTCGATCTCGCAGTCACGTTGGTTACACCGGCGGTTAGCAAGATCCAACGCTTCTTGGCCGAAAGGCTCTCCTTTCTCCTGCGGCAATCTAGGCGCTCGCGGAGCACGGACGCCAGCAAGCACCATGGTAAGTTTGACTCCTTCTCGGGGAATCAGGATTGTGAATCGAGAACCAGCCTTGCAGAAGTCGACTATCGCGGGCACCTTTTTCTGGCGCGCGAGGGTAGAGAGTTGGATCTTGGCCTTTTGTACCGATTCCGAAACATCAACATACGTCTTGGCTTTGGACGCTTTTCCAGACCACATTCCCTTCTTCTCCTCCTTGGCTGTTTCTTGTGCTGCGAGGAGTTCGTCGTAGTTTGGAGCTCGGTCGGTGTCGTCTTTGCGGTGTCGAATCACGGAGCACCAACCATCTTGAACTAGCTGGAGGTTGATGTTCTTGCCCTTCTCCGTCACGGTCGCCACGTCACGCGCCTCGAACTCGTCCCTGGCAGGCTGGTGTCCGTCGATGGAAACCTTGACATGCTTACCAATCAGTTTTTTCCGGAGGTATTCCTTTGCTTCATCTTTGAAAGGAGCCTCGGATGGCTCGTTCGTTCTAGGGCCGCGGACACTGCTAAGGTTAATTCGCTTCTCGGCACCATTCTTGGTACGAACAAAAATCGCATCCGCTCCTTGAATCTTTGAGACGATCATGTCAGACGAGCTAGCACTATCCTTAGCCACGTGATCCTTGTGTAGGCGTAGCTTAGCACCCTGAGCCTTCTTTTCGGCAGCTCTTAGAGAGGCCATCTTCGATCCGAGGAGAGTGGAGTGGAAATCATTGCACCTCGCCAGTCCATCAGCAAGCAGAAACTCGGCAATGCTTCCTCGAGGGTGCAAGATGGACGCAATGAGTTGACCTTGTGGGCTAGTGCCGACTACTTCGACCTTGACATCACGCTGGAGCAATCGCTGTTCGACGAATGATCGCGCTTCGTTTCCGAATTCTTCCGCGGGCTGAGTCTGGCCAGTCGATTGGTTGACTCTCTCGGTAGTGGGTGTGCGGATGCCGGCAACGAGCGTCATGAGTTGCAAGTGCTTCTTGTCGGACAACTTCAAACGCATAAGCAAGCGATCACCGCTTAGAACCCGCTCGACAATCGCGTCGATGGTTTTGCCCTTCCATTCGTTGATATCGAGGCCGCTGATATCATTCTGAACCTCGATGACTCCGCCGACACCTTCCCAGAGCCCCTTTCCTTCGCTCCTGGCGGAGGCCTCCATGGAGCGAAGAGTCTCGAGCCGTTCCAGGACTTCCTCAGACTCTTCCTTCCGGCCTGCATCCTCTCGCACTTTGAGCCAGCCAGCCTTGACCAACTCATCCGGCAGCTGAGTCCCCTCTTTCAGCTGGGCGGTGCCATATTCTCTCCCAGACGTAGGAATGGTGTAGAGAATAGAGCACTGAACGGCCTTGCCAACGACAAGTTGTCTCAGGTAATCCCGTGATTGGAAGGCGAATGGCTCGTCGCCCTCTCTTCTGAGATGCGGTCCAGTGACGAAAGCCAGCGAGAAGGTGCGCTCAGCATTGGGATTGTTCTGGCTGGCCAACACCAAGGTGTCGCCGCTCAGGACCGACTTTACGTTGGCAAAGAACTGTTTCGCCATGTTGCCGATGACGAAATGGTTGAGGTGGGCGACAGAAGAGGGAAATCAATAAATAAAAAAGAGTTCTAGGTAATCTCGAGAAATCTACATGAAAAGTTAGTTGGGAGGTAATACTTGAGATTCATGATATCTGCGTTGCTGGTATGCTGGATTGTAAAGTGCATTGGCCCTAATCTCGAGGTAGTAGTGGCTGTACATGTAGGTATTATATAAAGAACACGACGATGCATGAAATGCTTGGTGTGAATGATGGTGTACTCGTGCAACGCCCTGGTATTACATCAGGAGCCAATGCCATTCCCGTGGTGTTAGGTATTTGTCCCAATCAGGAAAGACACCAATACCATTATTGATGGTTAGAGCTGGGTAATAGCTTGTGGGAAGGATCGAGTTCGCCCAAGACCGCTAGACAACATCACGATGGACCATGGCTATATGTGGTCCTTGTCCATGCCCGCCCACATGTTCGTGTATCATGGCCATTCTCACAACTCGTGGTGAGGCGGGAAGGGGCATAGAAAGGATCCGAGGCTACATGCCGCTCGGCCAGCCACAGAATCGAAGGGAGTATGCCTGCAAGAAGCCTGGGTACAACCACTTTGGCTTTTCAGCCGTGTTAAATGTGTGGTAGCTGAGCTAGGGGGTGTGGGCAAGAGCTTGGTGGAGGAGGGATCCTACATGTATAGAGCTTGGTTCAAGATAGATGAATGAATATTGCTGGACTTACCCAAGCTGACTTCGCAATGAATGTGCTTCAACGTCTAGTGAATGGAGGTTTAGGACATTCAGATCGAGTGGTAGTCGGGTTCGAATGAGCCAATGCTTTTGGAAAATGTCGGCTTGAAGCTCAAAATGCATATGTCGTGTGCGCTTTTCGAATTTGACAGCTTTCCTCGAATTTGTGGAGAAAAGCCAAGTCTTGACTCGCGGAGTACCTAGGTAAGTTATGCAGCTTGAGGCAAAGTCGAGGCAGAGTCCCAAGGGGGCTCGGGGGCGCAGGGGCGTCTCCCCCTTAAGCCTTAAGCGAGGAGATGGATCTAATGAACGGGACAGGGTCTTTGCTCTTTTGCCCCTCCCTCGTCTGAAACTAGGGCGGGGTACTAAGGTCATCTCAAGCATCTTTTACGCACCTGCGCACTCTGTCGAATCCAATGGCTAGCTCTACTCTAGCTCTAGAAGACAACTGTGATCAACAAGAAGATCTCTGAGATAAGGAAGGCCAAGATGCCACGAGGTATTAGGTAGGCCGGTAGGCAAGGAAAGTGACGTGAGCTCGGATCGGAGGGTCCAAAGCTCGCTATGCCACAAATAGTAGTAAGCTATTGGAGGGGTAAATGCTCAAGAAATTTATATGTCCATGTACGTAGTTTAATGGCCATGAACTCCAGCACAGTAATTGAATTGTATCATAGTGTTTGGCGATATGAAATTGATTTTGAAGAGCTATGATCGACTACATGGTGTTCAAATTCATTCCTTCACTTAGACAAATTTCATTCCTAGATCGTTCATTCATTCGACATATATCTAGTTGGAGATACCAATGACACCTGAGATGGACGGTCAGCTGCGATGCCCAAAGTAGTGGTTGTCTTGATGGTTTTAGTTGCTTACCGCAGGCGGGTCGGGTACCAGCATTGCCGGTCTTGAGAGACTCCTCGTTGCCACCCTTGCCAAGGTCGTCAGTGCCGGAGTGGCAGACGACGGTCCGCTTCGTCGGAGGTTAGCATTGATGACAATCAAATTCTGATAGGGCGGTAGCTTACGCCAATGATGCTCTCGGGTCCGATCAGCTTAACGAGAGAGTCCTGAAGGGAGCCCTTGGCGTTGCCTTGGCCATCGGTGACAACGTTGCCTAGGTCACCAACGTGGCGGGTGTCGTCGGAGCGGTCACCGTGGGTCTTGCCATGGGGGTTGACTATACTCTAATCAGCTATCCTGTTCCTCCGTAGACCGTCATAGCAGATTATAGAGACGTCACGTACAGTGAGGGCCGGCAGATGTGCATCCATTGGTGTTGTCACCGAAGGTGTGGATGTGCATGCCACGCTTGGCATTGGGGTCGTAGCCGGTGATGTCCCAGGAGATAGTGGTAGGCTCGGACTCGGAAGCTTGCTCGAAGGTGACGGTTCCGGCAACTTTGGAGTCACCACGGACGACAGCAACTAGAAAGATGAACTCAGGTCAGCAATGACTCGGACCCCTCGCAAGACTGGACTAAAGGGTACACGGTAAGGGGTTTCCACATGCATAGTCCCAATGGTGCGGCTACGGCTTATGAGATGGGTTCGAGGTTGTCCAACAAGGTGTTCGTTCATCCCATCGCGGCGTTTGGTGTACAGCAGGGACTGCTAGTCGACGAAATGTGCGCAATCGTGCTCATGCAGCCATCCTTAATGCGGAAATGATGGAATTGACTGTAGTTTAAATAACGGAGACTATTCCACGTACCTGCTTTGACCATTTTGACTACTTGTGTTTTGCTTTTTGGCTGTTGGAGCTATTATTCTGGTGGGAGATGGCAAGGTGATTCCTGATTTTTCAAAGAGAGAGGGGGGAAAGAAGAGGGGAGAGCTTACTTCAGTCTACACTAATTTGTACTTAAAGGGGAGAGGGGATCTCGGGAAGCGAGGATTGTCAAGTCCCGGCTATCAATACCTTCCGCTTGCACCACTCACCTCTCACCAGCTCGCTCACTAATAAGACCTTACATAAACAGTTTCACCAAGCTACACTACACTGGGAGTTGTTCCCATTTCTACACACGCTACCTTCCCTGCTTCCGCTACCTAATCTCGAGAAACGTCTTTATGTCGAGGTGGGGATCCAGCGGAAAACTGCCCCGCTCTAACGTCGTTGCCGTCATGTCAGCTTTGCCTGGTTAGGTGGTGCTTACAAATGATATCATTTTAGCATCAGAAGTTCGGATTTTATATTGGGAACCGGACTTTAACCAAGTTATAATAAGCGAGGCCGATAGGAGACGCCCAGTATTATTAGACTTTATTTTGCATACATCCAAGCCGTCTATCAAGGGATATCCCTTATTTACTCATAGTAATGGGCTGTTTGTCATTTGCTTGATCTCGGTGACAACCCTTACTTGTCTCTGGAAATTGCGAAACAATCTGCCTATGGCATTGGGTACACAACCACCTAAAAGACTGACGAGGGCAGCTCGAATTTGCCATCACAATCTGCCTTATTGCGGCTCGGGCTTGCGTTGCTTAAATCCACACATATGAAGTGGCTGCAACGAGTTAGATCTTCAGAACATGTTTGTCTATCACAGAGGTGCGTGTCCTTTGATGGCTGTGGCACTCGGGGCGATATCTAGGCTGCTAGGCCTCAGAAGCCCCGGATTTCTTCGTCCAGAAGCACAATACACGTAAGAAGACTGAGGCGACGACGATCAATGATTAGCATGCGATTTAGAGCAGTAGTATGGCTAATTCTGGGGGCCATGACGACATGACGACATGACGGTCGAAGGTTCTCTGCAGTGCAACGCCGCGGCTGCCATGCACTTCGGTGGCTAAGTTAATGCTGATGGGGGGGGGGAGGTCCATTACACTGTGCCACATCAGACTGTTATCCAGTTTGGCGCGACATTGGAGGTTAAGATGGAGATGAATTCTTGTCGCAAAAGGGTTCATGTTCAACCTTGAAAGCCAGGAAGCTTTCTAATTCAAGGTTCCGCAACCTACTCGGTCAGTCGGTGCCGTCGAACGGGTTGATTCCGGGTGCAAGGAAACCTAAATTAGACTGGAGCGCGTTAAATTTAGATCTCCCTTCAGCCCTATGATAGGCGGCATCATGCGCTTTCCCGGACTATCAATGTGATAGCATGAGCAAACACCCTGCCCAAGCACACATGATTTAAATAGTTGAAAAGAGAAAAAATCCATATTCCAAGCCTATACCTAGGCCTTTAGCGTGATAAATAATTGAGCCTGTGACAGGATGGGAACGGATTGCAGGTTGCAAATACGTATTCGGGGCCTATGACGGGAGTATGGCTTGGCAGCAGATATATATCAGCAGATAAGTAAGTACGGTAGCTGTCCTCAGGCCATTTACAGCACCAATTCGGGTACGCCGCAATCGCATGGCAGCAGTAATCTATCCAGTTGGAGTAGGGCTTAACGTCGGACGAGAAACTCTCGAGTTCGAACCGACGCGGCTGCTATTGCACAGTGGTGATACTATTCGTATATAAAACCAATGGCCAAGCTTGTAGAGTATCTACATTCCAGGGCAGCCAACCAGTTATATTGGCATATATATATATTTCAGCTGGTAATCCGGATGA
>JAOXNK010000006.1:683580-694377 GCA_028566675.1 Hypoxylon intermedium
TGATGCTCTCTCTAGCTAGACCTGTGTGTTTCGCGGTCCGTACCTTGAGAGAGGAACATTGGATGACAGCAATGTCGACTACCGTTTAGAAGGATTCAATGTTGACTTGACAAATACGTCTGCGAGCATGGTGAGACGACGATCTTATCCCTATGCCACGTCTACGTAGCGATTGGTTATTTGCCGAGCAATCCAACTGCCCACACTTTACATTTCAGCTGCCAGCAATTCGTCCTTGGCTTCATCCCTATGCCATGTTAGCAGTACGGAGGCAGTTGCTTCTAGCCCCTCGGATAGGCTCCGGGAAGACTTGCAGACTGGCCGATTTCATGTAAGGGTGGTGATCATGTTCGCAAATCTTGTTCGGCTTGGTAAAGCTGGCCATTTATAAACTTACTAATGACGAGGAAGCTGCTGAAGGATTCAATGCGTGTGTATAGAACGGGAGCGCACTGTGCCAAGACGCATTTGTTAACCAACAAGTTCCCTGCGTCATAAGTGAGTATTTGATATAGTCTTCCGGCTCTGCAACTTCCGGTAGAGCATGGCATCGTATACCTATAGAAACATGATAAGTTATTCTGAATAATACATAGTGAATCAGAGGCCAACCATGCGTAGTCGTGATGCGGCATAGCCCTCTGAAAAGCCTCGGTGCTAGCATTGGAGGTAAAAGATGTGGTGTGGCTGTGGCTTTGGCTTCTTTTCTTTGGGGATTTATTAGGAACATGGAAGGGTCCTTGGAGGGTCTTTGGAGGGGACCTGCTTTCAAAGGCTGCCGTGGATCGCACTAGTCAAGTAAGGTCGTGTAGTGCACCCGCCGGACCACGTTCTTACCGTTCCTCCCAATTCAGCCCAGCTCGGCCCAGCCTATGTATCAGTGTACGTACCAGTCCATGCTAGTACCCAGCCCACATCAAACATTGAACCCCAAATGTCTTCTCACCAAACCTCCATCTCCTACAACCGCACACGGAATGCTCATGTTCGCCTTATCATTTCTTAATTTCTACCTCACCGTTGCGAATTATACCTAGATACCACCCGTATTGTTTAGTCTGTACTGTTACGATCCTATTTCTTATATCCGCCTCGGCCCTATCATCTACTCCGACCCGATCTACTACACGTAGATTAATTGCTGTGCCTTGGGAAGTTGGTGGTGGTAGGATTGAAGGTTTTACGACATCGACAGTTTGACGATTGACTTCTGACCTCGGAGCTTGGGGCCTGCGCTCAGCCCGCCGGCGCATAGAACTATCCCGTTTTAATCCGGGGAGGCCATCGTGCTGTGCGGATGTCTTCTACTTGCATCATTTAGCTTCTTTTTTAAATCCCCGACGACAAACTTTGTGCTGAGGTCCCTCTGGAACCGGGGCCTATGAGGATGCGAGCTGTCGGACTGTGGCCACAAGATAGAGTTCAAGTCCGCCAGCACCCATCAATGCGACACCACCGTCGACGCCCTTTTTGATACCCGAGATCCGCTTTAAGGTTGGCTATCGCGCGACCACCTTGTCGCGGCGCTCACTATGTCTTTTCGAGACAACGACCAGCGCCGGTATGGCCATCTTCCTCCTGTTCAATACCCAGTCGCAAATCGGCCTTCTCAGGACCAGTTGCCATATCCGAACCGGCGGCAGAGCTTCAACCACGGCGACGATTCTAGTGGCGTCAGCTCAGCCGTTACCCGCGCCGGCTTTCATCCTACCTTGAACACTACCGCCGCAGGGCTCGCCGCCCGCGATGAACTGTTCCTAGCAAGCCCATCCGATCCCAATAGGCCCAACTATGGCAATTCAAACGTCGCTATGGCCGGATACCAGCACCAGTATCAGCCTCAGACGCCACCCACGCCGTCAACATACAATCCGCAATCCTTTGTTCGCTCCCATTCTACCACCACCCTGCCTTATCTGCCACACCCATCACACAGGTGGGCGCAGCCGAATGCGAACAATACTCCCTATAGTCCTGCTGCTGCGACGCCTAGTAGTATCGCACCTGCTCCATACAATCCCGCTGCCTATTCTAGCGCCGTAGTCCCTCAGCGCCAACCGACCTACGCCGGTTATACCAACTACAATGGCCAATCTTACGGGTCGCCGCCATTGAACCAGTCCCCCTATTTCCAGTCACAGCCTACCTACGCCTCCACCTCCGCCCAACTGCGACAATCTTCTACTCCGTCTGGCCCTTACGCTGCTGGTTATGAGCAATCCGCATATAACAACTCGGCATACCCGTCCGCTGCTAGTCCTCCCGCAGCTTCTACGCACACCAATGCCTATGATACGCAGCTACAATACGATACCGGCTATTCGAACGATGCCGTGAGCCCGCCGGCTACATCCTACTCGTCCCAATCGCAAGCGCCGTACCCGACCCATTCACCGATCCCTGTCGGACCAAATTACTCTGCTAGCGAGCCACATTCATTTCTAGATCTTGGATCTAGGTCAAATTCAACAGCGTCGCCTGTGCCCTCGCCTCCTCCTCATTCGCAGCCATCGACAGGCCTAATACGGCACCCGACTAATGCGCCGTTACCGAATCGACCCGTCGATTACATCGCAGAAGAGCAGCAGTATGTGACCAATGGTGATCTAGTACCCGACGGAGCTCAGGAGTATGACACCCAAGATGATATCATGAACGAGATTGAGGCTGAGCTCGGGAGGACGAGGAACGGCTCTTTCCGCGACCGACCCACGGCATTCGACCAGCGCAATGGCGCGGTGCCTGACGACACGTTGCAAAATCTCCGTAGGTTAACGTCGAGTGCAAGCTACCATTCGACTGCCACCACATTAACCAACCAAGAGGAGCCGTCTGGGGTGAACCGTTACTCTTCAAATGCGTCGACGCTGAACAGAAATCATTCTACCAACCCCTACGCATATGAAGATGGTGATGGAGACGAGAGCGACCCTGAGGGTGCTGCTGGAGCTTGGGCCTTGCAGCAGGCAGAGGAGGACGACCGCCGGTTTAGTTCAGTAGCGGGCTCGTTACCCTACTTCAGCCAGCCGGAGGCATCTGCACAAGCTACTTTACCAACTCACAAGGAGGAGCCAGGCAGCGACAGCGACTTTACAGGAATGGATCTTGGGCTCGTTGGTGGTGGATACGCGGGAAATCTAACGTACGACAATAATCTTGGCTCGCCCCCTGCTTCTGAACCCACACCTGGAGAACTCCAGGCTCTTCCAAGCCGTAGTAACCACACATCTCAAAGAAGCCATGGGAGCAACAGATATCCGGCTTTCGAGCAGGCTGATGTAGACTATGGCGATACGGGAGGCCTGCAGCACCCAACCGCGCATCGCCTAAGTTTTGATGAAGGTGACGAGCGTGTTTCTCTTCATTCGAAACAAAGCGGCAGCGACTCCCCTGCTAAAGAGGACTATCCGGACATGTTCTACCATCCCGGTCTATCAAATCGACCACTTCCAGCTATTCCCGCCGGATCGGATAGTAGTTCCATGTTGTCTGTCCAATCACCGAGCCAAGCGAAATTTCAGCACGGGTATTCTCTCAGCGTGGACTCACGTCCGTACACTGGTCCTGATGCCCAATATGGCCAAAATGCGCTACAGCTTCAAGTAGAGAGGTCGATTTCGTTATCTAGTCACAGCACCTCTCCCCTGGTTCAGCCACCGGGCAGATCGAAGACTGATGCTGCCGAGGAGCGAAATGCTCGGCTACGACATATGAGACAACAACAACAATTAGCTGCCCAGCAAGGATTGCCGTACGAGGGCTACGATACAGGGACACCATCGTCAATAAATTATGACGTGATAACCCTACCTACAGGTCGACGAAGGAAATTCCAGCCAGAGAAGCTTACTGTAGTTGACGTTCGCTCTTGCATTGAACCGTGGGCCTTGAGTGGAATTGCTAAATGGATTCGCGAGATGGCTGATGGCGAGCCTGATTTGAAGAGGAAGACTCTCGAAGACGGCCTTGTCAGGCTATTCTGCCTTAAGGTTCCGACGATGAACGTTGCAGACGCTGAGGCGCTTAGCGCTCAGGTGGCGGACTCGATGTTGGAAGCTGGTATTCTTGTTCCTGAGGAAGAATGGTTAAAATTTGGGCCCGGCTCCATATCTGGTGTGCTATGGCAGCTTACCGGTTCTGGATGTTACGCGCCGAAGCTGCATGAATTTGATGACAATGCAACCGGGCATGAGGTGCCATTGAGATGTTATTCTCACCATTGTACTAGGACTCTGAAGAAAGCGAACCTCGACAACTTTATGTCTAATGGCATCAAAACAGTCGATTGGGCGACGTTTTATGATATGACGAAGGAAATGACAGAGGGCAAGCCGAAGAAAGAGGTTGGGCGGCAGAACGTTCTCCACGAAATTGTCACCAGTGAAGAGGTGTACATGGATCGCCTCGATGTCCTTCGGGTCTTGTACCGTGACCAACTCCTCCACACTCAGCCTCGGATTATTGCCGAAGGCAGAATCGAAAAGTTCGTTAGCAATGTATTTGGCAAAGCCGATGGTGTACAGCAAGTCAACATGGATCATCTGCTTGCCCAGTTGAAGTACCGGCAGAAAGAACAGGGACCCTGGATTGTGGGCTTCAGCGATATTTTCAGAGAATGGGTTCGAAAGGCTAGGACGGCGTATGTCGACTATGCGTCCGCCTTCCCTTATGCCCGGTTTCAAGTCAAGAAAGAAGCAGAGAGGAACTACTTATTCAGGCAGTTCCTTGAAAACAATCGAGCGCATCCTCGGTCACAGCGTCTTGATTGGACCAGTTACCTTAAGGATCCTATTACGCGTCTACAAAGATACTCCCTTCTTCTCGAGACAGTATTGAAGCAGACGGTCCAAGATAACGAGGAAAAGGCCAATCTCAAGAGGGCCCTTGAGGAAGTCAAGTCAATGACCCTCGAGTGTGATGCGAAAGTAGACGAGATGCAAAAGAAAGTAACGATGATCGAGTTGGACCAGATGCTTGTCCTGCGTCCGGGTTTCCATGCCGACCTCAACTTAGATCACCTTGGCCGAGAGCTCATACTCCAAGGCGACCTTCAAAGGATGGGTTCAAAGGGTGTACGATGGGTCGATACACATGCTCTATTATTTGATCATTATTTGATTCTTGCCAAGCTAGTCGTATCAAGAGATAGCAGGCAAGACAGAAAATATGATGTATCGAAAGAAGTAAGTTTTCTCATCCTACTCAACTCAAAACTAGCATATGTTGACTTCTTAGCCCGTTCCCATGCCTTTGTTGTTCTTGGAAAGTAGTCAGGACGACCCGATCTCTAAACAGAAGGGTATCGCTGCCCCATTATCTCGGGCAGCAAATTCGGCTTCAGATACCAGGCTCAATAAAGTGGTAACAAACGGCAACGAACGACCCGGTCTAGACCACGCCGCTACGACCTCAGCTGCTAGTTCGGTGGCTGTCACCAGGTTGGCCCCTCCCAATTCAGCAGACAGCGAAGGGAAAATCCTCTACCCTTTCCGTATCAAACATCTAGGACACGAAGTATATACTCTCTTCGCCCAATCGGCTCAGACACGACAAGACTGGTGTGACAGAATAATAGAGGCCAAGACGCGTCATGCTAAGGCTTTGCATGCGCAAAACGCTGAACCATTCCGGTTGCGCGTAATGGCTGACAGTGCCTTTGCTTACGACCCAGTCGCTGCCATTGGCAAATATGTCGGCGGCGTGCATATACGGGGGACTCCTCTTGACAGGGCTATTCGGGAAGTCGAAAGGACATATGGTTTGGGTCGTGGCCCCCCTCCAATCTCGCGAGCAGGTGTCAACTGTGCTACCGGGTTTTCCGCATTTGGTAAAAATATGGTCGCAGTCGGTACAGATGCGGGCGTATGTGTATCAGAGGCTAGCGACCAAAGGGGTTGGAATAAGGTACGACGTTTATGTGCCCATAATCTATATTACTTGCTAACCCCTTTCCCAGACAGTCACGGCTACCCGAGTCACGCAAATCGCGGTCCTCGAGGAGTTTTCAGTTGTCCTTGTGTTGTCTGAGCGGAATCTCATTTCGTATCCACTCGACGTCGTATCACCTCCGTCTAATTTCCCAGCTCCGGCGAACGATAACCATCGTCGTTCCCCTCAAAGGCTCGCAAAGGATGTATCATTCTTCGCAACTGCTCGTATGAAAGACCGGATGCTAGTGTTTTACAAGAAGAGAGAAAGTCTGCACAACACTTTTAAAGTGCTGGAGCCCGTATTCCAAAAGGCCACCGAGAAAAAGTCTCGTCTATTTGGGGGTAGTAGAAGGGCTGGAGTAGGTGTGACGGAAAGCTTCCGGGATTACGACGAGTTCTACCTCCCCACGGAGTGTTACTCGCTCAACATATTCCATACATATATCGCTATATCGACGGCTAGAGGGTTTGAGCTTTTGACTCTTGACAAGAAGATACCGACGTCGATACCCGATGTTACGCAACCCGCGATTGCAAATATTGCAAATCGCATTAAGGATCAACGGCCTCTCGGCATGTTCCGCCTGAATGACCAGGAATTCCTGTTGGCGTATGAGGACTGCGCCGTGTACGTGGACAAGTACGGCGACGTTAGCCGTAGCGTCATCATGGAATATTCGGGCAAGCAGAAAAAGGCTAGGGGTGCTACCATGTACGGGCAGTACTTGCTGCTCTTTAACGAGGATTACGTTGAAGTGCGCAATGCCGAGAATGGTCGATTGCGCCAAATCATTGCCGGAAGAGATGTAAGGGTCTTGGACTACGGAGTTCGGGGACCTACAGGAGGCTCATCTAGCCCTAATGGGAATGACGATGGACATGACAATCCGTATATTGTCCCGGTTGATAATGGACTGGACGCGAGGGGAACGGTCAAGATCTGCATGGCGCATCCGGAGGTCGCGGGCCAGCAGATCGTCTTAGAAATGCTCCTTAATAGTGGGCATATGGAGAAATGAGAGACCACGAATAGTATGCATGGACAGCAATGGATTCACGAATTTTGCGAGATGAGGTAGCGTCTACTCTAGCTCGCATTATTCTCAGGTCAAATGATCTCACAGGATTTGATATCTAGGATAGGGAAGGGGTGGGTAGGAGATGATGGGTTCAGTCTTAAGCCCCATAGCGTGCGTCCCCTGGGGCGCAATACTTCTTTTCAAATGGATATCCGGCTGGATTCATCGGCCAAGTTTCCCTTTCACACCACGGCCACTAGCCCTAATGAGACGGGTGTTTCATGATTAATGGGATGGGACATTTGTCTTGGATAACAATGATGGACTCGTCAAGTGCTTCGGTGCATAGGCGTCGTGGGGCTCGACGCTTGGCTTCCAAAGGCGGCTGCTTTCGGCTTTAGTTAATCATCTCTTAGCTGTATATTGTCGTTGATATCCATCTAGTGTATACCCCTTCTAATGTTGTCTGTTTAGTTTGTACGTCTGTTTGTGTGGAGTTATTATTAGGTGTCCTTAGGATAGGAGAGGAAATGTAAAGATATGGAACAGCATTTTCAACAATGCTTCTCTAAGCTAATCTGATTGTAAGCCTTGGTCTTCGTTGGCGTGAATTTAGGTGCCTTGAGGCAGGTGAGAGTCTTCGCCCGACTAATGCGGGTGCACTCGACAATAACTCGGTGTTCCTGGGGTGATCATTATGGAGAGGCATGCGGGCCGACCCGACTTTCACTGCGAGTCGATTCGCAAGATTGAGCTGAACACAGCTCAGTACTGAGGTATATAGATGGCCTGCTCCTTTTCATTCGAGGATGATAATGCACACACCCCATCCGACTCTATCCCATTCAGAACAACCATTACAACCCCTTTTCCTCCCTTGGAGCATGTGTATAGTATTGGCATATTACATCGTTGAAGATAAATATATGTAAATCCTCCTCATTGCCTTATCTCTCTGCCATCCACCATTAGATATCTTCCTAGGAAGCCGAGGATGGCGCTGATGACCCAGATTTTCTTGAGCTGCCACTCTACGGGGCGCGGCTCGACGTGGGCGTTGTCGTAGGCGATGAAGACGATGAGGTCTGGACGGATGGTCTCGTTGATGATGACCATGGAGGTTGTGAGGTAGATCTCGAGGTGCAGACACAGCGCGATGCGGTATTGGACGTAGGCTTTCATGCGTTGGAAAATCTGAAGGGGGTAGTTAGTACATTCTTTCGGGCTACTACATGAAATCTATCTCGCCTCGTGCTGTCGTGGTAACGATAGGGGGTTACATACCTGACGAGCAGTCTTGATCGATGAGATGATGGTGCTCAATCCTGGAGCTCCGCTGCTGCTTGAGCTGCCTCGGACGATCCCTCTACTGCAATTCCACAGTCGGCCTTCTTTAGGGAGGGCGCATCATTCACACCTACAATGTGTTTTTAATGTTAGTGACAAGCTATTGAGATTTGTCCATTTGGCCCCGAAGATAGGGGTAGCATGAAAAATCTTACCATCGCCCGTCATTGCCGTCAACGACCCGCGCTGTTGCAACATCTTAACCATTTGATACTTGTGTTCTGGAAACACCTCCGCAAACCCATGGGCTCGCTGAACGAGATCATGCTGTACAGTTCCCGTCAGACCACTATGGATTAGCTTCTCAGAATAATACACCTTGGTGCCAAGCCCCAGCATCTTGCACGTTTCCTTTGCGATGGCGATGGCATCACTAGTCAACATCTTCACAGGCAGACCCAAATGAGCAGCTTCGATGATCGTCTGTGCCGTGTCCTCGCGCGGTGGATCGAACATGGACAACAGTCCCAACAATACCCACGGCTCGTCGTTCTTCTTGTAGCCCACACCTAGCGATCGGAAGCCTCGCAAGGCAAATTCTCTAGCTTTTTGGTTATACATGGTACGGACCTCGTCGCTGACTTGTGCGATATTCACAATAGCGCGGGGCGCTCCCTTCGCGCATATGTACTTATCGCTGCCCAGATGACACTCCGTGGTGATACGCTTGGAGACCGGGTCAAAGGGTGTGAACTTGTCTGTCGCCCAACCTCGCCGTAGGATCTCGCGTGCCTTCAGATACCGTTTCAGCGTCGTGATGGTCACTTTATCGATGGGATCGAGCGAGGCGATGTTGTGGGAGCTGGCCAGTGCCGCTACCGCCATCATGAAATTCACATCTTGCCCCTCGGCGACGAACGGCTCGCGGATGCTGAGCTTGTTCGCTGTGGGAGTGCCGGTCTTATCTGAGCAGAGCACGTTTACACCCTAAGAGATATTTCAGTGAGATGTTCTTTGCTTCACTGTTTCTAGGGTCACCTACTGCCAATGATTCGATAGCCGTCAGTTTTTGAACGATGGCTTTTTGCTTCGCTAGGTAGGCTGCACCTACAGCTAGTGTGGTCGTCGTCACCACGGGAAGACCGACAGGTACACCAATGATCAGTAGCACCAACGTATAATGGAGCAGGTTCTGGACATTCGGTGTCGCGATGTAGAGATGGTGGGAAAAGCCACCAATCCATGTGATAAGAATCCAGAACATGACGAGCACCAACAACGAAGTTCCGATGCTGTCCATCACCGCTTTGAAATGGCCCTGATCCTTGGCCCCCTGGACCAGAGATGCGGTTCGTCCGACAAAGGAATATTTGGCGGACGTGGTTATAATCGCGAAAGCTTTCCCTCGCTTACAGCCGGTCGTGTAGTATAAAACATCGCCCATGTATTTATCAACAGCAAGAGACTCGCCGGTAATAGCAGACTGATCGCAGGCCACGAGGGGCTCACCAAAATGGATCGACTCGCCGTAGTCGTCATCCTCGTCCTTTTCTTGGTCTTTGGCCTTTTGACCCTTGTCTTTCGTGGTTTCTTCCTCCTCGCTAAACTTGTCTTCGTCCCTCAGCTCCTTAGATTGCTCGAAATCATGGGGCCTTTTGTAGTCGCAGATTAATTGGGCATCGCCCGGCACGGTCTGGCCTTCTTGGATAATGATCTACGCATGATCAGCTAACCATTTTTATTGATTCGTGAGATGAACAATGATCTAAAAGAGAATTTCACTTACAATATCGCCAGGAACCAGTTCCCTAGCTAGGATTTGCTCTTCCCTACCATCGCGCACAACATTCGCTTTCATAGCAATGTCGCCCTTCAAGCTTGCTACGACATCTGCTGCTTGCTTTTCCTGGTAAAAGCCGGCAAACGCATTGAGGGCGAGGATGCCACAGATGACACCGAAGTCGATCCAGTCTCCCAGACCCACGGCTAGCAGCGCGGCGAGCTCCATAACTGGAATGGCTGTCAGATCCTATTCTAAATACCGTGATTAGTGTAGTAGTTTTCCCTGAAAGGATCAACGTACCGTACAGAATAGGTCCTTGGAAGTAACTGAGGACCTTCGCGAACATGTTCTCTTTTTCAGCCATCAGCTCATTCCAGCCGTATCGCTTCCGGCGCTGTCCCACCTCATCGCTAGTGACACCATGCTGGATGTCAGTCGCGAGCCACGCTTCTGGCGGTTTACCAATGTCAGCAGGCTGAGCCCCGGCTTCGGGCTCGCCTGCGCTAAACTTCCAAAACTGCCACCATTTCGGCGCCTTGCGCTTCCCGGTAATGCCGCTTGCGAGGCTGGCCCGGCGCTCCACGTCGAAGTTGGTGACGAACTGATCGAGCTGGTCGTATTCGTTGAGGTCGGAGCTCTTGACCGGCACTTTCATGCGATAGTCGCCAAATTTGATGTGTTCGCTCGTGCCGGCGCCCCCAGCGTGTCCGCTCCCGGCCAAAGAATGCCCGCGGGTCCTGTCCTTCGCCTGAGTAGTCGGCCCCGTTCGAGTGGCGGG
>JAOXNK010000006.1:746385-757097 GCA_028566675.1 Hypoxylon intermedium
ACTTGGCCTCGGTCCTCTATGTACGTCGTAACCACTTACTCCTAGATGTGCATTCATTGTACATTGTCGCGGTTTGCCTCGAAAGCTGCATCCGATGCAGTGTTTAATTCGACTTCCGCGAACACTACTTTGAAGCCACTGCTCGTGTTGGATCTTGCATCTTCAGCCCGTCTAATATATCATGCATGACATATTGGTGACGGCGCCTAGGGGCGATCTGGGCCACTAGATATCTCGCAGAAGCAGCCACATCAGGCCATACCGGGTGAGAATTAGCCCATGGCCAACGTGGAATATCGAAAGACACAACTAACGCCGAGATACTTTCCCAGCCTAGGTATTCGATGAATCCGAGAAAGCCCTGGCCCCATGCTCAAGCAGAAGCAGAGAGGGCGTCGTAAAGCCCAGACGCTCGGTTACCATCGTCGAGTTCCGAGAGGAGCAACTCTGATATGCAATGACACAGACCGTCTGTCATCGTTGTACTAGAACTCGCGCATGGACCGATGATAAGTCGCGCTCGCATGCGCGTGCGAAATTAGGGCTGCCTCGTTGTCATTGCAGAGAAGCGTGCCGGTGACTACGGCATTCGGAGATCTTAGGGAATGGAACGCGCGCTCGGGTTGGATGTTGCGCTGGCCAACCTAGAGCACATCAATTGTCGCTGGGGAACTTGGGTCACCAGAGAATCACCCTCCTAGATCGTCCGAAGCTGTACTGCATGTATTGGCACGAACGCAATAGTGAGTAGACATGCGTATTCTGTATTGGTGTGTCTTCCGTTGTCATGATTGGAGGGGCACCATCTGGCCAGCACCGCCTCCCCGGCCGGTTTCATAGTCGTAGCTTATGGTTGAGTAGGGGTTCTGATCCCCCTTCGTCGTGTCTAATATTCCCGAGGCCTCGGTGGAATATCTGGCGTGTTAGTCCCCGTCGGGCATCAGCTCACGGCAACTAGTGTGATTTGGCGTTGGGCGTCGACTGCGGAGGGCTGCCTTGGACAATTACCACGTCCAAGAGACATAAATCTCTGGGAGTTGATAGAGCGCTTTAGAAGCCGAGGTGCTCATGATCTGCAAGTCATCGCCATAGTTACTGCGGCTTTTCGTTGTCAAACCCGTGTCAATATCAGGTAGGTAGTCAGTCATCTTCATACGAAGATGAGCAGAATGCATTTCAAAGTCATTCGTCTTCACATTAGAATCAACCAAATTTTCGTAAATGAGCTGTGAAGCTTAACATAAGCCTGGTAAAAGGACATTCAAGGACTCGGTGATTGCAAGGTGCGTGGAAACATAAGAAACATGAGCTCATCTTCCTCAATCTGGGGAGCATCCTGATTGGGAAAATTGGACGCGCCTGGTCCCTGCAAAGATCAAAAACGAAAATGGATCAATGGGGAAGATTCCCATGGCTCGGGACCAATAGGCCTGGCTCAGATCGTCGATCCCACTACCCCGTCTTGAACGAATTCGGTATCACCCCCGATTGACTTTACTGTACTGGATTCTGGAAGAATTATTGTAGCCGCAGGTAGCTTCAGTAGAACGATGACATGGCAGCCCATGGAGATGGGATAGCTCCTGGTAGGACGTAACGTTCCCCGTACTACAGGACATCATCTTGGCAAAGCAACGAGCTGATGAGAATCAATTCTACAATGAGATTGATAGGGCTGACTTGAGATCCTGCCAACTGAGGTTGCTTATTGACTTGGAGAACTCAACCTGTAATGTCGTAATGAAGAACTGATAGGTCGCCTCCCTTCGAGTAATGCATTCGACATAATCAAAGGAAATATGGTATCGCTTCGGCTTAGGACATGATCGTGAGAGCGCGTGATGCGTCTATCATAGGTTTGCTTGTCCTCTGGAAATATAAATGGGCAATATGCCGGGCAGTTTGCCGGGCTCCAGTCCAAGGAAGCATGCTGCCTTGAAGGACAACATCGGTCGAGATGGCTTCTTGGACTAAAAACGACTGGACTTTCTTAGCCAACTCTTCG
Source organism: Hypoxylon intermedium (assembly GCA_028566675.1). Taxonomy (NCBI): domain Eukaryota; kingdom Fungi; phylum Ascomycota; class Sordariomycetes; order Xylariales; family Hypoxylaceae; genus Hypoxylon; species Hypoxylon intermedium. The sequence continues at coordinate 748,391 of JAOXNK010000006.1, forward strand.
TCTGAATGAATATACGCACGAGGTAATAAGGTAAGGAGAGAAGTGTGAATGCTCGAGATGTCCCCGATAGGTTCAAAAATAGGCGATGATGGATACTACCATAATATCGCTGTTATTGCAAGTGATGACATCGATTCCAGGACGGTGACCCGAAAAAACGTGACTGCTCATCAAAAAGCTTGGATTTAGGGGTCGAGATCGACGCTGGCGGCGTGGATTCAGGGTACCATCGGGGGAGTAGCTTGCGGGAGCCGGGTGACTGAAGATCAGCGTGGTGCCTTAGCGCTCGTCGCTTAGAGAAAATCCCCAGGTACTCCATGTCAGATGAGGGTGGGGTGAGCTATAATAATTTTTGGAGGAAACAAACCAAGTGGACAGAATAATTTACACGCTGTCCTGCGGGCGTCTGGCGGGGAGAGGGTGTGAATTATTCTGCCCTGTGGCCACCACCCATCACAACTTACACCACCGTAGTCACTATCGACAGGGATTCAGCCAGAGCCTCCGAAGTAGCTCCGTTTCGTTGTCTCTATTTCGAGTTAGATGGAGATGATTGATTTCTTTTCTCTGCCTCTGATATCCAAGGGCCGGCATGGGCTGCACGAGTAAGAGGGATCTCGAAAGAAAGACGTACCCGGTGTTTGCTTTGCAAGCCTCACGATATATTTTCCAGATTTGGACAAGGCTGATCGACGACAGGAACGGCACGCTCCCTAGATATAGGGCACGTACTACTGTATGTACTTTAAACAACCAAACGAAACATAATTTTATAATTTTATAACATGCTACGTAATACGAACGGCGAAGGTAGCCTAATTCCGAAATTATTCTCCTATTAGTTATGTCTTAAAATATTAGTATTAATAATACGTACACATAATAGACTTGGGTTGATGCGTGCTCCTTTTTCACAGTACGTGCGTAGAAAAGATGCCCACGTGTAGTAAGATTATTTGCAGAGGCAAGTAAATGCCGATTGGCAAAAGCTCGAAACGATATCAGCTCCTTCTAAGATCTAACGAGCATTCAATCTAATTCATCTGACCGACTCGTCATGTCGGGCTTGTGTAGGTAGGGATGGAGCTGTACATGTCATAGGTACGATGAGAAGGTAGCCCAGCTTGGCGACATCATGTAACCAAGACTTACATGAGTAGCGGCTTGTTAATAGCCACAAGTGTGTTCTGGCGTCGTTCTGGCGTCCATCTAGCATGCCGTCATGCAAGCCTCAACTCAATTTCCCATGCTCGCGAGCGATCCGTGGACGGAGCTAGCAGATTCAGAAAGCAGGTGACGCTAGACTTCACGTGGCTTTTTGACTTCTCCATCGCTTCGACTTGTCAGCTTTACTCCTAGTCTCTTCGTTTAAAGTTGCAAGTGTGAAAACTGAAGGCATCTTCCGAATAGTTAATGGTGTTGGTGGTGGTCTTGTTATTATTGTACTGAGGCGGCACCATCGCGAGAGTAGATTTTCTTACGACTCTTGCTCAGTACATACATACTTGAGATCTATCGATGCCTTCTCGGCTCGTAGAAAGCCCCATTCGCTGCAGTGTCGTTCCGGCATCCGAGCCCAGAATGAGTATCAGACAATGCGTTGATCTCGACGGCAGATGTCTCAACTCAGTGATGCATACATCGGATCTGTCAAGTATGCGGTGGTACAATACATTGTTGCAGCGCAGTACATACATACACACCGAACCAAGCGGAGTACCTATGATGATGACTTGGCTCGTGCCAGACAACTCGGAACTTGGCTGTCCCTTATGCCTCTCTTCACGGGGTTGTCTCGCTTTGGGAGCTAAGGTATCAGGGAGACAGGGGTTGGCAGCTCTTCTGCCATCCCGAAGAGGAGCGTGCGACCCCTGTTGGAGTTCTAGGCTGTCGATCACAGCCCACCTCAACGGGCAGGGGCTGTACTATGTATGTATGAAGGTACCTAGTCGAGTAGTGTAGAATAGACCAAAGAAATGACCGCCAGAAGAGACTAAAAAGTAGTCACAGACCCTTGTTGGCTACTCTGTTGGCCACTTAGACCGCCCTGCGCAAGAGCCAAGTTGTCGATCATATGAGATTAGCATTCGTTTCTGAAGAAGCCCCCGAATGTTTCTTGCAACAACAAAACAATTCCTTGAAGATGTTACATTATAAACTTACTTACCTTCAAGACTCGTTTAGTAGTGGCGGTGATAGTAATAATATGAACATTTCCATTGCTTCTTCTGGTGACAATACCCCTATCCCCTCATCACCGATCCATCACCCCTGAAGCCGAGTTGTCTTGGTGGTTACGAACGTATTACGTATGAGGGCATAAACGTTTGTTTAATGAGGCTATCTCCTATCGCCAGAAATTGTGGTTCCCATCTGGGGCTGGTCCAGGGCCCGTCTTGTAGGTAGCGGAGCTTGATATGCAGAGACCCTCCCCAGACAACAATTCGCTACATGATCTGGTGCTGCGCTGCGCAAGGCTCATCTCAACATGCTACTTATGTATGATGTATGAGAGAGACTAATAATAAGATGCCCAGTGGAATGCGGACAGGCTGCGGCTCTGCCCTTGACTCTTTGTTGGGATTGCTGCTTAATGCTCCGTACCTAAGAGACTCATGAAGCACGCATGAAATTTCCAAAGTCGCCTCCGTCTGTCCATTTGGTCATCACTGCAACCACAAATCCATATCCCATACGAGAGGTTGGATATAGAAAGAAATAAACAAGTAAACATGATCGAAACACGCATGTGGATTAGAACTAACTCTAGTTCATGGGCTGCAAGGCACGGCAACTTTTCTACCGAAGAACTCCTTGTTACAAGTCTTAGTCAATGCTATAGTTAGCCGTCACTCCCGAATAGGTTGAAGAAGGCCATGATACATATGTATAACTCGCGGATAGATCTGGCAATCTGCAGCATGGTATGAACAGATCAAAACGTTGGAGGACACGAGCAGTCATCCGAAAGATTGACAGACGCACAGAGAGCCACGCTGCCTGGCTGTCGGTGATCGTGGGGATGGAACGGCATAAGATCAGCTCGACAATCCGGTCACAGCACAGGCTCGGCAGGGCTTAAAAGATAGCGTTGACGAAGCTGTCGCGGCAGTAATCTCGAGTCCATTGTCGTCTCAAGTCCCCAACTCCACATGAACTAAACGGGCACCCTTGTCCGAAGTGCACCAAGACAGGGGCTACTGGCCAACTATCCGGACGGTAGTATACCCTTAAGGGGTAACGGTGGCCCGGATGTGCCATGCACCCAGCAATACTATGCCTAACCACGCATTCAGCGAGGATGCTCGTCTTGGCTAGCCAAGACTTGGAGGGGAACGAGGAAGAAGGGATGAGCTTAAACGGTCCACCGGGGATGTCCAGAGTGCAGGACACCACGCACACGGACGTCTGAATAGACCCTTGCTGGTGCATAGACGTAGCCAGTAGCCGTTTGACCTTCAGCGATCCCACGAGAATCCCAGCGGAGCCGTTCTCCTACCTACACTATGTACGTCCATCCTTCGATCTCACCCACATGCACAGCTTCTTCTACCAATACATACCGTATGTACAGACGTACTACCCTTGCATCAGCCTATGCTGGGGGAACTGGGACCACTAAAAAGAGGCAGGCAGGCATAAGCAGTTCCAGAGTCTCATCGCCGCACATGGGACTCCAAATACATCAACGCTCACCCATTAATAAGGGGCGCTATATGTACTTGCCGATGATGCAGGAGTACCTTCGATACCGGCGATCTACTGTTGATTTCAACCCAGGTCTGCCGTGACCCACACCCAATTTGTGACAGTTGTTCTCCAGGGATTCTTGTATGGATTGGCGCTTGATCGTCGTTTATATTATACTTCCCGGGACGATCTGATAGCTACATCGTCAACCCTCGTCGTTCACCCGCCCTCTACTGCCCTTACTTAAGTATCCACCCTCCCCGTACTTTGCAGTCGGTTGTCCTCCGAATCATTGAACGACATTCGACATTGAGGATACACGAGTGATATCTATATCTGCCAACGACTTCACTATCATAAAACGACCTAATACAATACCTACGAATATCGTCGACGAACCGCCAACTTGAGCCTCTTGAGTTATATACATCATCGTAACCTAATACGAACAATGGCCACCGCCATATATACGAACCAGCCTGGTGCTCAGTACGGATATCCGCAGCCGCCTCCTTCACCTCCAATGGACGAAACATCGAAATGCTCTCTACCATCAATCTCCAACTTATTAGTAATGGCAGACGGCGGATCACCGACAACCGAGCAATCACCTCAGTCTCAACAAGGTATGAAAGGATCACAGCTTTCCATGGCGAGGACTGCTTCTTATTAACTAACTGAATAGCACCCTTAGTGAAGGTAGAGACCCGGCCAAACTCGTCTCACAATGGTTTCTCTCGAGCCGCCTTACCTCCCACCCCCCCTATGACTTCAGATGCATCTTTCGAGGGCTACAACTCGCCCTCGACGAGATCAGTCTCTGTTGTTTCTGCGCCCAACTACTACTATGAGACGACTCCGCCACTAGAGGAGGTTACTCGTCACCAAATGGCAGCAGCGGCAGTACCTCGCATGCCTATGCAAGCTCCGCCGTACTCACAACCGGCTTTTGCGGCGCCGTACCTTGGCCAGGGGCCCATGAGCTCTTACTACTCTGCTACAGCACACGCAGCACAGCCGCAAATTTCTGGACTTTATTACCAAAGATCATTACCGCAGGTATGTGTAGTCTAGGAACAAATTACGAGCCATGTACTGACTTGGCCATAGGCATTTCCCCCCTTGCCAGTAGCGGTCTCTCTAGCGCCTAATCCAGGCGCTAACCCATGGCAACACCATCATTACATCTCGCCAACTTCTGCGGCGGCTTTCCCTCAGTCGCAAGACCGCTACATCTGCCAAACTTGCAACAAGGCATTCTCAAGACCAAGCTCTCTACGGATCCACAGCCACTCACATACCGGAGAGAAGCCCTTCAAGTGCCCGCACGCGGGTTGCGGCAAGGCGTTCAGCGTGCGTAGCAACATGAAGAGGCACGAACGCGGATGCCACGGTCACGGCCACGGCCACGGGAACGGAAACTCCCACTCGCAATAAATCAAATCTAGGATCGATAATACTTGATTTTCGATGCTGTCGTTATTTTACTACTACACTAATGCGACCCAATCGCGCGCGCGGATGGCCGAAAAAAGAGGTTCGAAAGGAGCGCGCGGCAGAGACACATGGATGGGAAGGATGCATTTGATACCCACCACCCGCGGGTTACGCTACGATCTTGACACGGCCGTCTTATTTCCTGGAAAGCACTCGCTGTTTTTTTTTGTTTTTTTGCGTCTTAAGCCAGAGCATTTATTCGTGGATCCGATTGTTTTTCATCGGGGTGTACACTTCGACTGCTGGGACGTGTGTTTTGGGTGAGGCGGTCTGCCTCTGCTTACTGGGACACGGGGATGGCGGGTTAGGGACCGGTTGCATTTCCACTGCGCAGGATGTGACTGTTCATGACTGAGGGCGCATCGGACTACCAACTTGGGGCATTTACACCGGCGTTTACGAATCATTTGGATTTTTGGGAGGGACACATTCTGTCGGAACAAGCAAAACAAGAGCAATCTTACCTATCGTTTATGGCATTTGGATTATTATTATTTATTTCGTTCTAATGTATAGAACAAGCACTGCAAAGGAGGATGGGAAACTGGATGTACTAGTAGAGCCGATCAAGGTCGGAACGACGCAGATCATGGCGAGGAAGACGGGCAGGACAGCTCTGGTCTGTACGATGGAATCAGATGAATCTGCATGAGTTAAGGCTTAGCTACACTACCTACAAGCAAGCTACGAGAACCAAAAATTCAAATAAATGTTCACAATACCGTTTAACTACTGCTGCTCCGTGTTCTGTGATGCTACTCCGACATCCTCACCTCTTGCAATGTTCACATGAAGATTATGGATTTGCAGACAGGGGTCGTCGCTGGGCAATGCATGCTGTATGTACATACGATAAGCTTCTTTTCCCTTGCTCGGGCAAGGAGAAGAAACATCGGTATGCAGGCAACCTTGTTTCGATGTCGACATTCTAGTCCCCGTGCGAAGAGTTTCGGCCCAAGTTTCCTCTGAGCTTCCAAGTTTTGTTTCGAGATGTATGCAGGGGCCCAGCCAGACTCGCAGACTACGTGTACAAAGTCGAAAACAAGCTTGCTGTCGCAGTAGCGTGATGCCTCAAGTTCTTGTCATTCACGAGCACATGGAATTTCCCGTCCGTCGAACAAGGGCTCGCGATGTCAGGATGGGAAGACCCTGGTCTATAATAAGAGCCCCGTTATTAAATGGTTGTTTCAACGCTCAGGCAGTCTGGTCGTTGAGATACGTTATACCAGAATAGGTAAAAGACGAAAAGGCTTAGCTTCTTAGTGTTGAGCTCAAGATGTTCATCATTGCGTAGTGTACGGCCTAAGTTAACTACTGTACGATGGCAACTACCGTACGAAGCCAGCCAGGTAGTGTACGAAACTAGCTAGTATACGAAGTCAACTACTATGCGAAGCCAACTACACTACCTACATATTCAAGATGAGAAACGATGCTGTTAGTGTATTGATAGGCGTGCGCGGCCACTATGTCTCGTAGCGTAGTAGTCACATCACTTCATCTGGCATCTCGTTGATCTGGATATCACCTTGGAATTAGGTACATATCAGTAGTGTTACGTGTAGTTTGACAGCCCGTCGAAATTCTTGGCTACGACACTATCACGTTCTACGGATGACCTACAAAACTCACAGATTGTGACCGAGTTGTGACCCAGCCAAGCCAGCCCACGCAGGCTGCAAGAAGACGTAACCACGAGGTTACGGCGTGTGGACATACCAAATCGATTCACCGTTGCGATTCACCTTGCGAGTCTGCCATCACGATCGATATGAGAGGGGGTTAATGAGAATACGACCTAGCAGTCGTCACCATTCCCTAGTTTCCCTACCTGCAGATCCCCCGTTGCATAGTAATTGCGGCGCTACGGAGCGAGGCGGGCTAGGTAATACGTAGCCAAGTGCCTATTTCACCATAGCGTTTCGTAGATCACGGGCCTAGCCCCTAGTCAGTCGCGTGGTAAATGGAGTCGGCATCAGGCTTGGCAATGCCAGGCATCTGAGGCTTTGGTGTGGGGGCAGGGGGGGCGTTGCAATATGGAAGATGCGAATTCCTTTTCCGTTCGGGGACTTTCGAGGACTGGACCGAATGGGTAGGGGGGGAGGTCGACGATTTTCATCAGTAACGCTGATCATGCTGAGATTAGCTACCAGGAATGTCCACACTTGTCCTCGTAATGTCACACCCCTAATTACCTACAGAGATATTTCCTATTTGTTACCTGTTATTTGTTCACCTCTTCGACTAATACGTTTACCGCACATGTAAACCAGCTCCAAGGTTATCTTGCTACCTATAACAAGACCCCCTTTTTCTTTATTATATACCTACCTATGCTACCAGACCATCAAGAGGCCCTGGAGGCCTTGTTTAGGTACCAACATGCATGTAGTTGGAACAGCTGGTACCAAAATATGAATTATTTCCTGTTGCCAATGTCGTCGTCCGTTGGGCTTGGGTTACTTGGACCGTCACACGGTTCCCAAAGCGTCGGGCTCCGGGGCACGTAACGGACATAGTAAGCTCTGTTGATCAGATCCTACAGATGACACCTTGTGCGCTGCGGCCTCGCATCCTATTCGATCTGCCATCCATGTCCATTAATCCGTCACCAATAGAGCGGTTAGGTCTCTCACCCGTCTTACAGATTTCTCGGTTGCCTGTCCTGGACTCCGGATGCTTGCAATTTTCGGCTGCCCGCATCACCTGTCCGCTGGGACCTGAATTCATTGGATCCCGCGCTCCTCGCCGGCGACACACCATTGGTGTTTTTTCCGTGCAAAATCGTCAGCGGCTCCAAAGAGGCAAATCCCCCCGGGCGAGGCGACATTCAAGTCGCATTATCGACTTACACGACATATCACCTGATGTGAGCAATTCGCATCTTCCTGCATACTCGAGTGCCCTGGGTGCCCTATACCCAAGGATCGCGTTGCTCGGTTCCCAAGGCTGCGACTGGACTGTACGGTAGCAGCAGGCGTACATCCGCGGTATTACGCTGCTTCCTTTTTGTCGATTGATTGCCTAGCAAACCAGCCTTCCATGGCATGGCATGGCATGCAACTGGATTATCCGCATTTCCCGTCCTTTTGGGACGAGGCCAGGGTCTCCCATTGGGTCGGGCTTCGTTTCCGTCTGACACCGCCTCATATTCTCGTCATTCTGACCTTGGTTAACTACCTATGTAGGAACTATTGTCTAGGCTGCGTGGTGCTTTATTTTATTAATTAATTGGCCCCCTTGACCTTATTATTGCTACGCGAAGTATTTCATAATTACCTACCTAGGTGGGTATGTATTTTACTCGCGTCTAGCTGTAGATGGTCGCTTTATTAGTGATGAATTGCGTACCCCTTTCGTTCATAATGGTATGGAATCACTATGTCTGAATAGTTTATCCTATCTGCAACGCAAAGTGTCTGATTCCTAGCTTTTTTAATAATTTATTATAACAACGTAACGAGACTTCTTGAACACTGGTATGTGAGGTATGTATATATGTCTAGGTATTACTACGGCA
>JAOXNK010000006.1:773179-789966 GCA_028566675.1 Hypoxylon intermedium
CTCGGCTTCTTTACGCTGCGCTGGTACAGCCTGGCCTATATCGCCGGCATCCTGATCGGCTGGTGGTATCTGCTCAAGCTGCTCGCCCAGCCCGGCGCGCCGATGGCGCGGCGCCATGCCGACGACATGGTGTTCTATGCGCCGCTCGGCATCCTGATCGGCGGTCGCACCGCCTACGTGCTGTTCTACAAGCCCGACCGCGTCCTCGTCCAGGCAGACCTGCTCTTCAACCTGCCCGCCATCGAGCAGTACTCGCGGGTGCCCGCTGCCGCCAAGACCAGCCACGGACTGCTGAATCGCTTCTTCGAGTCTGTCAACAGCACGGCGGGAGAGGCCAAGGGGCTCAAGCGCTTCCTGTGGTATGTTCTTAGCAATGGGAACCGCGACCGCGCCGGCTTCAACGACAGCGTCAAGAGGATCGACTCTTGGGACTTCGATACCATCATCCCGTGTCACGGCGAGACCATCGTGGGGGGCGGCAAGGAGGTGTTTAGGAAGGCGTTTGAGTGGCATCTGCAAGGCCACAAGTAATGCATAGGCTTCTTGTGTGTAGTGTACCTGTAAATTAAATCTCCGAGGGGCAGTGAAGGAGGCTGTTCAGTTGATCTGAATCACGGCCAAGCCCGTGCCATGTGAATATCGCATTAGGAGCAGGAGTTAGGAACAATCCGGGGTGTGGTGCGATGTGTTGTTGAGAAAGAATGGAAACAAATATACATTTGATGTTCTGCAAGCCCGTTTGGCCCATTCGCATTCGATCGTGATACCTACCTAACACCTACCTACTGTCCAAGCGCCTTGCATTCCGACACCCCAGAAAGATCATCGCTGTATCCGGGCTTTTCCTTGATCGCGTGCACAGGGCTAAGACAGCTCGCTCGTCGACCACAAGTGCTTGCTGCTGCTGCTGCTGCTGCTGCTGCTTCTGCTGCTGCTTCTGATTCTGCTACTCTCCCCGTACTACACACCTATGTTTACGATGAAGCTACTAGCGGCTCCGATGATGGATCGTGGGTTCCGATTATAAAAAAGTGAGGCCCAATTCGCACGGCAGAAACGGCCAACAGGTAGATTACCAAATATGTAACGCAGATGGGAGTTGAGCCTATTCCCCTTGTTAACCTGTTCAATTCCTGCCTACATATGTAGGTACTGATAGGATAAAGGGGGGAACGATACGGTATTGTAGAGAATTTGGAATTTATGGTCGTGGGCCGTTGTAGTCCAGTACCTTGGCCAAATTTTAGCTCAAGCTATCCGTTATCTACCTGTCTCGATTAGGGTTTGAGTTGCAAGTTATTAATTCGGGCCCTGATATCACATTGCAGATCCATTCGCAGGCGATAACTATAGAGTTGGAACTATTTCATGCCAACCAACTCAGATAGTTACCTGCCCGCCTGCCTAACTTCAGCGGAACCACTTAACTCTATCCTTACCTGATATGTACTTAGAGTAAAGCTTACGTGTGCGAGTTGCATTAACTTTGACGTACCCGTTGGAAGTTTGTTTCTTGTCTTCCGCATGAACATGCTGGTAAAGCAGCAATAACGCTTTCCCTACCACGAAAGTCACGCCCTTGCTTGGCATCACCACACGGTTCGAGGGACAAGACGGGAGATGTCCCTGCTAAAGAAGCTAAGTGGCAGAACGCCTTCGGGGAATTTCTCCCCCTAGCAGCTAGTGCCACCTCACTAGTGTAGAGCGTGCCGATCATGCGCTGAGTCTGCAAGTTACACGTACACTATTTATTATGGATACACTTGAGAGAATAATAATAAAAAAACTCCGACAGATCTCGTGGTGGAACTGTTCGAAACAGGATGTGTGCACCGCTGGAGAAGAAGGTCAGAAGGCTGGATAGACCTGGGGGACAAAAAAGGTCCTACCTGACCAGTCGCATACTGTAGACACGACTGGAGACACGAGTGTAGCAGTGTAGCAGTGTAGTATGTAGGTGCGCACGCAACACTACCCATCTTCGCGGCTCTTCGGAACTCGTAACTCGGTATTCCGTTCTTGTAACCCTTGCATAGGTAGATGTGCAGATCTGCATTGGTAGCGTAACTAACAACCTTATGATTCTTGCTCATGACAATTGCATGGTGTAAATTATATGGTGTAAAGGCAAGGACCCAAGCAGTCGGTGCAACAGGCTGCATGCATCATCCAATGTGTGTACGAGTCCAGAAAACCGGGAAACAGGGGCTTACACTTCGTATGTACATAATATAGTGGAGGTGACAGTGGATGTTCGCGGTGGAGCACCGCCCACCCCAGGTTTTTGAGTTGGACGGGACGAGGTCCGTTTGGTACGGCGGTGGCTAGAGCCTAGCGTAGCGCTTCGTATGCCGTGGAACAACGAAAGAGGTGGAGCGTGCATCACGATCCGATCGGCACCGTCGGGATCGATATTGTACGCACTATGGAGCTCTCCTCCGGATTACCTCATGATTCCTACTAGTAACTGTATAAAGGAGGATTGTTCTCCCTCTCCTATCCAACTTTGTATTTATAGACACTACACACCCAAGAAATAACAGTACTCTTTGACATCTTTCAGCTGTCATCATCCTAGAACATCAACTACAAAGACACGCCGCATCAATAACTACTCCCTCGACACCTCGTCACTTCGAGCCAGATTCTTGATATTACCTCCTTTACACCCACCACAACTCAACCAAAATGGATTGCTACTGCGCAAACTACTATGTACGTGATAACCCACCCAACCCACCCAACCTGCTTCTATAAGCACACTCACTAACACTAAGAAAACAGGGAGCAGTCCACTGCCAAAACAGAGTCTCGGAATTCGGTCAGCGATGTAAGCTGTGTACCGTAAGCCCACCCCCTAAATACCCCCCTTAAAAAACAAGTGATGCTAACTCCGAAGAAAATAGGTCATGAACGAGGGCAGACCAACAAAGCACGACCTCTTCAAGATCACCGACAACGACTACGCATACGACAGCGAAGCCGTAGACGACTCCAGTTGCGACGACAGCAGCGATGGCCAGAGCAACTGCAGCGTGCGTCGCCCGAGGGAACACATGAAGACGGCTTCGAAGTGAGCCGGTGTGAGCTGAATCAGATCGTGGGGTTGCACTCGAGCGGCTTCATGTATGACGACAGACACACGCACACATGACAACAACATGACCCCCATTTGGACATTAGTCATGATTCAATAAGAACTCAAAACACCGACATGATAGAATTGAGAGCCACGCTAGTGGCTACTACTACCACCGAGCCATGGGATGAACATAACTTTCTGAGCAACTTCGGACTATGAAATGAAGGACAGCTGGATTGGAGACGAGGCTGATTCACTTAATAATAAATCTCGTCTCTCAGATCCTTCGATGTATATTTCCCCCACAAAACCCGGAGGCGTTTGATCCCATAGGATAGGCGCTTAGGCTTTGTACGGATAGGATCCGATTTTACGAGTCATGACACAGATGGAAGGGTGGACAAATCTTAGGCATATCTAAGTAAATCTGGATAGAGGCATGGCACAGCATAGCAAGGGATAGAAAACTTGCCTACTTAGAAAATCTATCAAACTCATCTTCCACAAACTACTACACATCTCCAACTTACCATATCGCGACAGCCTTGTCTTGTTCTTCGGCCAACAAAGTGGAAAGTTTCAGTTCCTATCAACTATCAGCTATCGACGCTATTTTATGACCTCGTTGGTCGTTTCTGTAGCTAGTATAGGTAGCTAAGCTAAGCTCAAATACCCATCCCATTTAGTGTAGGTTAGATGAAGTAACGCCTATACCCGCTATCGCGAGAAGAGAGTCATGTCATGGAGACCCGCGCATGATACCCATAGCCGTCGCATATGACTTTATTCTGATAAGACCTCTACGTTACGCTCCAGCGAAAGGGGGGTCTACCAGGCAGCCAGGTACTCAGATGAGATGTAAGGTTATATTCTTAATCTAATATGTTAGACATAGTACACCTACATGAAATCGCATGTGAAATGAAGTGTCCTTCCTCATCCGCTTTCTTCTTCCCTCCCTTCCGTCTTTCCGTCCGGGACGGAACCACTCAACTCCAGAATCTACAGATCCTAACCCAAGCCCCCCCACGGCCAAGCTTTGAAACCCTAGGCTTTACTCTATTAGCCACCTACCCGATGGCCCCCACGATACCTACTAACTCTTGGCAGGGCTAGAGTAGCTCCGATCTGTTTGCCATGCCTAGCACAGATACCCGAGTATTACTTGAATAGACACCTACATAACTACCTAGTGCAAATACACTAGGTAGCTAATCGGAGGCGGAGGGGGAGGAGGCGCAGAAAAATCACCGATTATCATGCCAATGAACCCACGACCCAGACCGTCGGTATCGAACCCTTCTTCCCGTACCACCTAGCGCGAACCCCCCCTTTTACACCAGCACTTAATCCGTGTTAGATAGTTGAATACCTCGCCTACTTACACCAAGATGAGCATACTCTAACTTTAGTCTCTACCTCGACCTGACTCGTGAACTGATCTCGCCATCACCATCATCATCGCTATCAGTACTGTTCCGTTAACCACAGAACGTACCCCAAGCATCCACAAATCAACAGAAACACCTGCAATCTTCTTAGCCAGCCAGCCTTAATTAGGTAGGTAGATAGGTAAATAGGTATCGAGAGTTCTTCAGGCTCGTTATTGAGATTATGGTAGGGCATCCATCCATCCCTCCATCCCTCCCTTCCTTCCTTCTAGGTTAGGTAATTGTTCTAGAGTAAGCACATCCTCCCTTCCTCCTCCACCATTGTATTGCATCTGTCCTTGCAAAAGGTATGAACAACAATGTCCTCCACTCACTCACTCACTCATCTCATCTCAGCTCATCTTCTCCCTTCTCATTTCTCTCCCACGGCAAAGCGCGCATGGTATAGCTTGCCGCAGCCCTCTCCTCTCTCCCCTCACCCTCCACTCTCACTTATCACCAAGCACACAGCAGCCTAGTCCATCATCATCACTTCTCTCCCCTCCCCTCTCATCCTTCCCTTTCCCTTCAAATTTACATAGTTAGCTTACGCGTTACGAACCGCAGCCAACCAGGCTCCAGCAAAATCCAAGTTCAAGTGTAGGTAAAGATTCAAGTTCCAAATCCCTCAGCCGACCATCATACCGACGACCTATGGGAAAAGAAATCTTGAAGATCATTAAAATAGAAAAGAAAGAAAAAGGCGAACGATACGAATTTCCTCGCTACTGAAGACAGACAACACACACGCACACGCACAACACACACATACATTCTCAAGAAAAGAACAATGAGGGCAGAAAAGGAAAACAACAAGTTTTGAAAATGCTGGCCCCAGATAGACAACGAGAACGTAACGCGCGCGCCAGGCTATGGTCAATGATGATGAAGATGATGATTTCGCAAGCTTTATCCAGTATCTCCTGGTCCTACAAACGGTCGGGGCCGGGTTTGAAAAATTCCTAAACGACCAAATGAACAATGCCCTGAACGGCTTAGAAGCGAGTAGAATTTTGCTCGCCGTACGTTTTGATCGATAGAAGTAATGCGAAGTACGTATCATTACGGGGCCAACATCTCCGACTTTCGGTTGTTCTTCCAGAAGTCGAGCGCAGCTACCACGTCACTACCGCCCTCATCTTCATGCGCAAATAGAATCTTCGTCGAGTTAGCATGTGAATACTGTGTGGATAGAGTATAGGGGATGCAACATACCTCATGTGTGCTACTGTGTAGCATCCGGACGTTCTTGTGCGGAACAATATGAACCGCACCGCTCTCGATGTTTCTAAGCTCGATGAAGTTCGGCTCAAAAGCCAATATCCACGGATATGAGAGCGCAAACGATTGTGGAGTTCCTTCCCAATCAATACGCCACTCCGGTCTCGCCCTCCAGCCGTTCCTATTGACAAAGAACGAGAACTCGGTGTAGTTAAGAAGGAACTCCCCATTAAGGCGTTCAATGTGGACTGGTTTGACACCCTCCTTTCTTGCAACGAAGTCAAGTGAAGTGTCGGCTTGGTCAAGTAGCGACTGGGTCTCCAGAGTTTCCAGCGAGACGACTTCGAAACCCCTGGCGCATGCCACACACAGCTTACTCTTCAGGAAGTGAACAGACGATGACTCTGTTGGGATGTAGAATTCTTTGAATGCCTTGAGCTCATCCTGGCCAGCATTAAACATCTTGCCGAATCCTTTCTGCTTCTTGCCCTTACTCATCGAGTCATTGGGCTCGTACACTTTGATAGTCGTCGAGAGCGCACTCGACTTAACGCAGCAGACTAGATGTCTGCCCAGGCAAATACCTGTTTTGAAGAAGTTACAGTTGCTCTGAATCTTCTTCGGCCGCTTTGCCAATGCAGGTTCATTCGGATCTAAGGCCGAAAGTGAGTAAGAGAACAGGGTCTTGTTCGACAACACTAGTAATAAGCCATATTCTTCCAGCACATCAACCTGCGTAACGTGTTGTGCTTCGATGACGCGCTTAGGCACTAGGTCCTTAACCTTGCGATCTGAGATATATACGCCATGATCAGTGCCATATATGAGCTTGCGACCACCATCTGTAGCCTGATTAGTATGCGAGACATCAAAAGCGTAGAGTGTATTGCAGTCCATACCGAAAGGTGTAACAGTGTTGACCAGATTTCCGGCCTGGAAAAAACTAGAAGAGAGAGTAGTGACGTTGAAGAAATCAGCTCGGGCTCGAAGCCGTTGTTGAGCCGTGTCGATGAATTCAAGCCACTTTTTCCTGGCCATTTGATTCGATGCGTATAGGACTTGCTCGTAGTAGTTCTTACCAAGATGCCGGAAGGTTATCGGCCAGCCTTCCGCACCCTTCTTGTCAGTATCTTTGCCTCGGAAGGGCAAATTCGACGACGCCCGCTTCACGCCCGTTTGCGGGATGACTTCATCCATCTCTTTGATAGAAAGCAATTCTAACGGTATGGGCTGGAGAGTTGGGGTTAGCCATCAAACTCAGACAAATTACTCGTGTTCTATAACTCACCCTTCTGTAAGCCTTCACCTCTTCCCCTTTACCAACTTGCTTGATCCGCACTAGAAGAACAGCATGATCGAATAGGAAAGCCGTAATGTCTGTAGGATCTGTAGGGGTCTTCTTGAATTGAGTTTTGTATACTAGCTCACGGCCATCTTCTGTCAATTTGAGGTCGACTCGGTCAGCAGGGCGGAACTTCAGTTGTTCGTGCAAGCGGCGCAGGTTGAAGCGGTTCTCGGCTTTGCCAGACTCGGCGTTGACTCTGCTCAGCAAATCACGGATTGTAACAAGGACTTTCGGGATATCCTCCTTATCAGGGTTTCCATCTTCTGTGTATTTCAAAACGTTCTCTAGAAGCAATGGGTAACGCGCCAATCGTGTCGTAGGCTTCGTCAAATAACCGTTCAACTCCAGTTTCCTGGATTCTTTTCTTCTTTCGATCTCATCGACGAATTTGGAGAAATAGGGGTTGCTTGATCGCTCATTCTCGAACTCAAACTTGGCCTCAAGTTGCTTCGAACCATACAGGATGAACGGCTCAAACTGAGGCACGATCTCTAAGAAGATATCACCGACGTTCCTAACCACCGGGTTCTTCTGTTGTCTCTCTGTCAGAGCCTTGGCAAACCTAGAGCTGACCGAGTGAATGCTAGGGTGGTCAATAATATTGCTGAAAATATTCTGCACAACCTTTTCCCGTCTTGGGGTGGGGACTGGCGAGCCCTTTGAGCGTAGTGGTAAGATCCAGAAATCTCGCAGGTATTCGAGATCCTTAACAAAGTCCCTCTCAGTGTAGCAAATTTCGGATATGACTTCTTGCCTCTTCTTCTCCCTATCTCCGACACTCTCAGCAACTTCCTTGGGGACTGTGTTGATCCAGAGCTTCTGTTCGTCTGTCTGGTCTATATCGTCATTGATGGTAGCGTCCTGGTCCTTTCTCAACCCAACCTGTGGCTTAAGGTTTAGTCGGGATACCTGTTCTAATCTTCGGGGACAGGCGATAGAGTAGCATAGCTGGTCCCTTGTGCAAGTAGGCGAGTAGCACTCGGAGAGCAAGACGAATACACCGTTGACAGGATGTTTCTCTTCAGGTTCATCCATGAGCGTCTCCCTGAACTGATACATCTCGGCTGTCGAGTCTCGCAATCGGTGCTCGTACGTGACATCGTGGAAAAACTTCTGCGCATCGAGGGCTCGACCCAAAAGTAAGGCTAGATTCCTGTCCGTAGTCCTGATGATGTATGACAAAACATCAACCGCTTCAGAACCGCTGAAAGCATTCTTGTACGTCAACTCGTTCTTCGTTCGCTCGCCCGTGATAATCTTCTGCCGGAAACATTCGGCAACTCGAGAGAGAAGAGCAGGATAAACCAAGGGCGGCCGGATCTTGGCGGTAGGGGGTCGTTCACCCTCGACCGATCTCGAGGATATGGATGGTCGGTGTACTAGCTGCTGGCGAGCTTGCTCAGATGTCTCGGGAACAATGGTACTAGCCATTGACATGGTGCGGCTATGGTCACCGGCGACGGTCGACGACGCCATACTCATAGTTCTCGTCGCGCTTCCTGGCGCAGCAGAATAGCCGTTGAATGCAGGGTATCCACCTGAATTTCCGTTCATCGTAGGCGTTTCGTTCGAGGGAACTCTCGTGCGATTAGGAATCACTCGGCCACTCATCATCTGGTGTGCATCGCGTTCAGGGGGGTAGCCGGTCAGTGTCATTGATCTGTCATCGTGACGGTCGGGGACTACTCGTCCTTGCGCCGTCGTTCTCGAGGACATGGTATTGTTCGGAGATTGTCTAAAGTTATTCTGAGGCTGCTGATACGAGTTTGGAGCTTGCTGGTACTGTTGTCGTGGTACACTAGCGAGGGATTGAGAACGATAAGGATCATCACGCATAGCAGGAGCAGAGCCAGGTCCGCCTTGATAAAATCTAGGAACCGGATTCCGCGGCGGATAGCCAGGCTGAGGTGGACCTCGTGAATCGAACCGAGGAGGGCCTTGCGGCGGGGGCCCAGGATATGGCCTTTGGTTCGGTGCAGGTGCAGGAGGTGGCGGCGCCCTCCCATATTGGCCTTGTCCCTGAGGGGGGTAGCCTCCAGACGGGTTTCGCTGATTCTGATAGTAACCATTGGCCATGCTTGTATCCATTGTTCTAGTTCGTTGCGACTCTTCATATCCTCCCTGCCGTTGGGGCCGTGGAGGGGGGCGGCGCTGCATATCGGGCGAAATGCTCGACATGGACGACATAGACGACATGGTTTGGGTTCTTCCCTCTTGCGGCGGCATGTTCTGCGAGGTCATGCCTGCTGGCGACGCCGAAGTCATAGTCCCGGTTCGGCCCGGGGGAGGATGAGCACCGAAAATGTTAGAAAAGGCATCGTCTCTTCGGCTACCGGACGACGGGCCATATCGGCGTTGGTCGTACTGGTAATCAGCCATTTTAGAGGTCCTAAAGGAGGGAGAGGGGTGCATGGTCAGCAAAGCTAAGCTGATACGTCGCGGAACTCTTATAAGTAGTAAAAAATTGTCAAATGGAATGGCGGTGCCGGGGGACGTTGCACAAATACCACTCACGCATGTGCATAGGTGTATCTTCGTATCAATGATCTAGGGGGGGTGTAGGTGTGCGTTGAACTACGACTTACTCTTACAAGAGCCTAGGCGGCCGAAAGCCTAGACAAGAGACCAGTACCGTCGACAGGTAGAAATAAGGGGGGGATGTTGGCGACGTTGACGACGGATTCACCGCCGTGGTAGAAGGTGGGCGGCCAAGATGTCGCGAGCGATATCCTACCAATGCCTTGTTCCCTCCTACTTTTACGTGTATCGTCTCCCCAATATTTTTCCCTTTTCCTCGCCTAAACTTCCGGCCTCCCGCGGAATCAATAGTTGGCTGCGAGAGACGGGATGGGAGTCGATTCGGCGGAAAGCAGTGAGCACGACGTCGGCATCGAATCGAATCGAATAGGGTGCCCGTCGGATTTGTTGGAAGAGGAAGGGAGAGGTTGGGTTAGGTATGGAAGATTCGACGGGCGCTGTACGGCAATCTGTACAGTCTATGATCAAGGGTCAGGAGCGCAAGATGCAAGGTGCAAGGAGCAACAAATTGGCGTCCGCTGGCTGCGGCCACTGGCAGCTGGCAGCCCACCCGGCTGGCCTGACACTGGCCCTGGCTTATCGTCGGCTCGGGATCGCAAGGTCAGGAGGTAAAGTACTTTTTTATTGTACTACAACCAGCCTGGTACGGTGGGTACGGTGCTATAATAAGATGGTACCTCCCGACGAATGCCTAATCGCTATCACTGAGACTAACGACGTTTTCGCGGGTTGTGGGAAGATAAGTTGCTAATTTGAAGTTCGAATCACGACTGAAGAAAGATTGACAACTTCCACCGGTTCTAGCGAAAGTGAAGCTACGCTCGGATACCGAGCACATGCATCCACGTACATTAGCAGCATATTAGGTAGCTCGCCAGGTAAATTCAATTCCAGATGGCTTGACACCTTAACCATTCCCACGCTGCTACGGAGATAGCGACCAATAGTAAATACCTCTTCTTACGTATGTAGAACACGGCGGTATCAAAACTAATACGATCTCATGCTGTACGCGCCTACCTAGATAGTTTCCGGACTCATCCCTTGTGTACTTCGTAGACATATCTCATATCTATTGTATTTCTTGGTCTAAGGATAGCTCATCTGCTCATGCACAATTAGGGAGACGCGATATGTGGGGGTTAAAGTTTACAAACGGGGTTGATTGGCTTCAAGAAGACAGCTGCATATTACATAACTGAGATATCACGTGCCGTTTCCCCAGCAAGGTTATTGGGGAGCCTCGATGCAAGGCAGCTAGCTTAGCTTCATACTCTTTCCATTGATGCTCGACGGGATCGACGACGACAATAACAACAACCACGGTGCATCAGAGCCCAATCAATATTTTCTTCTTACGACCGACTCATAAGCGCCCGAAGTAAAATCATGTCCACCATGGCCGACGACTCGGCGCTTTCGCCCAAGTTCGCCCCCTTCATCGGCATGGTAAGCGTTACTCCCCCGGTCCTCTGAAGAAACATACAAGGCTTCTTCTTCTTCTTCTAGGTTGGACCTGCAATGCTGACAATGCTCTCAATCCCAGGCCGGTATTGCAGCCGCCATGATCTTCGGTAGTACGTAGCATACCCGCTCGATCCCAGCCCGTAAACATCGCATCGTGTACTAAGCAGAGAACCGCAGGCATCGGGGCAGCGTACGGAACAGCCAAGTCAGGAATCGGCATCGCAGGTGTCGGCACATTCAGACCCGACCTGATCATGAAGTGCCTGATTCCCGTCGTCATGTCCGGAATCATCGCCGTCTACTCCCTCGTCATCGCCGTCCTGATCGCCGAGGACATGGGTCCGCCCACGCAAAAGAGCTACAGCTTATTCAGGTACACACACCTCTATTCCATCTCTTCGAATAATCCTACAAATGAGCATCGAGCGAGAAGGGACACGCAAACTAATGAATATCTCTCGGGGGTAGTGGTTTTCTGCATCTAGGCTGTGGAATCTCAGTCGGCATGACCGGCCTCGCGGCTGGATACTGCATCGGCCTCGTCGGTGACAAGGGCGTTCGCGCGTACATGGAGCAATCCAGAGTATTCGTCGGCATGGTTCTCATCCTTATTTTCGGAGAAGTACTAGGTCTCTACGGGTAAATCCACCAAATATGCATCTTTTCATAGAGCACCGACACTAACCACGTATAGTCTCATCGTTGCCCTTATCCTGAACACGAAGAGCAGAGGTTGAACTACTCAACCGAGATCAGATGTCGCATTTAGATGGCACCATCACTCGCGGCTGCCACTAACTGTTCATATGGAAGGACATGAGCTAAACACGGCGTGTAACAGCAAGGTGTAACTAATAAATGCATGTTCGATGGCGTTTCATGGGTATGTAGAACTACGGCTGACTATCAAAACCGTTGACGGCTGGCAGGGTCAAATATTTGGGTCGCATCGACATAGACCTCCTGTAGAAAAGAAAACCGCTCGAGATTACAATCACGTATGAATTACAGGCAGGCTAATATTTGAAGATGTTGTGTCAAATTGTTACTAAATAGGAGTTGGCTTGCTATCATAGCCTCAAGGACTGGTAGAAGAAATAAGAGGTTCCCCATCTGACATATCTCGTGACCTCATCCAATTCATCTATATGAATGCCTCGCATGGTAAAACCCAGTCAGAGGAGAAATGCCACCTGAACCGATCTAGCATGCCCACTTGACGCCAAAGTAGCGCCGCCCAATGCGAATGAGAAGGAATAGTCGAAATAAGGCCAGTAAAGGAGTGGAAAGAATGGAATGCCGATATAACCAGTCTTGGTCTCTGAAGATCCGTCCACCCAACCATTTCAGCACACTCAAAAGTGCCAGTTTGGGTGGGTAATTTATCAACCAAAGCGACGAGCGAGCCTCCCACGGCTCTCGATGTTACTACGGAATGCATTCCAGCTTTGGCCTCGATCGTCCCAATCCTTCGTCTGACCTGCACGTTTCGAAAAGTTGTTAGTACCTCAAGCATCTAAGTGCCGCCAAGGGGTCAAGGAAGCGAGCTAGATACGGGTACTCAGATTTTCATACTGGTTGAAGTTGAAGCACCATGTACAGGCGAAGACAGGAAATCGTCGGCAAAAATGAAATTATAAAAAGGACTCACCCAGGAACCAATCCCACCGCCGATCCTCACGGTACAAAACATCATCACCGTTTTCCCTAGCCAGCCTTTCGCGTCTTGCTCTTGCAGCCGCCTCCTCGCCTACCAGGTGTGGGTCTTCGAGGGGGCGCGGCTTATCCGCATCGTCGGCAGCAGCAGCGGCGGCGGCGGCGGCGCTGGCGTTGATGCGCTCTACTGCCGAACGTAACGCATTCTCAACTCCACCCCAGCCGTGCCGTCCGCCGGTAGCTGCAGACACACGACGGTGTGCCACTCTCTGGTAGTGACGAGCTGTGGGGTTGCTATTCATGGACGACCAAGTCGGAACTTGGAACTGGTTGATCTGCGGGGCTAGATTGCGGCTGCGCGGCGAGGGTATCCGTGGCAGACCCGCACCCGGCGCAAATGTCGAGGTCATCGGCGTCGGCGTCGAGGATACATTGAGCCTAGATGTCGATGCGCTGTAGCGTGGCGGCGAGGCCATGGATGAGCCTCGCGGTTCCGCGGGCGTGTACGCGGGAACACTCTCATTCGTCGGTATGGTTGAGTGGTATGACGGCGCTTCAGATACTAAGGAAAGTTGCTCAGTTAACACTCTTTATCGTTCATTCGAGATTAGCCGAGTGTCCTACTGTAAGACGGAGCAGCCGAACGGACAGAGGCCGTGTCAAAATCCTCGGCACTCAGACGATCGAAATGGGATGGCCCGTTGTGGATGGCGGTTTCGGTAGCCATGGTAATAATTATAAAGATAAACCTCGCAAAGATAATGCGGTGAGATGGATGTCAGGGAGGGAGGTTCGGCGAGAGCACTTTGCACATCTGGTCCAATAGCTCCCTTATCATTCAAGCCCGTCGAGCAAGGGGAGATCTAGGTATAGTATTCGGAGAGAAGGTAAATCAGAGAGTCGTAATCATAGGGTAAAGCACAACGACGGATCAGCACTAGATAGCTGTCCCTCAAGGCGCCTAAGTAAGGTTTGGAGTGGTAGCCCG
This sequence comes from Hypoxylon intermedium, assembly GCA_028566675.1. Lineage (NCBI taxonomy): Eukaryota > Fungi > Ascomycota > Sordariomycetes > Xylariales > Hypoxylaceae > Hypoxylon > Hypoxylon intermedium. Next base: position 786,907 of record JAOXNK010000006.1, read on the forward strand.
ACTCGAAAAGACCAATGTGAGTAGGGTTCACGACGGCCAACACTAGTCACGATGAGAGGTGAGCACACCACCACTCAACACCCTCCAGGCTTCGGACTAGATGAACCTTGGAAGATAGTGGTTGAGGAGTATGCACACGTGAGCGTTGCAGAAGAAGGGGTTGCTAAGATAGGGAAGATAGGTATGGAAGGACAAGAACGGGAGAGCGAAGGGGGGGTGATACATACATAACCACCCACTATCCACCATCCACCATCCATCACCCACCACGACGGATGGGGGACGGGGGGACGGGGGTTTATGTACATACCTACCTACCTACCTACCTACATATGCACGATGCTACCAGACTGTTGTCTCATTGGTCTCACCGATCTGGCTGCCGTGCTACCTTCTATCCAGGTCCGAGCTGCGTCACGATAGGCACCTGCTGGACCCGTAGAGCCCCGACCGTGTCTTGTCTTGTCTTGTCTTGTCTTTCGTACATAGCACAGAGGATTTAGACCATCGCATCGGCGGCTTCTGGACGAAAGGGATCGGTTACTGAAAGCAGTTCTCCAGAGCCTGCTTTGCCGATACCCGATTGCGGTCAAGTAGCCGTCAGTAAATGGGTCCAGATGTCAGTAACTGGGCGGGCCAAAAAGAAAGAAAAGCGGAAGGATGATCAATACAATCACACAGTCCGAGGTACCTACATAGATGTTACCTACGACACCTCAGCTGCTCCGCTTTGCCTATTTGAGTGAAGATGAGATCATCTCATAGGCTGGAGTCTATCTTATCAGCCCCGTCCATCCAGGTCATGGGGATTGATTGGGTGAGGGGTACCTATCGTGACTGGAGCTGAAGGGGTCTAGCTACATAGACTCTGTCATTATCCATGGATACATCCTACACACATACACCAGTAGATACCTGCACATACATGATCACATTTATACCTACCTAGGTAGGTATGTATACACATATGTATTGTAAAGAGAGCCAGAGTGGTTATTTGCACATGTGCGTTGGGGATGTTGGAGGCCTTTGAGTGTAACCGGCGGGGTTTATCGGTCATAGATTGTCGCGATGGGTACATATCGGGCTGGCGGGGTATTTGCCTAGATGGGTTGTGGAGGCAGGGGTTGCAGGGATACATGAGCACATGTATCGTGGATCTTGTCTACGGATTACTTCGATTTCTTTGAAGGAACAATAATACCGCATTTCTGTCGACACTCGAGAAAGATGACGGCATGGAGGAATCATCCATTGAGTAATAAGATGGCTTTATATACAAGTGCCAGCGCGTAGGTCCCATACAGTACGTTCCATGATAATTCATATTGGCTGCCCCGGCGTTCCTGGCTAAACTGCATGATCTAGCGATGCATAACGGCCCGCTCAGAAACCTGCTTGAACTGTTGGAGGAACAAGACAGCTCATCATAATAACAGAATAATAACAGACTTTTACTATAAGTCGTGGTTTCATATAGGGGAGCGTCATACAGTATTACAGTACCTTGTTATGACATGTCGGTGTACGGAATATGGGACAGGACACTTGGTGCCAACAACTCCACGATCAGCACTAGCTTCACAGGCAATGGATATAGTATACACATCAGTCTATATCCATCAATGAAGTGTATACCCCCTTCACACACTTTCGGGCCAAGACTTGTCCCGCCATCCCGCGAATTCCCTCCAATCGACTGCACCACAGCTGAACACAGCCTCAAAGATGACACTAGACCTACAGGTCTGGGCTAAGAGCTACTGCAGACCTTACCTAGCCTTACTCTAGTAGTGTAAAAGAGCTGGGCCAAAAGCCTCCATAGGGGGGAGCCGGTTTTCTCGTTCCTGAACAGACCGCAAGGTCCCGCCTCTCGGCAGTAACCCGACGATCGACTGGCTTCTCTAATCCGTACGTGTTGGCCACTGAGAATGACCCCCGTGGATTTCCTTATTCGGCAATAAGTCACCTGCAATTCTCGCGTGAGACTTGGCTTGCAACCCTCAGGGGCTTGATGTTCTTGATCGAGTCCAGATGATAGGACTGCGCTGCAACGCTCGAGAGCATGGTGGTGAGCATGACTTGGGCGAGCTGAACCAGTTGCGACAAGGGTCAAGACATTCTAGATCGCCGTTATTCTCATCGGCTTTTCCCAAGCGTCATTCTCTATCGAGATTATCGTCGTTCTCAAGATAAAAGGACCGTTTGCCATTCTAGTCTAGTAGCCTTAGCCGTAGTCCCATGAATTACTTGTACAAATCGTTGGTGTCATGCACGTCATGCCCCAAAATTCCAGCGCTGTAGATCGACGTCTTCCAGAAGCCGGTTCATGGAGTGCTCCAAAATAACAGATTGCCACCATTCCCAATATGCGTGCCAGCCATCCATAACCAAAACCCGTAATATCAATCTTACAGCCAAAACATCACTTCGTATAGCCTGTCAGGGCAAGGCAAGTCCCCATCACCATAATCGTCGCTGGTAGTAAACCCGCTCGTCGCCTTCCGACAAGCGTCGGATCTCTTCTTTTATTTGTTGCCTCCTTTCGGCCCTGCTCACTGGTTTCTGTGCGTTCACGGTGCCGTCTCCCTTCTGTTGCGTTTCCCTAAGAGACCTAGCAGCAGCAGCAGCAGCAGCAGCAGCAGTGTCGCCGTCCTCCGGCACAATTGGTCTCTGTAGCTCTGGTTCTGGTTTCTCGTCTGGAAACGTCGGCCGTACCACGATAATATCGTCCTCTTCGGCAATATTCTTCCTACGGCGACCCCCCAACCGCGGATCATCTATCGAGACCACCGTCCCATCTTCGAGCTCGGTAGTCGACTTCTTGAAGCGGTCCGGCAAGAATATCTTCGGGCTCGGCCGGGGCTGTCTGTTGTAGTTGATCGCCGTTCGTAGATCTCGAAGTGTCCGCTGTTGGATCGCATAGCCGCTGAGGAATAACGCCGCTGTACATAACAAAACTGCAGGTGCATACGCATATTAGCCGTTGGGATCTTTGCATGCCTTGTTTTTGCGGGGGGTTCAGCCGTACCAATTCCCGACGAAATCAGAACTGAGACA
>JAOXNK010000006.1:798792-813687 GCA_028566675.1 Hypoxylon intermedium
CAGCCCAGGACCCCGAGACGGTGGACCTCGTGTTCGTGGATTACGTCCAGCCGTGGATCATCGCGGCGCTCAAGTTCAGCGGTGGCGATTATGGCACCGATGATGTCAAGGTGTACACGAATGGTACCTTGACGGATCATATTGCGGGTTGGGTCAAGGAGCATTGGAAGAAAGATTGTTAAGTGATGATTTAGGGGGGTTTGGATTTGACTTGGTTTGGGTTCGTTTGGATATATATACACACACTGGTTATATTTATGCATCTGACAAGATTGGGAACATGGATTATGTAGGCTTTCTTCGGTTTATGGACTACGTACTCGAGATACATGTGGTCATTCTACAGGGCATCGTAACATTCAATGGAATACATAACTAACTGTTCGTGGACCGATGTTGTAAGTGACTGAGATATGGGAAGGGTTGATTTGCATCGAGATGTTTCACCGGCGCGTAATAAGATCGACCTGTATTGCTATAGTCTGTCTGGTCCATGAATATGTAGTTATCATTTATCAGACCTAACTATACCTTTGCACGCTGAGAATTAAACGGCCCCTATTCCCAAATCATCGCTGTAATTTCTACCCACTAGAGGGGCCCTGGTTCCGCTCCGTAAACGATAACGAAAGAGATACCCCCAGAAGCGAAGCCACAAAAGCCATCTTAAATAACCTCATCCCTAATCTCCATCCACAGCCTTCTGATCCCTAAGGTGCAGCGCTGCGAGATCAAACGACATGTCCCGCAAGGCCGAGTCAGACGCCAGAAACACATGTAGTTGACCCTCTGTCCCTGCGCTTCCTTATATTCTCACATTCCTCTTCCCTTCCCCTTTCTTGTCCCCCTTATCGACCACTTACCTGGACCTTCCGCTCGCCAGTCAATACTATAATACGGCGACTGACCAGACGCCCATGACAGCAGACAGACGTCCAATTAATCCACGACGGCGTAGAGTTTTCCCTCGAAATCGACTCGACCCTTCACAAGAACGGTTGCTGCAAGTTATCCGAGATCATATTCAGAGAATAAGCCACACCACCCAAGCAATCACACACGGACTCCTAGGCCACATGGCGAAGCCACTCTCTGAGCACATCAGCCAGTCGCCTGCACACTCGCCCACACACTCGCCTACACGGCGAATACCTACACGGCGAATACCCACACGTCTCGTCAGGTAGCTCGTACTGCACGTGCTCATCCTCCAACGGATTCTGTGCTTCGAGGTCCACGCCGGCTCGGCGGTAATGCTGCTCCTGCTGGGGCTCGTCGAAGTAGTAGTTAACCAGGCCTTGGCCAGCGCAATCCTGCTCCAGGGCAAATACACGGGCAATGGCGGCACGCTGCCTCATTATACGTTGCAGTTCTTCCGGCGACGGGTCGTCTTGGGCAGATTTTCCAGGACCACATGAGGGTCCCGCATCTGGGGGCGACGTAGGAAAGAGCACCTCGTACGAAGGACAGATATCAGTCCTAGATGACGGCTCCTCGGCACACGCGGCGTATTTGGTCATTGGACGAAACCACGGGGGAGGAGAAGGAGAAGGAGAAGGAGAGGGAGATGGAAAAGGATATGAACATTGGTCGTCGTCATCTGAGTATGAGATTGCCGAGTCTGCGTATGTCTGTTGCCGATACGCCCCATAATAGTGTGACGGGGGAGGGAACGAGACATAAGTGTCTGTAATATTGCTGCCATCGCCAGTAGATGCAGATGTGGACACGTCCGAAGTAGTATGAGTTCGGCTGTTCGATGAGTCCTCGTCGCTCTGTGGCCGTTGTCCTGAGGTTATTGCCGAGACTGCATTACTCGAAGGTGTGGCCGGACTGTTGGCATTGAGAAGCTCAGCAATACTAATAAACCTTGACATCCGTGGATCTGGCGTTCTGGAGCGATGCCGCTTTGCAACGGCGGGACGCCTGATAGGAATCGGAGAAGTGGTTGTGTTCGAAGACTCAGCCGTTTCAGAAAGACGCCCTATCATCCCCTTCAACCTTCTGCTAATTGAATCAATTATATCAGATCGATTGCTCCGACTCGTAACGACATCATAGTCGACGCCGCCGCCGCGCTGGCTACTAGAAACAGCAATTTCCACAGTGGGAGCCGAGGGAGCAGGAGGCGGCTCATGATCAGGCACTGTTTGGTCGGCGCCATCGGGGTTATTACCCTAAATATCCTCATAGTTTAGGATTTGCTCGCGAGCAGCGTCAAGTAAACTAACCAATTCAGCAGGATAAGGATTTTGATTGAAAGCGCTAGGTAATAGTTCAGATGAAGATGGAGAGCGTTCTTTGCCAGTGGCCTGGGGTGAGGCGGTACTCTGATGAACGAGTACATTCGATTGGCCATTTCTGTTGCCATAATGATGGCTCGTCAGTATGAACAAATAAGACAGAGCGGAAAAAGAAGACACGGGACAATATTAAACTAACCGTTCAGTGCTCCCTAAACGAGACTGAGGTTGCCCAGGCTGTTCCAAAGCTGCACCCTCGGTGTTCACGCCATGGACCGAGGATGCATTTTGATGCTCGGCGCTTGGTCGCCCCCAAGAAAACTGCGAGAAGAGCCTGGATATGCCAGAGGTCCGACTTATGTCCTCTTGTGCTCCAGACATATCGTCCTGGCGGTTGGGATAGATGGTGGGGATATATTAACGAATGGTAATGTCGGGAATCGTAACGTAATGAAAGACCTAAGATGAGATGCTAAAAGGATAGCCGACGATGATGCTTCTGTTTACTATGTTTCGTGAGAGAGATGATATCGTGGAAAGATGTAGGGTGCTATTGGGGACCTTATTGGATTTGATCCAGCAACTTCCGCCTTCTCCTTTCAATGAGTTCCTGCTGCACTTCCTCTAGCGTAGGCAATTCCCAGCCCTTGCCATCACCCGCGTCACCAGGTAGTGGTTCCCATCCAGGAGGGGGCTCGGCCTTCGCCTGCTTCAGCACCTCAAATGCCTCCCTCTCCTTCTCCACCTCATACTGCAACAGCGCTTCGTCTTCTTCGTCGGGTGCATATCCGTAGTACTTTGCGTCTACCGCCTTCCTCAAGTCCTCACGGGATTCCAGCGGCTTCTCAGAATCTTGTAGCCTCTTCTGCGCAGCTGACTCGAACAGCTCCTTTACGCCAGGAAGCTCCTTCGCACGCCCAAAATACCTGTAGCCCTTGCTTCCTCCTGGTATCTCTCTGCCCGTTTCGTCGTAAACCTTCCCACCGCCACGCATGTAATTAGGACCTCCCAAGTTGCGTATCTGGACCTCCCACATGTGCTTCTCGCGCATGAGCTTGTTGATCTCGTCGTTGAGATCCCGAATCTGGTAGTCGCTGAGGGCTTGTTCCTGGATGCGCGACACCTTTCGGCTGATCTCTTTCAATGTCTGGCCTCGCCATTTTTCGCAGGATGGTATGGAGTCCACTTCGGTAATGACCTTGGGCCGCCTGGCACGTCCAGCGTCGATGATGCCTAGGTCCGCCGCCTGTGCCTCGCGGAAGCGGAAGAGCATCGATTGGGCTTTTTCCGAATTGCGCGCCTGGTTACCCGGTTAATCTCTGGTGGTACATTTTCTTTGGTAGGGCACAAAGATTGAGCTTCTACTTACCATCTTGACTAGGCTTTACAGAAATTTAAATTCCTTTGCGCTGAATTTGCAGGATCTATTGCTTTGGAGCGAAAATAGTGGTTGCTGAAAGAGAAGGTCACTCAGTTTATTGGGTACCGAAGGGAACTGAAGATTCTCAGCCTCGTTTTTTGTTGCGGCTGAGTGGATGATAATAAAGTGGAGTTGATGTGGCTGTTGGACCAATCACAAAGCTTAGAAACGCGACGCGACCCTTACCAGCTTCCAAGGTTCAAAGCTAACAAGCTCCAACCCAGCAGCTCAGGCCATCACTCAACGCTCCTTGTCTTGGTCGAAGTATATATGTAACTCACACTTCCTTCTGCTCTGCTCTTCAACTTCCACGCACCATCCTTCTCTCATCTACAATTTCTTCCATACTTCAAACCATGAAGTCGCCGTCCGTATCCTACCTCCATTTCCTGTGATGAACCAACCAGTCGATATACAACCACGACTCGTTCTATGTGATCTACCCTGGCCATATGGTTGTGCCTAGAACAGCGACGGCCAAGCTGAGCTGGTACTACCAATTGACGTCCTATCGTCTACATATACCTACTCGGCATGCATGAGCCTCCGATCAGCCTCGAGCCATCTCATAAGCCATGCTCAGTCATTCGAGTCACTTACATTTGTGTCTTTGGGTGCTCTACTCAACTTCCCTCAATCTTTCGGGCACTCGGCTTTCACAAGGCTTCAAACCCATCGTCACTATGGTCGGATGAGACTCATGTCTCAAGCTCAACTCGCCTACCCCCGGAGCAATGCGATCAAGATGCAAGCTCTTCGATGCTATTTATCTCTACTACCTCTCCCTGGCCAGTGCCAATAGGCGGACTGAGTTCGTCGAATCCTTAGCGATGATGAGATTTCTTATAAAATTGTTGGAGCTGCAAGATCTTGTCCTCGCACTAGGTCTGCGGCGCATGACAACACTATAAAGAACAGAGATCTGAGCTAGGAGATACACGCCTCTAGCACGGTTTCGAACTCCCTAAGTCCCTGACCAATCAGTTTCTACGACCCCCGACCGCGGCAATGACGACAAATAGCACAGTGCCGAAGAATGCGAAGCATTCGATGATGGCCATCATAGTTTTCAATCGGAGCTGCGAGGGACGTCCGCGGAGCTGCTTAGCCTGGTGATCATGGGACAGTCTATGATAACTGATGCTAGCAGGTTCTCCTTTTCTTTACTGTTATGGCTGCTATTGCGGCGATATAACACAAGATTGCCCAGTGATGACCAAGTATCCAAAAAGCCAAATTTGCAGGCAGCCTGAACGAACTCTTTTCTCGCCATCGCGCGGATCGGAGCGAGGGAATGGTTGCCCATGAGAACCTGAGAGCTAATCTGAGGGCATACATCTTGTATTAAACTTGTTTCTTACCTGGCGAAGTCTGTCCCCTTTTCGAATCGCAAGGGGTTTAGTGACCACCGTTGCTTTCAAGAGAGTATACTCACATCTATAAGCCCATACAGAGAATCGTCCATACAGGAAACTTGTCAGAGCATAGTTAACGAAATCTGCGACTAAGCTGAAGTTACATGTGGCATCTGTTTTGCCCCTTTATGGCCGACGCTGTCTACTCATCTGCCTTGGGAATCTACTCAACGAACTCATCCGTAAGCCCTTCCTTCCTTTTCCTTCACTCCCCCTTATGCCTTCGTCTAGTTGGTGCATGGCGTGGACACATATCCTCATGGGGCCATGTTTAAGCCGTTCTGCTCTGGTTTTCCTGGATGCTTCTGTCCCGGAATCGACGCCGAGCCGACATCATCATCTAACAAGTCGCAAGTGGCCGTAGCCATGGCAACAATATCCTTCTCCTTTCTCTCCATAGCAACATCCTCTTGCGGCTGCGTCTGTTGCCACCGTGGCGGCTGAGGATTAGAGACGGCCTCAAAAACTTTGTTCCACCTTCCTTGTCTCTGTGGATCTCTGAATCTCCCGAGCGTGGCCGCCTTGCTCGTGACTTCATTGCGTTCCGTGCGTCTCGAGAGCTCCTGATACTTAGGTTTATGGGCGGGGCAGATCCAAGAATGAGACTGTGGCCAAGTGCATGCGTGCACGGTGCTGTTACTACCACAGCCGTTATCACTACTTGATGTTGGCGTGGCGGTGCCGCTGGTATTCGTATTGATAGGTCTCAAGCAAGAAAACGAGACGTCTCGCAGGGATGGGCAATCCATGGGCATCATGGGCTGGGGCTCTGGATCGGATCCTAGGAACCGTAGCGAGCAGAGCCAACCCTGGTGGTTAATCCCACCGACTACTGGATCCTCGGCGCCGTGCTTGACTATTATACTACATTTTTCCTTGGGCTGACCTTCTGCCAAACAGTCCCGACAGTTATAAATGAGGTCGTATGGCCAACACATCGGCTATTCTGTTTCGATTCTTGATTGGGCCTCCTAGAAGCTTGTGCGGACCTTGTTGGTGGAAGTAGGGGAGGACCGTAATCCGTTTGAGGTATGCTCGGTTATGCGGTCCACGAGGTCGAGTGGATACTGAAGTGCTATGATGCTCTGAGATACCTCGACATACTAGAAGGTGTATGAGGAAGGCTTATATACGCCTCTGTACAGTAGTAGATGATGGCAGATAGGCTTTCAACGTTTGAATCATTATCTGATGGTCATCCTCATCTTTAAATCATTCCATTCACACACACATGGACGTGTTTCAGTCCTCCTAATCTTGAACGAATCCTTACATTACAAACGTGTTTACCAATTCAATGGGCGGCGCTCAGATAGAAGATTGCCAGTCGGTGGGAATATATATACTTGTGCTGCCGCAATCAGTGACTTGGAAGTATCACAGTAGTACCACGCTCTGGATTGTGGTATCGCTAAGGTCCATCCATAAGAATGTTTAGCATGCCTACCTAGGTTTTCAATCTTTTATCCCAGACTAGTTATATTCAGTTCGATTGCATAGGTAGTCGAGTGAATCGTGTCGCTAGATGTTGAAGGGCCGCTTTCCTGCTGCGTTATTCACTGACCCCTAGTAAGATATGCTGGAAATCTGGGCTTATAGCTTTGGCTTCGAGTCCTGTGTGAGATATACTTGTCTCTGGAGTAGAAGAGACGCGATGTCGAACTCCATTCTTTTAACCTCTTTCACGGATGACAGGGGCTCTTCAATACTACACTTTCCTGCAACATCGCAGCCCTGGAGGTTCTTTCTCCTTATCCAGTCATCCCCCCCTTTTCCGCGCCCAATGGCCAACTCGAATTAAAACCAAGTTAGCCCCTATCTACCTACTGTAAGACTTGTAATATATCTAGATACCCCCTCTCTATTCTCTCCCTCCTATCCTCATCCCCAACTCCACCTACACCCAACCCCAAACCATCTAGATAAATCAGAACAAGTCTCTAAATCCGAATAGGTACCTAAGCAGGAAACCAATGATTCATATACCATCTATCATCTACACCTGTATCTCCCTAATAAGGAATAGCCGCCCAAACTTTCCATCTCAAGCACCCTCACCCCTACCGAAACTGAATAAGCTCTAGTCATCTATGTAGTCAAGCAAAATAGGTATCTATCAACCCACACAACTCACATCATTCACCACAATATCACGCAGAAGTTTTTAAAAAGGTTAACAATACAGCCGTATGTACATTACGAAGCAGTTTTTTGGATTCCTATTCCTATCTGCCTGTGGTCACTCAACCTAATAATTTTAGGGGGTTCTGGAATGTTATTTCTTATTCCTCACCCTAGCCCTTTACATACCCCCTTTTACCGCCCTTCGGCTTTTAGGCGTTTCGGCAGCCTGCCTTACTGCGTCTTCTTGCTCTCCTTAGCCGTTGTGGGTTTGCTATACAACCACACGGCGACGAACGCCACCCATCCGACGACGGTGACGACGATACCCGTGATCCAGGGCCAGGCGCCGCTAATAACGTAACTACGAGCGAACTCGTTGTGCGCAAAGTGCCTTACGGTCACGGTGTTCTTCTCCTCGACGTTGCTGTAGAAGGGTCTCTTGTGATTGATCTTGAAATTGAAGATGCCGTGCTGGTCCGGCAGCTTGAACGACGCCGAGTACGTGGTGCTATCTTCGGACGAGATGGTGCGGTTGAGGTTTAGTCGGTAGAAGGGCGAGAGCATGCTGAATTCCAGCTGGAGGTCGTCGTTCTCGGGTACGGTGAAAGGGATGTATTTGTCCCAAGAATACTCGGAGAGGGAGATGGAGTAGGTCTAGTTCATATTAGTTGACTTTATGACTTAAGAACTCAAGTAATAATGAAACTTACAACATCGTTCTTGATCCGGTAGATCTTGGGGTTGCTGGCGTTGCTCTGACCCGGCTCGTTTAAGTGGTGCTCGATCCAGTTCACTCGTAGAACACCAGTCTCCTTGAAGGTCCAGCCCGCAATCTGCTTGGCGAACTCGCGGTTGAGAGTGCCGACCTCCTCCTTCTCACCGATCTTCTTAACCTTGGCATCGAACCACTTGTCGCTTAGCAGCTCAGCAGAGCCGACAACAGTGAAGCGGGCCGAGTTGCGGGCCTGCACGGTGCTTATGAGGGAGAGCTGGGGGCCGCTTGCGAACAGGTCGTCGACAATCTCGGTTTGCTCTTTCGGGTTGTAACTATAAGCTGTGGAGGGAGCGCGCAGTATCGGGGCGAGAAGGGCACCTGAGCCGAGGGTCTGGCCCACTCCGTTACTGAATGCGATGAGCTCTCCGTTTGACGAGACAGGGCTGAAGAAGTCCTTGACATCTGGTCGGAGGGCTCCGGGCGTAGGCAGCAACAAGACATTGTGCTTCTCGGGGGCGGATAAGGCGTCGTAATTGAAGTGGTCGACGACGAGGCCATGACGGTCCGGGGGTAGGTGGATGTCCAGCTCGAGCAGTAGAGAGACGAGGGAGGTCGGGGCAGGTTGAGAGGCCGAGAGGGCCAAGAGAATGTTGCCGTTGGCATTGATGAAGTCGAGTAGGATCTTGGGTGCCAAGTTGGGACCGAGACCTTTTACGTTGTCAGCTTCTTCTTGTGTTAATTCTCACGGATAGACATCTGGTTTGGTTACCCTTTGACTTGGTTGGGAGGAATAGGACGTGGTCGTAAGACTTCTCGCCCAGGTGGAACAGGTTGAGACTCTCGCTCTTGGGGGTTTCGTAGTTGATCTGGAATCCACGGCCTGGTTCGCAATAGCAACAAAGCGTTAGCATTCGCAATGACCGTAGACTGACTATCTATTACATGAGTAATAGTGGAACGTGCTGGCTTCACATACCCTCTAGATCACCTAGGAACTTGGAGTAGCCCTCCTTCTCAGCGACATCCTCCAGGACAACCAGCAGCCTATCCCCGCTAGAGCTGATCGCATGCACGAGTGCCGCCAAGAGCAGGACGAAGAACGAAGAGAGCAGCGACTTCATCATCATGATCGCGAACGTGGTCTCGTCTCTGGCGTGTCAATTGGCTCCTAAAGAAGACAAGGGAAGGAAGAAAAGGTCGCGGCGGCGTAAGACTTGCCGCATGAGTGGAGGAATTATTGGGGTGGAAAGGGTTACGACGACACAAGTTCACAAGTTCCAGTTTGTGACCAAGCCGTCTCCATAACTTTTTTTGGAGGTTGAGAAGGTCTGGCATACGTAGCCCGTACCTGCCAAGCCTTTAGGTTAATTGATACGGAGATACATTGCCTTATCAGCACGCTAATGCATGCCAACGGCAGAGCATCTTTTAATTATCCAAGCATGTGCATTTATCAAGGTACATTACTCAAAGATGAATGTGTGCACGGACCACTAAAGTCGCCCGCCCGCCGATGTTCAACTGCTTTTAGAGCTCAATATCGAATAAGTAACAACCACCACCACTAGCACCACCTCCAAGACGAGAGATACAGCCAGTAGCCAACCCCGAATCAATCGAACACTCCGTACGTTCCCCCCCAACATCACTGCCAACACTGCTGCCACCACCACCCAGTCCGCTCACCCAATCTGCATACTAACAACGACGACAACAACAACAACAGACCAACCATGTCCACCACGGCGCCGCTATTCTGGTCCGGTCCCATCCGGTACTGGCGCTGGGCCGCGCGCGAGAAGCCCGCCGTCTTCTGGTCCCTCATCATCGGCACCGCCGGCCCCGTCATGCTCGCCACCATCCCTCCCACCCTGAAGAAGTTCGGATACGAGAGAACCCCGCCCATTCCCAAGACATATCCTAGTACGTTGGAAGATACGGCAAGGGGGGGCATTCATGGTTCAATGCTAACATACTGGCACAGTCCCTCCCGGCCCGAGAAAGACGTTGACCGGCTACGATGATTGAATCTACTAGACCATCTACTCTAGTACCGGAACGAATAGCAAGGGGCGCAAGTACGGGATAGGGGCAATAACCTCGGCACATGTACATACAACAGGGCAACCCTGACCCTACGAACGTCGAGCCATTGGAGCTTATAAGAAAAACGAAAAAGGAAACCGAAAGGGTCAAAAATACCCAATAGGATGGAAGTAGTAGCATATCACCAACAAGCCAAACATCAATTCAGAGTCTCCATCGGACTAATCAAATCAAACTCCTTTTATTCTTTTCTCGTGTGCGTAGTCCGCGCCGCAGCATTGCTCATAACCTAGGTATACACCTACGTAATCTAGGTACGCAAGGTCGTCGTTTATCCTGATAAATCAAATAACCAGTAATATGAGCATTCCACGCCATGATCATAACTTGAAGGACACTAGGACAGACCTAATGTCTCAGGCAAGTAAAACGCCCGCCCATGCTCAAACGCTTCTCACACGCGCCCTCCTCCGTACCATTGCAGATGGCCGCCTTGCGTGAGAAAGACTCTATCTCTCCCGCTGAATCAAGTTCCATTCGTACTAGATGCATATCCGTTAATGAAATGCTCCCTCGTAGGGGGGGGGGGGGGGCGTGTATCAACTTACTACTCGTCCATCGTCGTCACCGGTATACACCAGCTGCGGCATCGGCGTAATGCACGTAATAGCCGCTTCCGTATTCGTCCCCGTCTCGCTGCGCGTGTCGATGTGATCTAGTCGTCTCACTAACTCCAGCGCCCATTTGCCATCCTTGTTGATGACTCGTTTCCATATGTTCACCCGCCCTTTTCGGTGTCCCGTGAAGACGAGATAGTTCTCCAGCCACTCGTTACCAGACCCTTCGTAGAACGAGCAGGAATATACGTAGTCGTCGTGCTCGGAACATACATTCTGTTCAAGCATCAAATCACCGTTGATCGTGTATAATGCCACGTTGGGACCCGAGCATAGCATTACCTCGCCGGAAACGTCGTTAATGCGAGCGCATTCAACGGCTCTAGCGCTGGGAAGTTTTCTCACAAACTCAAGACGGTTTAGATCCCACAAGAAGGCGTGGCCATCTCCAGAAACGGTGACCAAGGTGCTGAAGACTTTGGATACCGCAATGGTCGTAACTGGCGTCTTGTGTCCAAAAAGTGAAGAACGGTGCAACAGCTCCACGGACTTGCCCGATGCTGCTTGTATGGTAAACACCGAGACCACGCAATCCTCGCCTGCCGTGATCAGTGTCTTGGAATCTGCAACGACAATGCATGATATCTGACCGATATGCAGGTTTTCGCTCACGCCGGCACTCTTGCGATTTTCGGTGTGGAAGAATCGCACACTATTATCTGCAAACCCCCACTCCACATACTTGTCAAACGACGGAGGTAGGTTGAGGCGGAATGGGGAAGAACATAACAGTCGGTCCAGCTTGGGAGAATAGGTCAGCGATGCTACCCGCTCGCGACTTTCGAGAAGTGGGTGTGGGATCCTCGCAAGAGTGTGGCTCGATGTATCGAGTCTCTTTACAGGAAACGACACGCTTTCCCGCGGCAGATGAGGTTTAGTGAAAACTTGGTGTGGTGTCTGCCCGAAATTGTGAATGATACTTGTAGTCGCGTGTCGTTCATTCGAGTCTGTGATGTTATCGAGGTCCTTGGCACCGTAGTAGGAAAGATAATGGAACACGTTCAAGTTCTCTACAGCTGCTTCGCCACGTTGCTTATGACCGAATATCAAGTCGATCCATTGATGAAGGTTTTGACTGACATATGGACTTTCTAATGCCTCGCGATGTTTGGCAATGAATATTTTCGGGTCACCTTTGGCCCACGGAGGCAATTCGACATGGTTTACTCGGCCCCCGGAGCCTTGACGGTCGCCAAAATTATACCCGTTGACATTCGTCAAGAAGTCCGGAAGGTAGAAGAATTCGGGTATAAGCTCTCGGACGTCAGACCCGTTATCCTGGGAGGCTGATTTCCATGACCCCTCGACAGAGAAGAACAGTCGATCAGCATGATCGAAAAAGCCACCTTGCAGAAGGATAAACGACTGCACAAAGGGTGGCAGCCGGATCAGATAAGATGCAACAATCATAGCAGACGAGTAATGCGTGCCATAATGGAACGGCGTTTCGCCAATCTCGGCCAAGCTAGTGTATCTTGATTGATAGTCAGACTGACGCCGGGTAGTTTGCGCACCCATAGGCTTCGTCAGATCACGGAACGTGGCAGGATTATTTAGGTCTAACTCTTCACTGGTGTAGTCTGCCAAGACCCATGGAAATACTGGGTACTGTGTCAGATCGTTGAACGTTCGACCTGCCATCGTGTTGACAAGCATCAGATAGTGGAAGTTCGAAATTTCACCTCGTTGCCACCGCCGCATGAGAGGGTTCCATGAGGATGAGTTAAAAATGCTGCCAAATTTGGATCCGAACGTTTGAGGGGACTCTTCAAAAACCTTGAGTGATTCTAAACGCCACGCATCTTCTGGGTTGGGTAACGAGCTGGCACCTGCGGTATGCGGCGTCTTGTTGCTAAGCCTCGTAAAGACTTCGTCTCTCATCGTCGGGTTTCGAGCAGTTAATAGGTAACTGCGCCCGTCAGTAAAGAAAATCTCGATCGCCACGTCTCGAAATAAGAACCGGCGCTTCGATATGCTGATGACATCTTGCCACTTCCAGCTGCGGGAGTCTTGCGCGCTGCGGCTTGATGTCTGACGATCTTCGGTTGCCTTGGTACCCGTAATGATTTGTGAAAATGGGTCACGCTCTTCAGCTGGCGCTTCCCATACGTTCACAATTTCTCCGTCGGTGCATTGGAAGAAACTGTCCATTATGTAAAGAGCATTCTTCCCGACTAAAAGAATGCCCTCAAAGGCTTCGAGGCCGATAACACGAGAGACATTGTAAACTTGTTGCACAGCATCACCTTGCTGCAACCGTCTCATGACCCTTCGATTCTTGTCTTCAAACCCGTCGTCAGCTTCATTTGGATCATTGGGGTCATCAATTAGCTCGAAGTCATCCTCGGGCACGACCGACTGCGCAGACTGCGCGTCAGGTTCGGTACCAGCTTGAAGATCATTAAGATCATTCTCAGCGCCATCGTCCGAGTCATTAATCTTCTTTTGAGGCATGCTCGACGGGGTAGGCTTGATGGATGCGGTGCCCGCAGCAGCGGGGGTTGCGGTGTTTGGCTTTGGAGGGGAAGCTGGCTGTTGATCTGCCGTCCTACGCTTCGGTTGGTACTGGTCGTGATTGGTAGAAGTGTCAGGCAGGAGTCGAAGGCGCATACGGTTGCGCCCTTCTGTCCTATCAAGTTTCCACTTGGTAGGGCCGGGCTCATACAATACGGCCCCTGGCCGATTAAGATCTCTTTGCATCTTGGAAAACGAGGATGAAAAGTAAATCACATCATCCTGTTGATCTTGCATGAGACGCTGGTGCTTGAAATGCTCAGAAGCATATATAGACTTCATCCAAGCAGAATTGGCCATGTCATGACGTAGGAGGATATTGCCGCGCTCGACCATCTCGGAATACCACCGTTTAAGTGTTTCTTTCCGCTTCATCAGTCGCGATTTGGCGGTTTCTGATGTACGCAGATTTTCTGTTCCCACAAATTCCTCCCAGGTCTTCGACATTCCGCCGAGGAACAATGTATCCAGAGCAGGCCGATGTTGATCAACCCATTCAATGAAAGTGTCTGTATCAAGTTCGGTGACCTTCTGGAAATCCTCTGCCAGCTGAATTTGGTCTGAGATAATGAATAGTCGAAATAATGATAAGCATTCCTTGGGCTTTTGGACGAGCATGATGCGCCAAATATTGACGGCAGCCAGCCGTACGTCACGCCTTGTGCCGATTAACTTGATATACAGCTGGTACCAAAAGAGTCTCATGTAATCATCATCCGGCGATAAAGACTGCAATACAGCCATTTGCCAGTATAAAATCTTCTCCATTGAAAAGTTTGCTTCCAATTCGATTGTTTGTGGATCGTCCATCTCTGAGAGTCTCAAGAGAATCAACCGAAGAAACGAGCCTCGAATAGTCGACACTGCTTGGCTGCAGAGTCTCACTGTTTTCATCTTCGCGACATCTGGTTTCTGGAGATACTCCAATAGCAGCCCAGCAAAATCTAACATCGACTCAGTCCCGTTCATGAACCAACCCTCAAAAATTGCTTCAACCATATGCAGACTAAATCTGGCCATATTGGTAAGCACTTTGGGCTCGTTAAGGGTCTTCCAGTCAAGCTTAATTGCTGTAGATATATGGACGATAGTACTCTTCAGCACATAGGACTCGAAGTAGGCTTGATGCTCTTGGAACCCTGGAGGTACCTTAAGAAACAGTCCAAATCCGGGAAATTCTTTTCGAGCCAGAAGCTGGTCTATAAAGACATTGATAACAAGCTCTAAAATGCCTTCTACTAGCCCATGACTGATGTTTTGATCGGCAACCTTCTTCTTCGGTGACATTGCGTGAACAAGGCGAGATGGGCTAGACTGAGAGGCCATTTGAGATGTCAAGAGAATGAAGGAGGAGGCTTTCCGCAGCTGAGTTCCCCGAGGGGGGGTCCCACTGAGTGGCAGCGACGTATCAGGTGTTGCGCTAGAAGTTCTGATCACGGGAGCGACATTTGAGGTACCGCCAACTGGTCTAATGATCACATCGCCGCCCTCAAAAGTAAGAGTCGAATCCCTAGAGTTAAGCTCTGTCTCGGGATTGACTGGGTCGGCGCTGACGATGGCAGGGTAGAGGGCCGAGAGAAGTAACCTCACGTAATCTGAAGACAACGCAAAATCTCGGAAATCGGCTGAACGAGCGTGAAGGTCTGCCATGAATCGTATGACAGTCTGAAGTACAGAAGCATTCCCAGCATTACGTTCCATCCGTGGTTGAACCGTTTCTTGTATAAACCTTTAGTTAATT
>JAOXNK010000006.1:840491-851718 GCA_028566675.1 Hypoxylon intermedium
GGCATGATTCGGCTGGAAAGGTACTATTGGAGACCACCCGAGTATCAGTGTTGAGCGTGCTACAATCTACTATCGGTGGTTTGGACCTCCAAGCCATGGTTTGATGGCTGAGAGCCCATTGGATATGTTGATGCACATTTGACTGGTCGTAGCAAAGGACACGCGTTTCGTCAATGATGTTATCTATTCATCCCGGTCTTCATGAATGCGAAGTCTCATTCTATAATGCCACCGTACCATCCATCTATATGAACGCCTATGTGAGACCCTCTTCGTGTCTCGGACTAAAACCCTGGCTTCCAATGCAACCGCATTCTACTAACGACTTCTTGAAAGTAGACTCAGAGGAACCACGCCCAAAAGTGAAAACTATCACCCGCCCCGTAGAAACGTGTGCCAAACTCATAAAGTACCATTTGGAAGAATCATTACTCCTCGTCGTCTGTGTCCGGAGGATGAGGAGTGCCCTTAGGACTGTTGAGCCATTCAATGTGGCGCAGTCTTCTTCTGACTTCCGTCTCCTTCACTTCCTTCTTGGTCTTCTTCCTCTTCTTCTTGGCCTTGAACTTCAGAGGCGAATTATCTTCGACACCACTGTTAACAGCACTGCTAACGGCGCTGCTAGCTGCGGTGCTGTTGATGCCACTGGTTACACCACTCGTGAGGCCGCTGTTCGGTTTGCTATCCTCAAAGCGATCCAGGGCAATCGAAGCATTACCCTTCAGAACCATTCGGCCGTCGTTGATATGCCACTGTTCGTTGGCGAGGGCACCGACGAATTCTTCGTTGTGGGAAATCATAACCACACCACCCTTGAAGTCGCGGATCGCAACTGCAAGACCGCCGAGAGAATCGCGATCCAAGAAGTTAGTAGGCTCGTCAAGCACTAGCAAATGCGGATTATTCCACATAGCGCCCGCAATGACGACCTTAACCTTTTGACCTCCGGACAGGCTACCAATTTCGTTGTGATTAGCAATTTCGGGGTCAAGACCCAGATCCTCGAAATGCTTGGAAATGACGGTAGGTTGAAGCTCTCGGTAACCGAGACCTTCACGGGAAGCCTCGTGGTCGTCAAATTCCTGGATCAGCTTATCGAAACCCCATTCGAGGAGGGTCTCCCGAGACACTTGGGAGTTATATTTCGGTAGCCACGATTTCCATTTCCTAGACATAATTAGCATTGGCACTCGGAGGCAGAACCCGACAATCAACTTACACTTCGTATTGGAATGTCTTCTTGAATTTCTGTCGGCCAACAAGAGCCTCGACTTCTCGATCGCCTTTCCCATCGTTAAGGTTGATCTTCTTCTCCATCTGCTCTCGGTCGTTGTCTGAGAGAATACGAGTTTGCTTAAGAAACACTTCTCGATCATCTCCGTTGGCGTAACGCCATTGTAGATACTGGTTCGGTGTCTTTTCAAGATGCATCTCCACGTGTTCTAACGCATGCTGCTTGATGTAGCCAATTCGCAAGTTGGGGTGCTTTTCGACTCGGCCACTGGTCGGAATGACCTCACCGGTCAATAGCTTGATCAATGTTGATTTTCCCGCTCCGTTGGGTCCAATGACAGCTACGCGAGACGAAAGAGACAGCTGACAAGAGACATCAGCTAGTGATGGCTTGGGCGCCTTGGGGTATTGGTAAGAAACACCAGTCATGCGGATGATAGCTCGTGTTTGCGATTTGACTCCGGACAAAATACCCGGAGGAGGGAACTTGAAATGGACGTTGGACGCAGAAAGCGTGTAGTAAGCCTTGGCTTCAGGACGGATGTTGACAAAATCGGACAGATTGCCCTTGAAATGGCCAAGTTTCTTTCCAGGCTCGTAGTGGTAGATGTCAGTTGTGACGTTATCTAAGAAACTTGAGTCGTGAGAAACGATCAAGCTAGTGATATCCGTGTGGCTCTTGAGGTAGCTCTCCAGCCAGGCAATGTTTGCCACATCCAAGTGATTGGTAGGTTCGTCCAACAACAGAACATCAGCTCTCTGTAGCATTGCTCGAGCAAGAGCAAGCTTCATCTTCCAACCTCCCGACAAAGAGCCGACTTTCTGTGATTGCTTACCCTCGGGGCCAGCTGTGAAGCCGAATTCAGCCAGGACTTCCGAGATCCTCCCTCTTCCTTCAGACGCAATCGTCGGGTCCTTCACCATGAAATCGAGAATACTGATATCAGCGTCCTCTCCCTGATTGTGCTCGACATAACAAGTACGAAGGACATCCTGCGGTGGGAAGCCTTCCAGCTTACCACCAGCGATACTCTTCATGAGAGTAGACTTGCCAGCACCGTTGCGGCCACAAAGACCGTACCGATGCCCCTTCAAGAGCCGCAGGTTTGTGTGCGACAGAAGAAGCATGCCACCATATGCCAAAGAGAAGTCTGCATTGACAATCTCAGTCTCGCCATCGTCCTCCTTCTCCGGCACACCATACTTGCGGTGGTCCTCGGCAACGTAGAATTGATGGACGCTAGAAGCGACGGCATCGCTAGCACCAGGTTGATGCATCAAATCCTTCAGGTAAGGAGTGATCCTGGCGGGAATTCGATCAATATGGCGGTGATTGACATCCTCGGCGACCATTTCGCAGATGTAGGGGCGGGCCACTTTGTAGAATTCCAGATCGCCCGAGAGTCCGCCGTTCTTCTTGATTTCGGAGTCAAGCTCCTTGGCGACATCGTCTGTAGACGTTCTCTCCACTACTGCGTTATCGTCACCCATAGCTTTATCCATGACGTCCAAGGCCCTAGTAGCTAGCTCGCGCACCTCCGGTAGGGGTGCACGTTGGACAACACTCTTGATACCCGGCTGGAGCTTCGGCAAGAAGGTTCGCGCCTCGATGGGATCATGGACTAACTTGGTCAAGTTCTCGGTGATGACGACAGTCTGTCGTAGTACTTCCTGGGCGGTGGATGGATTGTTGAGGGTTCGCTCGAGAAAGGGAGTAAGAAGAGCGAGCACGGGAGAAGTCACTTCGGCGACGAAGGTAGTCTGCGAAAGAGCATGGATTGCCTTCTGAAGAGTTTGAGTCGAGGGGTGGTGCATGGTATCCACTAGGAGAGGAATCCTAGGGGCGACGTCGTCGTTGGATAGCAGGGTTGTGAGAGATTGCATAGTAATGAGAGCCTGCTTCTCAACGTCGGCCTTGAGATCGTGCATATTGCCCTCGACAATGGGAATCAAACTAGCCAGCTTCGCACCCATGGCTTCCCGGAGGATGTCCTTTTCCTGGGACTGCTCTTTCGTGCAACCGATTTCCATTTTGGCTTTATCGGCCATCTTCTGCATCAATTTCAAGGCGCCAACCGTGCCCTGCCATTTGCCAGTCTTCTTTGACAAGTAAGCAACAAGCGCATGCAAAAGGCCAACAACCATAGCCTCGGGGCTCAGATGACCGAAGAGCGCGTCAAGTCCGTATTGTGCAGCATCGCGAACGACTGTGCCCTTGTCGGCTAGAGCGTCCAAGGCACACGACACGAGTCCACCGTCCTGTAGTAGGAAAACGACTTCACTCAGAGGTTGTCGCGCAGGGAACTTTTCAAACAGAGCGCCGAGTAGATTCTGGGCGCTCTCTCGTCGCAATCCACTCTTCTTGTCAGAGGCGGCTTTCTTGAGTTCGGTCAGGATATCGTAATTGACGAGGCCGCGGAACCCGACGGTATTCAACAGTACTTCGCAAAGACCATAGCAGGCATCAACGGAAGCGGCAGAAGTCGTAGCAGTGAAGATGCTATTGAGAATAGAGGATATTTCCTGTTGCGATGGCGGGGGAGGGGCATCGCCGGATTTGGCCACCATTAGCGGCGGCGACACCTGGTGAGGCATCGTGGGCAGTATCGGTGTGGGCGGATTGGGCAGAGAGGAGAAAGAAAGACAACCCAATCTGACGAAAGTAAAGAATGAGCGCTGCTGGATCTGAGAAGGGCCAGCAGATATGCCCAAAGTGCCCTCGAACGTGGGCGCTGAAGAAATTGACGGTGAACCAGCGTCCAATTTCTGATGCGGGAAAGTGGGAGAAGGTGAGATACCAGATTGCAGAAAACCCGGCGCATTAAAAAAAATCGCTTTCGCCTTATCGACCCAATACCCCTCGAAATTTTTTCGCTTTTCTTTTATCAGCAGGACCCACACTGTTGTGGGTATGGAGACAAGGGCCGCCACTAGTGCGGGTTCGTACCGTAGCGGCGCACGGTGCAGGCAGGTCACAGGTGCGAGGTGCTCGCAGGACACGTTGTCCCACTGTCACTTCCTAGTGGAGCTTATCTAGATCTAATCCCCGTTCTTCCCCCGGAGGCGGCTTACCATCACCGAGCCCCTATTCGACAGATTGAAATGGATCACATAAACTTCCCGACCGCCTCTAATCCGTACATAAATCACGCAGAGGACACTACCTGAACTTATCTATGTAAAAGTAAACCTTTACATGTCCCACCAAAATAAACTACCTACCTACCTAGGTACATAGTATTCATTTGTTGGGATACATCAATAGGAGGTCGCCCATTCGGCTGCTATTTCTGTGGCGTCATCCCTTTTACGTAACGCCGACAGAAGAGGTCGTGATATAGTTTGGCCTCACTACTAGCTTCTTCATGCTTGGAAGGCTAAAGGATGTTCAGCTGCCGCTGAGAGTATAAATCTTGTTAGATCTTACTCAGTACCCCAAACCCTACGAGACCCCTTTTCGTGACGAAAACCTTCTGTGCTGACTGAACAGTGAGCATAGGCGCCACCTAGTATAAATATCCTAGGACCCCCATCTACTATTTTCGGGTTTCAGAAGGTGATGGGGCCGAAAAGTATGTATATGTATCTACCCAGGGAGGTATGTAATTGGTTGTATTGCTCTCTTCATGAGATCTTTGAGCACGAGTCTACCGAAGACGTGATGCGGCTTCAGCCCCTGCGGGCCAAGAGCTACCGATTACGATAGTCCATCACTTCGTTTTTGCGGATACGTCGTCTATTACTCTTGCTACCAGAAACGAGTTGGCACCATATACACATATATATTGCTATGTAGTATGTGCACCCCTTTCCTCGA
This sequence comes from Hypoxylon intermedium, assembly GCA_028566675.1. NCBI lineage: Eukaryota > Fungi > Ascomycota > Sordariomycetes > Xylariales > Hypoxylaceae > Hypoxylon > Hypoxylon intermedium. Next base: position 845,542 of record JAOXNK010000006.1, read on the forward strand.
GGCAACTACATACAACCATATCAGTCAGTCTAGTGCGTGCCCGTTGGTCTAGAAGGCGAAGACCTCTGCTACGATAGAGGTGGTCCCAGAGGAAGACTGTGCTACTAGGGGTACTGCCTCTTGTGCAGTCCATCGTTGTGATCCCCAAGAGCATTTACTGGACCCAAGCGATCGCATGATAGCTCTCCGCGGTGTCATCTGGATGGAAGAATAGGTCATCGGTCGAGACGGAGAGTCCCCGTCTCGCCTTGTCGTCGCGCTCGGTAGATCGCTGCAGAGAGTGTTCTCGTCACCTCGACGAACGGCCGGAAACTTCAATTATAACTACTTCATTCCAACTTTTCCGGACATAGGATAATACATTCTATGTCGGCTGTTTGAGACAGGGATGTTGCGGGCTCACTATTGAATGGGATAAATTCTGGAGTGCGTCTCTTAAAACCTGTTGCTCGTGTACTGGAAGAGTGGCCCTCTCGGTAATCATCATGTTCTACACTCCCAACCAGGTACCCCTTAATGGTACTATACTTACTATATCTGCGCCTCAGTGCCTCGAGGGCACAAGCGGCTGCCAGCTCTAGGGGCTCTGTCAAAATTTCACATGCATCCTATGATAATTATCTAAACGAAGCATTCTGACTCGAAAACATGAATCAATCCAGAAGATACTAACATTAATGCATGGGCTAGGTCGAATGGCCGATGACTGGGGAACGATGACAGCGAAGACTACGTCAGTATGATTCGCTTACCAAGGGGGGAAAGGACTGGACTAGTTCTGGTCTGGCCAAACGCCAGCACTTAGATGGTCTTTCAAGGCAGATGCTTCACGAAAATCGAGAGGCCCAATTACAACATATGAAGTAAACGATAACCTAGGTACCTAAGTAGTGGTCGAGAACACACTAGAGGTGTTAATAGCCGCTGGGTTCCCAATGTAGAACCAGGTCAAAACTTGTATTGCGATATGTGCTGCATTTTTAGATGCATTGCTTTTTACCAACACTAGAGCCATACTCGAGTCCTCGAATCCTCGAGTAGTAATTCTCGAATAGTTGCCTCTGCTAGAGTATCGCCAAGTCTATACGATGTAATCATTAGACCGAGGAATAATAAACGCTACCACCATGCTATCTCTGTGAAAGTCACTCATGTAAGGACTAGCAGTAAGAACGCAAACAGGAGAGGAGCCAAGAGCCTAGCCCCCCTTACCTTCATAAATATGATTTCGAGAGGATAATAATAGTCGTTGATAAAAGCATCGACTCTTCGTTACTTTCTTAAAAAGCGAAGGTAAGATGGGCGCCCTGAAGTCGCGATTAATCAGCGGACAGGAAGCTCGGTGTAGAATAGGGGAATCTTAGTAAGAGCCCTTGAACGTACACTCGACCTATTCAAGCATAACGACGTCTCAGGATGCAAATCATTGGCTTCGACCTGCAGACTACACTTAGATAAGTGTCAGGTTACTCTTCGATCAATCCGTACAGAAGATCAGCACCAGCATCAACACTCAGCAGCTTCATCTAGTGTAGGGAGAGTATGTAACAGGCATGGACGTCACAGATACCGGCATACCCTGATGCACTTATCCGTCGAGTTCAGATGAATGGATCTCCTTGCGCACAGACAAAGGACACATGGTTTTCGAGGATCATGTTGAAGCAATGACGTGCGGAAGTCGAGATGCCAGACTCGGATGTACCTCTAGCTCCTAGATTGGTAGGTCAGTACTTATCGCATTACTAGCAGGACGGCTTGCCTACTAAGAAGAGCTGGTAGTAAAAATGCGCCCGCTCTATTAAAAAAAAAAAAAAAACTCTTCGCTCGGAGATGCAAACTCCAAACGCTCGAGACTCGAGGCGCAGTGTCACGACGCGTCAGGAGGGCAGACATTAAAAATAGTAGCTGCAAGATCTGGAGTAGCACTAGGGGAAGATGCGCGCTGGTCGCTTTTAATTAATTTAAATGGAATCTTGGAGTCTATCTTTAGGAAAGATATTGAAAAGCCACCTTACGCAGAGTCTTACTAATGAATGCCAAACCAACTGACTGGTGTATCGTGAAGTAGGCCAAGACATATCAACCCGCTCGAGTGCGCTGCTCTATGAGGAAGTCTGGGTCGCAGTCAAGGGAAATATCGCGGGATATGCTGGCCCACCGCCAAGACCAGCCAAGCCATGTCGATTCTCCTAATTCGGACAATGAGATACTTAAAGTAAGGTAGCGATGATGCACATACACAACCGATCCATGTATGTAAGTGTGTCGTTGAAGTTAGGTCTCCGGGATGTCGGCATGTCAGTCGGAAGATCATGCTGTTACCTGGGTTCCGGAACTGTCATCAGACGAACTTGCATACATATGAAGCTCCGCCACCCCTAAGTTCGAAGCTTGCAGAATGCACAGCAGATCATGAGGGGCGCCTAGCCATGCTCTATGGTATAGCGTCCGACGTCAAATGCAATACTTCATGCACCATGCAGTCAGTAGTCATCAGTTATCCCGCGTAATGATTATCTATGCTTTGTGTGACTGCCTGCTTTGTTGGGTCGTCGGCAAGAGTCGTGACGGATCGTGAGATCTTGTATTCCGTGCTTGACGCTTGATGAGGAATGGCGGCGGAGAATAGACCCCCAAATTGAATGCCGGATCGATTCCATCACCTCGCTAAGCTCCACTCAGAGCTATGACAAGGGCCCTGGCGCGGGTTTTGCCGTGGGGCAGCTGGGGAAATTCTACGGTAGCTCAGGGGGTTCGTGATCCGTCCGCAGTACGGTTCCGTACTCGATTTGCACTGAAGCTTACTGTTTGCAGCCTCGGTTGCAACTTGTTGATAGTTGTTGACCCAGGTGGCAGGGCAGCGCGTAGATTTGTCACAGACGATGATAATGCTCCGCCGGTACGACTCCCACCTGGGCTGTGCTTCTCTTCTTGGGCCGGGTATATTTAGATGTTGTTTACACTTTGCCTACCTAAGTCGCCTAAAGTGTGATCTGCTATACGAAAGCCAACTGTAAATCTTAGAGGTTTTAGAGATGGGGATAGCGCTTACCAACGTGTCAGCAATATCGTCATCTAGTCTAGCTTCCAATATATACCTTGAAGTATCGCGATCACATTCAAGTTGCCCGAGACTCATGAAGCTCCATCCAGCACGCCATGGGACCTACGCCGAGCACAGGTTTTCAGTTCATAACCTCCATTAACACCGTAGCTCGGGATGAGGAGACGCGCCGCAAAGTACGATCCCACGCCCGGCGGCAGAAACTACCTAACGGACCCAGTCAGCCGCCGCAGGCTAACAAATCAGCATCACAGAAGGATCACACATCGAAGTTCAGACTCAAGCCAACCTCCTCGTCTAGTGGCAATGACGGCAGGGATGAAAAAAGGCCGAAGAAGACAGACTGGCTTGCTGTAACCGTGGAAAGAGAGCTCCCAAACTTCTCGCTGCTACACATAGAAAAGACCTCTTCGACGCAAAGCTTGTTCGAGCACTGTATGGCGATGTGCCTGCCGTCACAGGAGACCGCCGTTGAAAGATGGTATGACCGAACTGGAGCACCGACATACCTGAAGACATGTAGGTTGTAGAGGCTCTATCGACCTATGACAGGTTGCTGATCAATATCAGATTACTCTCGGTTTCTCGACAATGCCTTCGCGATGAATCCCGAAGGGTCTTGGGTCCAAGCAGTAAGTTACCTAGCTTCACAAGTTGGATACCAAGGAATTAACATACTCGATAGGTTCAACTCGACAAAGCCGCCACACATGCCTTCATTGCTATGATAGCAGCCATGCATAACTCGGTTACTATGTGGGCTGACACGAGTATCATCGACTTCCATCGTTTTCAGGCAGTAAAATCCATTAACGAGAGGCTAAACTTGGAGGGCACGGATGATAGCAAACCCATTTCTGACGGCCTGGTCATTGCTGTTTCTCTCCTGGTCACCATCGAAGTAAGCTACTCGTCGCTGAGAAGTAGTTAATAGAAACGAGTGACTAACAGAATGAATGGACTCTAGACCTTTATAGGCTCGCTAGATACCGCAACTGCGCATATGTGCGGACTGATGAGGATGGTCGACCTCAGGGGCGGCATCGTGGAAGGGTTCAGTCACAGTAGCATACTTCAACGGTCAATCTCATGGTCAGCAGAGCAAACAGCTATGATTTGATAAGCATGTCTTGAACTAATTGCTGACCATATTACAGGGCTGACTATTCATATGCCACTGCTGCACAAAAGCCAGTGGCGTTCCCTTTCATACCACATTTCTCATCGTCTCTGGCCGTCCATGACAAGTTCACGAGCCGCTCGAGGCTAGCCAACATGGAACCACTCGGGTTTAGAGACCTGACAGTCTTCAATCATGAGGCAGTTGAGCTTTTAGAGTTGCTCTATTCGATCACCGAGTGCGTCAGTAATTTCAACTGCGCAGGCCTCGAGAGTACATACGGGGAGAGACTACAAGTCAGCGATTCGATCTACAGGGTTGAGTGGCGGCTCTGTCACCTCGAGGAGATGTCTCGTTCTCGTCAATTGCGAAAGAGAGCAGGCTCTGCTACGCTGCTATCGTCGGCCGAGGACGATGGTCAAACGAGACACCCCTCGCCAACCGACTTGTCCGATGTCCTCCTCTACGCCGCGCATCTATACTTACATCTTGCCATCAGGGGCCAGCCACCCTCGGCCCAGAGGCATCGCGCGCTAACGGAAGCACTCATGTCATCTCTCTGCGACCCCATCTTGACATTAGACCTCTTATCGTTACCGAAGACTTACGAGACCCTGCTTAGCAGGGGCAACGCCGGGCAAAGCGCAACAACCGGGAACTGGTCCACTGATAACTCTACGCCAGAGGTAGCACATGCCAATCTGTCGGGGCAGCATGGCAAAGATGAGCTACACGCTAACATCCTCCTTTGGGCCCTCTTCGTCGGATCTTGCATCCGCGTGCCCGCCCCACAGAACGAGTCGTCGACCCTCGGCAACCAACACGAGTTCTTCATCACCGCTCTAAAGAGCTACTGCCGGATGAGGAATATCGTGGATATTGAAGTGCTTCTAGCGAAACTACAGGATATTATGTGGCTTCACATTTGGTGCGAGCATGAGCTAAGGCTGGTCTGGCAGGAGATCGGCGATGAGTTAAGATCATGGGCTACGCCAGAGAGCCGTCATGTTGTGAATCATGATCAACGGGCACAACAACAATGAAACGATGGTAAGCCTGGGCAATGGAAAGCAATAATGTCTAATCATGTAGCATTAGTGTGTTCTGAAGAGAACAAACAATAAACTCACTCATCCTCAAGTCCTTTCCCCCAAGTCCTTTCTTGTCGTTTATTATCCACAACAATTGGTTTGCTCAAATTCATACATTGTTTGAATTCTTTTTGTAGTCAGCTCGAAAAAGCTACAACAAAGGGTATCCTCATCACACGGCATACATAGCTGTACCAAGAAGACAGGGGCTCAGGTTTCCATCGTCGTAATTAATCTCCAAGTTAGCAGTGCTATCTCAAACTAACAGTCACATCTCCAGTCAACAGTAGCATCCCAAGCTCACAGCAGCACCGACAAGATGGGCCAATCCATGTCAAGGCCACGTGTGCCTCTACCAAAACTCACACGGTCAACTTCCAGCTTGTCCAGCATAGAGGACTTCGACGAGTACCAGGAGATGAGACGCGCTTATCGATCCAATGCACCATCTCCGGAGCCAAGCCTTTGGCGGCCGGAGCCCGAGCCGGAGTCCGAGCTCCTGCCCTTGCCCGTGCCCGTGCCCGAGGAAGCCGAGACTCGACAAAAAAAAGAAAGACGTTTACGTACTGGATCGATGTATACTGATTTTCACTAGCATCGCCACTGCCGCTGTCCTGGTTATCGCTCATAAATAAATTCGGAAGACGACCATTGGTGCCTGTGCAGAGCTAGGCGACACTCTCTGGCAAACGCCGAGATCAGCCCTGATTCTTTCGGATCGTAAAGGGTAAGCGCACAATTTCTTTCAATGGCCTTCTGCGATGGACTGTATAGAGGGGTTACAGAGTGACTCGGAGTAGAGAGTTAGTGATATATATTCTGTTTCTTGAAATGAACTGTGTCTACTGAGTAAATGCTACTAAAGTGAAAATGGGAGAATGACGTTGCATGCATACCTA
>JAOXNK010000006.1:860253-881177 GCA_028566675.1 Hypoxylon intermedium
GCTCCCCTACGTCCTTGGGGCGCGCCGCCTACAGTATGGGACGCCGAGCGCAAAGCGATCCTCGAGCGCAGCCTACCGGACATGTTTGGCCCTGAAACGCCAGTCATTTTTCGGATGATGATCGAACGCCAATTTGCCGACATGGACATGGAATACCAATCTCGGTTGAGGGCGGATTATGTGGTATAGCGGCGACGAGGCGCGCATGGATGCGGATGGGTTCGTTGAGATCACGGGTCGGATTAAGGATTTGATTATTAGGGGCGGCGAGAACATACGCCCGTTGGAAGTCGAGGTGGCGCTTGGGAGACATGCGCTGGTGCGCGAGGCGAGCGTGGTGGGTGTGCCGGATGAGCGGTACGGCGAGGTGGTGGGCGCGTTTGTTACTGCGCATGATGGGGTTAGGATGGTGGACGGTGGACCTACCGGAGCAGGAAAGGAGGCCGCGGTGTTGTCGAAGGATGAGCTTAGGAACTGGGTGAGGCAACAGCTTTCTGGTCATCTCGTGCCTAAGTACGTCTTCTGGATGGATGAGTTCCCTAAGACGGCGAGCGGGAAGATACAGAAGTTTAAGCTAAGAGAGCTGGCGAAAGAACTCGTTGCTAAGGATCGGTGAATGGATATGTGGGCGAGGAGTGCAAAGAATTAAATAATCATTTTCAACTCATGTATGCCCAGCAGCGTTGTTTTTACTATGATACCGGTGTAGGCTCTTTACAGTATCGTTGATATTTGAATAAGATAGATAGTATCTGATATCTCAAATCTAAGAGTCCAGGGGTATTATGCCAATGAAACATAACCCCCCCCCCCCCCTTTCAGCTTTGCTAACACCGTAAACATCATCCATCTATAACCTCATACAAGTGATTCAATCCGTTAGGCGAGTCATGTCATAAGCCGAACTGATTCCGTTGCGCCTGGCGTCCCCCTTTTCCATATGTAATTCGTAACCACTAACCTCCTTTCTTGTCGTAATACATCTCGGCTTCATTCAGCAGCACAGGCATAAAACCCACGTAGAACCACCGCTCGAGTTTACCAGCCCAAGAAATGCGGGATCATAAACCCAATGTGTTATAACAATGTAACCACTCATCCGGACCGATACTACCCTCTCTGCTCTTTAGTTATGTCCTGATTCCTCAGAACTTCTGCTTCTTCTTGATCTCCCCGGATAATCAAGCCTGAGTTAAAGCGTCTGTCCCAACAATCATGGGACTTGAGAGTTGGCCGCGGTGCCCATCGTCTCGGCGAGTGATGTTATGCCGGATCCCATCATGGAAAATACCGCATCACTCTTAGGGGGCAAATTCGAAACCACAGTCTTGGCGCTGCCTCCACCGGTAACGTAGACAGAGGCATATCTGATAAGCAGGAGGACATTCCTCTCCGTGAGGAGAATGGCGGCGAAGGAGATGGTTGTGAATAAGACGCAGAAGATGGCCCAGAAGAAGGCCTTCTCCATCGGGGTGTAGACGTAGACGCCATACGTAACCTCGAACCGGTACTTTTTGAGGCGGGCCCAGCTGGCGAAGGACTCGATGGCACTAGGAGAAGACATCGTTCCTTCTTGCTGGTGAGGAAAGACTTCGTGGCAATGACAATGATTGATGCCCAGAGCTTCCAAGACCTAGCGAGCCACAAGGTCTCCGTACCCTACGGGAACACCAAAGGGAATTGTGAAGCAAATAGTAACAGCGAGGGCATCGATAGAATGAATAGTTCGGCACTTAGCTCGCTTGCATTCCCATGGGCCTTGGGCGCATATTAATAATTACTCTCCCAGACCGGACCGGGCTAGTCAGCCAGCCCAACGCAGGCAGTACCTTATAAATCGATGTAAGGAAGAGTCAAGACAGCGATCTCCGGAAAGTTCGGACTACCTATGCTGCTCGGCGAGGTCACGTTGGTAGGTATGTCAAACACTCGCTCTGCCTTACCCATATGGGTTTTGCGGGTTTCCCACGCGAGGTTGTGACATGCTGGCACGTGCTAGAAATATCAGAATAGTAGTATACAAATCAGACAGAAGAAGGAAACGGACGGAATGAGAAAGAGACCCACGTACCGGAGTGCCGGGGGAGTTAGCTCGTTTTTCGGTTCGGGACTATCGGCTTGAGGCTCCTTTTGCTGTCTTTTTTTAACTCATTTCTCTTTCTCCTAACACTTCGTTGCCCTGGAGCCTAACTCACGGCCAGCTTTGTTTTATTAAGCTCAGTTGATACTCAGTCAGTCAACCAGAAATCCTGGTTACGCTCCTATCACGGAGATCCGGGGGTGATAATAAATCATCGTAGAGTGTACCCTTTCCCTCCCCCCCTTTTATCTCAAAAGGAAAAAATTAATGAGACGGTGAATAAATGTGTGGGTTGTAGATGCTGACACATGACAGAGATGAATCAGCAAATGGGATCTATCACATCCCTATTGGAACAAACAGTGAGACCTTACCCATTGCGGAAGACACTGCTGTCAGCATCTTCCTCCATCAGGCTTGGTGCAGCTCGGGTAGTCGACATCAGGCGCAGACGTTGCCGAGAACGTCGACTACGTACAGGGCTGATAGCACCAGCTTCTTGAACGCCAACCGAAGTCGAGCTATTAGTCTGCCAAGAATTACCAGCAGGATCGGTAGTGTAGTAGCGATCGGAAATTCGGAGAGCCTCAAGCTGTGCAGAGAAGGCGCGTGAACCAGTTATATCTCAAAATATTACCCTGTTAGACAGTGCAATATACAGTACCGGAACTGGCAGATGCTTACCAGGATTTCGGAGACCTCGGACGGTAGGTCGGTCACGCCCACAACCCTTACCCCAACGACAGGCAAGGTCACGATGAGGCGCCCCGGCCTTACACTACCTATCTAACTCGGGGATATACTCCAAGAGTTCTACATAGACACAACTACAACTACATTTATTTTATCGTTGCTCCATGTCATCCAATCGCGCCACTATTTTCGTCTGGTCTGGTAGCTTCCGGCACAACCGACCGTACGGTCCTTGATGTACCTCGTGATCAGTTAAAAAGGAGCTAGTCTACTCCGAGCGTGTCCGGTGAACAAAGAGAAGGAATAGAATGCCACAAGAGACTTGAACAAGTGTTCAAAAAGACATAATGCTGATGCCATACATAATCTACATATGATTGCAGTTTCAAGTCCAAAAATGAGTTAAACTTAACAGTGAATTGAGCAAAGCAAGACATTCCGAATAGCGCACTAGCAGTCAGTACCTACCTAGGTAGGTATCATCTACACCCTGGTCCTCGTCAGCGTCCTAGGGCTCGCCTGACTTGTTGCTACCCGCCGACTCCTGTACAAGATGCCATCTCGCAGTTCCCGATAGGCTATCGCCCAGCCTTCGCGGTTTCGGTACACACTTCCAAGAGCAACCGCGCATTAGGAAGGGTATTGCGTTCTCTTCGTCGCTTCTCTCGCTGTCCTGATACGTGCCTACTTCATCGACCCTCTTCATTATACGTTTGTGGTAGTTGTTGGGACCAGTGCCATTGCCATAGTCAATCATTGCAAGTTCCCACCATTCAACCCATTCGGTCATGGGCACCATTACTCGTCGCCCGCAAATTGAGCAGGGTAGATCACCAGAGTTGTCATTCTGCTCACCTTGCGCAGCGATACGGTTGAACGTCTCTGCAATGTGAGGAGGTGCGTCCGGTGGGAGATAAGACAGTAATTGATCCCAACTGCCAGCCTTGGAGCAGGACTGGAGCGCTAGCTCGAATAACGACAATACGCGGCTTTGCTTAGGGGAAGGTGTGCAAATGTCGCGTACGGAGCCGGGGAGTGCGGGGGTTGAGGTCATGTCTTCGGTCTCGATCGTTAGCCCAGAAATCGGGCTCTCTGAACCGATTGATGTTGGCTTGGGTACCCGGAACTTGGATACCACAGCTCCTCGACTATCATTATATTGCACCGGCGATCGTGCAAGCGCAAGAACCTGCCACACCCATTTCTTAAATGGGCCCAACCCGTGGAACTGTGTGTATCGGCCGCGTTCGTCGAATCGCTCGTCAAGCCATAATCGAAAGACTGAACCATCAGAGTAGCGATCCTCCTCGAGGAGCTCAAAGGTATCAAGAAACCTCTCGTCGTCCCAATAGAATGGAATATCGAAATCGGGTTCGAATTCATCTGGGCGGAATAATGGGTTGGGGTGAATGTCCAACTTTTTAAGCCTGCCAGGGTATCTCATCAAGTTAAGGAGCTCTCCAGGGAGATATCGAAGATGCGTCAGAGATACATTCAGCGTATGAAGATTGATGAGATTTCCAATGCAAGGAGGAAGCTCTGTGATCTCTGTGTTTCGAAGACTGAGAACTTTTAGGTATTCGACGTTGAATATAGCTCCGGGGACACGTGTAAGTGGGTTTCTTGACAGGTAAAGTTCTACAAACTTCTTCTTCGATCGGTATGGATAGGATTCTTCGATCAAGGGCATAGTATTGAAGATAGAGAGCTGTGACATAGTTGTATTGGAAATGGTCTCGAGATTGGAACCACTGCAGGCAATTAGTACTGAGGTTTACACTGATTTGACTGAAACAACCTAGGCATGAGATAGGCTGCAGACAGTGAACTTGGTACTCACGATAGGTCAATGATCGGATGCCCACGGTTGAGAGCGTCTTGTATCACTTCTCGAGCGGCTGTTTCAGAAGGAGGGAGAGTCGTGATCGGCCGAGCATGTCGGAGCTGAGGCAATCTAGGCTCAGCAGGCTCCTTGATATCTGTGACTGTATCGTCGTCCATATCGACAGTATTGTCGCTTCCCATCCAGACGCCACTGTCATATTGGCGTTGGAAAGATCTGTTCGTCTTCGGTAAGGGCCGTGGAACCTCGGAAAACACCGAGTCAGATGAGGCAGGATGTTGTTGAAACCACGAGCCGACGTAACGTTTCTTGCGATGCCTCCCCTCAGTATAGTTCTCTATATGGGGATCATCATCGCTCGAGAATACAGCTGGATCGCTTGAATCGTTGAAGGCTGGTGTCGCAGCTCCCTGGTCGCGTGCGCGTTTGCGCGTGTTGGCGAAAGTCTGGGTCTCGGAATCCCAAGACACTGCGGGGAGTCTCGGAAGAGTTGGCTCTTCCTCCATGATGGTGCTTGGTGGGCATATATTTGACTAGAAGATGTATGCGATTCACGCATGCGGGCGGAATATGAGGTTTGCGCGCGTTGGCCGGAGGTTGTGAAGACCTTCTCGCGCTCGAATTGACGCTTCCAGTATGGGGGAAGAAAGATGACGAATTGGCGTAGAAACGTAGGTGCACGTACTTTTTTACCAAGATACCAGATACCTACCTACGCAGAAAGCGCGTCGCGTTGGACCCCACTTTCTCCAATGGACCACTGCCCAGGTGCTTTGCGGGCAGGCGGGCTGCTGCAGTTGCGGCCCGGAACCCTGCATTGACCCCACCGACCCCAACTTGGTCCCAGGGTTCTGGATCCGATCCGACTGGATTCGCTAACACTTCATCTCCCCTACCTATTGGACTGTACCTAGCTCTAGAGCTAGGAAATATTGAGGTTATCTTGAACGCATTAGAGAATTCGAAGAACAACAGCCCTAGGTACAATTGATTTGTTGGGCACCAGGTATCATCGTATAGTTCGTCGCTCTTCCATTCAATTTAACCATGAATGTCGGCGGTATCGAACTGATTTCCCTACTACTTGCTGGTGACTACATACCTAGGTATGTATGTAGAAGTCAGAGACACCCCTGCAAACCAACGTCATAGCAAGCTATGTAAGTGCTGCTGGGAGTAGGTAGGTGTGGTGATACCGAGACCATATGAGCAAGCCCTTAGTCCCAGTCTTCGTCGTTGTCGTCATCTTCAGCAGTTGCATGCCTCAAATTCCCACTCTTGATCCCTTTACTCATGAGTTGCTCTTCCTTCGCATCCTCAGCATCCCTCTTCCTCTTCACAACTCTCATATCTTTCTCGCTGACTGCCCCAACTTCGACTAGCAGGTTGTCAACATCTATCATGCTCATTCGCACCCCACCTACTGTGACAAGGGTAACTATTTGCCTTGCAATATCGCCGTTCTTGTACACAAGAATAGTAGGACAGTTGCGATCCGGATAGTTCTCAATTGCTTTGTCTGCTCTGATCTCGCAGAACTTAACATCGCCGTATTCTTTAGCTGCTTGTTTCCAAAGTTCTGTTAAAACTCGGGATTCGATGTTTGTGCCTAGGGGGGATGTGAGGTTCACAAAGACGGGTCCGTTATTAGAGGCTTCTGTAACTTCGCGCGAATATTCCGGTTTCGATATTGGATAAACCGTGCCGTGTATTGACTTTTTGGTTAACTTATTCAGCTCTTGCATTCGCTTCTGTCGATATTGCTCCAGGAAAGCCTCGTCTTCCTCGTCCTCTAGTGCGTCGAGCTCATCAAGTTCCTTCCCCTCTAATCTGTTCTCATGCGCTAGCCGGCGACCTTCGAGAATGGCTTCTTCGATCATCGGCGTGGGAGAGGGAGGTTTCTCGGGGATGACACCATGCTTGCGGAGTATATCATTCCTATGGGTAGGATTAGATCTATGGACTGAAGCATGAAACAGTGTTGGATGACTATAAACTGTACCATTCAGTGTCTGCATTAGGATCGTCGATAGGGACAGCTATCCGCTGATCTGCTGGCGCAGCCATCTTGGTTGACTTGATTTTGTACTAGAGGACCAAAGGACAATGATTCCAACGGAGTTTGTGTGCAAAGCAAGAGGTGAATGTGAATACGTTTATATTGTGACTGGTGAAGATTTAATTAAACAGTTCGATGATGCCTAATGAATGTAACTATGCTGTCTTGCGAATTATCAACCCCTCCAACAGGTGACGATTGAGGGGCAATCACATTTTGCATGGCAGCTGTTGCAAGTATTTGCCAGGTGTGCTGAAATCTGACAGCTCTCGGATCCTAGAGGAGGTACCTACGTACATGGTAGCTAGAATGTGGGCCAACACAAAGCCCTAGCCCTCCTCGACGCTAAGCCTGGTTGGGCCGTGCCAGAAGGGTCTTAGCAGATTTCGCCTTTGCCCACTAGAGCTAAGCAAAATCCGCCTCCGCCGAAATTTGCGAAACGAACTTTTAACCACACACACGACCTCTTCCCCTCAATCTTCAATCATCATCAACCGCAAGCACAAACAAAATCTGCCATCGTCAAATCTTCAGATTTCGACAATCACAACCACGCTTGCCTTTCTATCACCCAAGACACTCTTCGTGACAATCAGACAAGATGGTAAGTCCAATGTTGTTTACCTTGATTTATTTATGCTGTCGATATCGAATCCGAACACACCGCTGTCCGCTGTCGCTGTCGCTGTCGCTGCCCTTGCCGCTACCGTTCCTTTATGCTCCAATGTCACCACACCATATAAATTGTTGCGAAACGACACTCATTCGGCCTAATCCACGACACACAATACTGCTGGAGCTATCGACGAGATGGTTGACGAGTGTTTGGTTGATGGCTTGAGCAGGAATTTTCATTATTTGAATGGGAATGTGATGCTGACATAAAACTTTCTCCAGGTTCTCGCCGTTGATCTCCTCAACCCCAGCCCGGCTGCCGAGGCTAAGAAGCACAAGCTGAAGGTACGATTCATCCAAAACCAACCAAGCCTTCAAGACTCGACGATGATACTAATAATCTCCGATAGACCCTTGTGCCCAGCCCCCGATCCTTCTTCATGGACGTCAAGTGCCCTGGCTGCTTCACTATCACCACCGTCTTTTCTCACGCCCAGACTGTCGTCATCTGCGCAGGCTGCACTACTGTTCTCTGCCAACCTACCGGTGGTAAGGCCAGATTGACCGAGGGCTGCTCTTTCCGAAGAAAGTAGAGGATTTCGTCTCTTTATTTTCTTCGTTCTTGGGCATCTGGTCATGACTTCATGGTTTGGTTCGGATATCTGCAAGGCACTCGCGACGGAATGGGCGGCATGAAAAAAACTGGCTTCTTGTCCTCTGGACTTCCTCGACCTTTCTTACGAGCCTCTACGTCATTGCAGATAGACGACGGATACCGAAAAGAACCTTCAATACAAAAGGGGCGTTAGGGGTCCTGATATCTTGCATCATCCGTTTCTCCGCAAACTTTCTTTCCGTTTTCTCCCGCCTTGTGTGTTCACGAAGTCATTACAGGCATAGGATGGTAGTTACTGCATTGGTGGATAGCTGGAAATGGCTTTCCACATGAGCATCGTCCAGAGTCTATCTCGCAAGGGGTAGGTCTCTAGATGTGAGGACGTGGAACGTTGATTGAGGATCGCTACATACCCAATTGCAGTGGTCGGTTTCACTGCATTAGGCGAATTCACAGAGTTCCACCAAGTTTTGATGTTGCTGCGTTTATTGTGACTGTCTGACTCCCGCTCCACTGCCCAGGTGTTTTTCCGTGCAGATGCTCTGCCATGACATCGTAGATTCCTCCCAACTATATTTTGACTCTAATCTCAGCTGTGCTCATGGAGAACACCATTATTACATGGGAAGTTATCATTGCCAAAGATGATAACTCAATCCTATGCAACAAATCCCAGAGGTTGGATTCTTTGGACGACACTCCCTGAAAGCCACTCTCCTATGGACACAGTGTAGTCCCAAATAGGCAGTCATGGGCTGGTTACATTTTAGACCTGAAGATTCAATACAATAACACGATGAATCCCCTCAAAGCCGTAAAGTTAGCCTTACTATGCTTGTTTTAAGGACCTAGTTACATAAGCAACACTGCCAAGACCCCATTAGATTTGACGCGTGAAAACACGGTACCTCAGGTACATGTATTCCGTATGCATGTAAGTAGACCAGTTACGCGCATCGCGATCCCCCCACCTTCCAAGCTTTTGGAATGATCAAAGCCCCCAGCAAAAGTCATCAGCCCAGCCCAGCCTCCCTCCTGACAAGCTCCCACTTCCCACTTTCATTCATCATCCGGACACACTACACCACACATGAGACGAAGCCATCGACATCGGATTGGACTACACTAGCCTCTCATCTGGTCTTGCAACTATCTGCTCTACATTCGTTTATCAACCGATTTCTCTGTACTTGATCTGGGCTCTTTCAGCAAGCGGCGATTGGGTATTGGGATTTGGGGGAGCTCCAATCCCATTGCATCATCGCGATAATCGTCAGAGCTCCTCCCGAGCCCACGTCTCCTTATTTGATCTGAGGCACCCCTCAGAGCCACAAGCACTAGTCCAAGTGGGCCGCATCTCTTTCGACACGTATTGACCTAATCCGTCGACCCCGACCTCCTATTCCCCGTTACCAATTACCATACAATGTCGGCTCCGCGTACCAAGCGCCAATTCGCCGGTGCAGCTAGTGATCCCGCACAGCGCCAGATCACATCCTTCTTTGGTAACGGTACATCGCCATCATCCTCATCCTCATTGTCGTCGGCGGCCTCTCAGTACCTCAATACTCCAAACTCTACATCTGGTCTTCGGACTCCTCCGCTGCCCGCAACTGTACAGTCGAACCTCTTGTCGGTGGGCATGCGAGTGCGCAAGTCGGTTCCAGAAGGATATAAGACCGGAAGCTACAGCGCCTTTGCGCTCTGGGACGAGACCGATTCCGGACTGAAGTCTGTATCGGTGATGACCATGGGCGAGGGACGATCACGGGCCAACGCCATCTCGACGCCGCGGGAACTACTCCCCTTCTGCGGAATCAACAAGGTCGGCGGCCTGGGCACTCAACCTGAGACAACACACACCTATCAACCGCTTCTCAGTGTCAACGGTCTGCCGCTTGACGATCGTATGGATGATGTCCCCGGTTTGACGAGCAGCCAGGAGACCGTCGAGAGCACCGACTCGATCCTCTCTAGCACCCCTGCCAAGACGCGCAAGCGATCATACACAGAAGATGAGGATGAACAAATGCCTGCCACTCCCGACCGTCTAAGTCTCAACATCAGCGCCTGGCGGAACACCACATTTGACTTCGACGGCGAGGTCAGTCCCCGAAGCTTGGCGCCCACCGGCTGGAGCCCGGGTAACGGCCGCGTCATGGCTGTGCCTCGAAAGAGTAGACTTAGGGGCAGCAAGTTAGTCACAGGTCCGAATGGAGCACGAACTTTGGATCAGGAGAACGTCATGGTCGTCGATGCCGACAGCAACGACTTTGGCGAAGCCGACTTCCTAGACAGGAAGTACAGAGGCAGCAGTAGGGACTGGGAGGTTGAGATGAGCGATGCCTAATTCGATGCAAATGATGCAATGTTTTCTTGCGATGCGTTGGAAAACGAATGGATACCCGGTAGAGAGGAATTACGGCAGAGCTTACGAAGAGAAGAACGTCATGGGAGTATGGAAAGACAGCTGGACCTGCTTGCATTCTTTATTCTTTACGGATCGATATCGGCGGGGCGGGGCGAGGGTGTTTCAGCTACGGACACTGCATTGTTATTGGTGTTGGGGAGTTTGTGTCTTCGTGTGTGGCACGTCGCTTCACGTTGTATATTATGGATGCTATTGATGGCAAGGTCTACGGGGTTTTCGAGCGGGAGTACTGTACATCCATCCATCCATCCATCCATCCATCCATCAACCCGTCTATACATATGGGTATCATGGATACAGACGTTGGGAGAGGTAGATTGATTCATCTCCGAGTACTACGAAGAAGGCTTGTAGCATTACACAAAGAATTGATATCCCTGCGCGTATTGCCGATATACAGTTTGGTTGGTTTGACTACATAGCTATTATTATTATCGAGGTCGTCTCTTGACAATTTCATACACTTTTGGAGACATCGAGAAAGATAAGAGATAGAGAGAAAAAAAGTAGAAGAGTTGTTTGTCACTTGCGCACGTAGACAGACATCTTGTTTTACCTATTCGATCTGCAAACCTCCAAACGGATCCCGAAACTCGAGCAAGTCTCTCTGTCCGTAGAACTCACCGGCAACCGTAAGAATCATGTTGAGCGTGGCGCGTTCGTTGGCCTTGGCTCGCTGGAGCTCTTCTCTGTTGTTGGCCTCTTCATCTGCGGCGAGCGCGGCGAAGGCTTCCTCCTCTAGAGATGTAGGGGGCGGCTTTGGGGTTGCACCTGTGGTTTCAACCGAAACGGGTGTTTCTGTGTTGATATCGTCGGCGAGCTGTGAGAGGAGGCGGGCCTTGGCCGTCTCTATGTCAGCCGTGGATTCTTGTGCTTGCTGGGGTGCTTCGGATACTTCCCCGTCCTCCTCCCCGTCCGAGTCGATTTGCATCTCGACATCTGACTCCTCCTTGATTGCCCTGACTAGAGTTGGAACCTTCTCTTTCAAGCCCGAAAGACCGTTTATTTCGATTCTGTCTTGGACATTTGCTGGAACGCCATCGTTTCCCTTGTAGATCGGAGAACTAGCGCCGTTGTTGACGATGGGCTTGTTCTCAGTTTCCGTGTCATAGGTATGAGCATAGATCGCATCAGAATCGTCGTATTCGTCCGCACTCGAATCCTCTTTGATGCCTACTTCGACATCGATTTCAGCTTCACCCGGGCTTCCTGCACTGCTGTCTCCGACGTCGTAGTGCTCTCTCAATACGTCCATTTCGGTGAGGCTAACCATCATTAGGACTGCTCTCTTGCCTAGCTCGCGTATCCAGCCGATCTCCTGGTAGTCGAGCTCGCCTCGTTCCGGCAGACGTGCCAGCAGCGCCCATATCCATCTACTAGTGCGCTCGCGGAGCTCCTGGTTCTTGCGCAGGAATTTGCCGCCAAGAATGATGCGCAGCAGGCGGATGACGCTATCTTTATGCATGCAAGCGACCTGCGCAGGCAAAGGATCCGTACCTCGGAGGCGGCCGGCCCATCTAGAGAAAGTATCCGACTTGTGGCCGAATTCGCCCACGTCGGTTGGGTTCGATCTTGGAAGAGAAAATACGAGATTATCCGGCGGGTCGGTTTGCAGGATCTCGCGGAGAGCTAGGTACTGGTTCGTGATGGAGGCGAAGTATGCCTCGCGGATCTCATCCACGTTGCTGTTGTGCGGACGACCTTCGCTAGATTCGATACTGCTTTCGTCGTCGTAATCAAGTTCTAGGTCCCCTTTCTCTTGTTCTTCTCCCTCTTCGTGGGCTTGTGTCTCATTTTCCTGCTTTTCCTCTTCCTCTTCCTCGTCATCGTCGTCTTCTTCCTCGTCGAAGTAGCCCGGTGGATATGCAACGTACGCGCCATCCTGGTAGTAACCTCTGAAATCGCCCGTCCCGTTTTGGTAGATGCTCCTGTCGATAGATTGTTCCGCTACGCCCTCCTCCTGGTTATCGAGGCCTTCCATGGGCTGCGATGGGGTCTGTGGGTGTGGTAGAGGGCCAGCTTTGCTCGCGACGAGGACGTGTGGAATGGCCGAGGCCTGTGTTCTATACTCACCATATCAGCATTCATTCGCCTAAAGAAAAGGAATGTTGGTTTAGCCTTGCAAGTCTGGGAATGGGAGCAGTTCTAAGAAAGGGCAAGCTTACCGTACGGATCTCAAGTATGCCAGTGCTTCAGCGTCATCTTCGCAGGCCAGATCGCTGTCGTCAGCTGGTACGGTGGTCGACATTTCAAGATCACCAAACACGGTGTGCTGGCCGTAGTTAGGGTCCATTGTCGAGACCCCTTTCCCAGTTCTGGAGTAGCTTTGATTACGGCGCCTTTTGTGCGCATTGCCGCCTTCATTTCCACCTGCACGTTTGGATCCCATGGCTGCGAATGGAATGATTTGTAAAATGGCAAGTGTGCAGGTTTGGCAGGCAATGAAGAAGTGGAAATTCACAAGCTCCAGGGCGACGGTTGGAAGTTGGGAAGAACATTAAAGTTGGAGTGGGGGCCTTAGTTTAAGTACTCCACAGGGTACGGAATACAGGATCCCTGCCAAAACGTCAACACACCTGACACTTCACCTTCACTTTCATCTTTCTTAAATCAATCAACAATCCTCGATCCCTCACACAGACCTTGGATCATCAGCATGAGCTTTCAATCTTTGGATTCTTATACTTGCATAGATTGATGTTCGGACCTTGAGAGGGAAGTCAGCATTGTGGATCATAGGTACGTTCGAGGAATTCCTATTTGCTAAAGAACAACTGACCTAACCGTGAGGCTCAATAGAATGATCCACTCTTGAATGCAGATCTTACTATTTGCTATACATGATCAGTCAAACATTCCGACGTCGTCTCTTACGTACCACATAACTCGCATGACACAGTAGTATTGGCCTCTACATCAATATCAGAAGAGATATTCCGTAGTCTTACAGATGCAACGTGCGGACTCATACTACGAATCTCAGACTTCTAGCACCGCAGCGAGATATGCCAGACTTTAGTCTGCTTCCTACCTATGTAGGTAGGTCGCCGGGAAGGTTCACGTAGGCTTCAAGCGACATTCAGGGTGCAACGGTCCTACCCCGGAACTCGGAAAGGGGTTGCAACAATACACTAGGCTTACCTCGTGAGAAATTACTAAGACCCCTCTTCCACCGAAAGACCGTTCTACAAGGAGGCGCAGTTCAGGAACGTACCGATTCTACTCCGGCATGAGCTTAATCAGACGTCGTGAGCTTCATAACTTCCAACTCCTTGGTAGAGGGTTATTCGATACCTACGATGCGTTCAGCCTAGACCTTGTCGATGTATTGTTTCATACATTCATGGGGCATGCTTGCTTCTGGTATGAGAGGTACTTATAGTATCAAACGGCCTGGGTCGTCCCGTCTGCTAGTCCTCCTCGTGTCTTTAGAATCGGTTGGGTAGGCTTCACGGCTCTGCTTTGCTACACTCTCACGGCATATCATCATTTATCCTTCAAAACCAAAAATTTAGATCAAACACGGAGCGAAATATTGTTCGAGTCATACTCGGCATTGCCGTCATATTTTCATATGCCGCGGAGGATGTCATCGCAAAACGGAAGCTTAGCCTGACGATCATTCGTCTCGATTGGTCGCATTTCGAGCCCATTATCACGGTGGCTGTGCCAAAAATAAATCAGGGTCCCTCACAAAATCCACTGGTCTGAATCAGTGGCGTTGGAAGCCGTGGTTTGCCGACACCAACTTAAGGGGTTCTCTTTATGCCTCTTGGACGGCTAGAATTACCTCCCGAAAGATATCGAATTATTTGGAGTTGGACAGCATGATTCAGGCTGTCATAGGTTTCTCAGACACGTGGTGGTATGGATACCTGACGTGGGGTGTCTGCCATTGCCACGTGCGACAGGAACTAAGGGACTAAGTGGGATCATTTCTTCTATGCAGGATCGGCTCTTGGAATTATAGGGGTAGAAAATCCTGCCTTTCATAAACGCCTACTCCTATGTTTGAGAATACGACTAGTTACGGGAACATGTGCGAATAGGACTTGGTGGGCAGAGAATAATGTATGTGTGTCAGCGGCCACGAAAAAAATCTACCTTTTCAGCTGCTCCGGGAACCTCTAGGAGAGCTGGAATTACGTTACCAAGCGTCGTGGTATGGTGGCGATGCTCGGCCCAGCGTAAAACTCTGTTCTAGATCAGGAGTGGCGGTCATCGGGTTGCTAGCAGTAATGTCTTTGACTGAAGAGGGAATTTGGAAACTAAACAATTCTAAAATCACATCCTTTCCATTCTCAAACCAGGGCCTATTTAGAGAACACCGGCTTCCCAAGTTGGCACTACAACAACCCTCCCAGCATTGCGAGATAGTGCGGCGATTCTCCGACAAACAGAGGCCCCCAAATCGACTAACCCCTGATCGTACTTAGCTGGTAACAGTCGGAGTTTATAGTCAAGGAGTGAGAACCAAAGTCTATCTAACTGGACTCATCCACGTCAATTTGGCCATAAATCACATAGTTACCAGTGCTGTAGCGGCTCAAGGTATTCACAGGACTCCAAGGCTCGTCTCTGCTATACACATAATCTTGAAGAATGCTCCCCTCATGACCCTCGTCGTAGGGGGCAATGTGATATCCTTCGAACCGATCCGCCGCGTCTTCGTGCCTGGGTTGCCCATCGGGATACCTTGAGGAGGTTAGCCATTGTCTCTCGGGGTATAGGCACACTTACACGACCGAGCCCTGATTGTTCCGAAGGGAGCCACTAGAGTCACCAGACCCACTCCGCGCTCTTCTTTCCTGGCGAGGGTTTCGATCTCGCCTTTGATCGAGGGTATAACCTTCTGAGATAGTATCGCTACGAGGCCGTACGTCAAAACTCGCCGACGAAGAGGCTATCGGTGCGTCATTGGTGGTGATGCCTATACTGCCAAGAGTGGAAGAGTCCCCGTTGTAGGGGTTCAGACCTGTAACTGCGTCATGGTCGCCTCGAGCAGGCAAGGAAAAATTGGCGTTTCCGGCCCCTGCTGTATGCGGCGTCGATATCTCTGCATTTGTATATTCGCCGAAGTGGTTCGGCGGATACGGTCGATAATTAGCAGATGTCGCGTATGCTGCAGCCTGGCCAGCACTCTGATCCCTCGAAAGGGTTGGTGGTGTAGTCGAAATACTGGAGTGGTATGCAGGAGGGATCGAAGAAGCGACGTCGTATTCTACTCTGGACCGAGACAGGGGGGCAGTTGGCATCGAAGGCTCCGCCATATTAACACTATCCTGCGCACCGGTAGCATCGATGCTATCGGTACCTGGATAGCTATTCGAAGAGAAGGTATAACCACCATAACGTGAGAAATCTTCTGTTTCATCTTCTTGAATCGGATGGATGTCACGGTGTCGGCGAGGATCGTGGCGGTTCCGCCGGTGCGAGTTAGAGCTCCCGTGGGAACGGTGGGAGGCTGACCGATGTTGCCTAGACTTGTGCGTCTGATGATGGTCCGCCATCTTCGACTAATCTCGGAGAACGGCTCTTATCTGACGGCTCGAAGATGGAGAACTAATATGGTGTCTATGTCGGCTGAAGGAAAAGACGGAGCGGGATGGAATAGCCCCTTTATGAAGGCCAGAAAGGAGAAGGGTCGATTCATTAGGGGTTTAATCACCTCGTTGCCTAAACCAACATCAAACAGGCGTCTTTTTCTCGAAGGAACAAATGTCCTTGCCCAATCACTCTTGCGTTTCGCCCTGTTTTGCCCTGTATTACTCTAGGACAAGTGGGTCGCGAGACAACTCGGAGGATATCGAGTGCGAATGGCGGTGACAACAGCTGAAATCAAGGAATGGTTGCCTTCACCGGTGAAGAGGTGGAACGAATGAACCAACAAAAGAAGTTCCATACACGCATCGCTGCGGCAGATAGGCATTCTTCTTTCAAGGGGGCCATTACGACGAAGGGTCATGCTCTGACCGTATGCCGCTGCTTATTAGCCACTTAGTATATCAGAAACATGAAGATTCTACTGATGCTAATGAAAGGAGTCTGTATCATTCTGCCTAGCGGCGGGTGTGGCTTGTGTTGAGGGGGGCTTGGTCAGGTTAATAGGGGAAAGATGCGATATCCCTGGCTTACAGCGCATTCGTATGCGCGATGAAAGCGCCGAACGATTTAAGCTGAGATAAACGGCAAGGCTTACGTGCTTTGGTGAAGAATGCGCCCTGAACAATAGGGGGGTGGAAGTCAAGGGAGATGACCTGGCTGGCGGGTCCAGTTACGAAAATATCCAAGCAAAACAGTGGGAAGAAGCTGATCAGCCCTGGTTTACTTATTCGACAGACGGGGAGTCTCGTTATTTCGGGCGTGGGCTACCAGTCGACGCCACATGGGCTTATAGGCGGACTGTTGATTGATAACGCGAGCTAAGACCATGATCTCTTTGTCTACCTACTTATTTCATTCTCACTAACCCCATTCGCGAGACTTAGGAAGGCCACCCTCAAGCAGCTTCGCGTAGGACCCCCGCATTCTATGCTGTCTGTAGCGGACTAGAGATCATCCCAAGACACCCCAGATCAAGCTACATGAGTACCACATGAGATAGGTGTCGGCTATACTTCTCTGGGCTAACGTTCTTTGGATCATGGTGCTGACTCTACCATTACACAGATGCTAGAGCAAACAAGGGGGTGGTGAGCTACTTATCTTGTAGCTGCATTGCAGCTCGGACTTAGGCTGTAACCTATTGAAAAGAAGGCACGCGGGGTGTCATCCGATCTTTCTTTAGGTACACCGGTTGATTATTCCGTATCCGCTATGTTCTGCTACAGCGGTACTGTGCTATTTTTATGACTTGTCGTGGCTATTGGAGAAGTACAGTCGCAACATATCGTCCTATCTCGGCTCCACAACCGTCTCGTCTACCAATACAACTGAAGCCGACTGATTAATGCTTGGCTAGGCTGTTTATTCAGGAGTCGATGGAGTACAAGCAGCTTCCCTACTACAGATGAATGTTGAGCTGCGTCTACGAGGGGGCCAGCGTCATTAATTCAGGGGCATTCCGTATTCATTAGGCGAGTAGCCTGTCAGCAAAAGGCATTTTTAAGCACCTACGAGCCAGTTATAATCTATTCAAAGGGGTAGTCTCGAATTAATGCTGTCGATCTGCCTCTTTATCGACCGCTTCTTCGACCTCGTTGGCTGCCGGCTGTCAGATGTATGCTCTATCCTGCGTCTATACTCCATAGTACGCTGCCCAACGAAATCCTTCAACATTATTCCCCCGAATGCATCACTGCCTGACGTCGCGAGAGCGCTTTGTTTCAACGGCATGGTTGTAGTGCTCTTTTGAGCGGCGGGCTGTTCGATGTTGAGTTGTCAATCGAGCCTCTAACGAGATTATGAAATCGAGGACCTCATGACCGATAGATGTGTAGGTATGGAGCCATCGACCCAAAGTATATCAGTTGAATCCAAGGCGTCCTTGAGGCTGAATCCAGCATCCCAAGGTCGATCCGTGTCTCCCCCGTAAAAGGTCAGCCTAGTTAGGTCCGACTCCGCCAATTATGAGCGGCGTGACATCCAAACTACTCTTATTTCACATGCGCGGTCTCTTCGATTTCCGAATGGCGAATACGAGCGTTGAGGCTGATCGGTGGTTTCAGGTATCTCTACGCCGCACCTGAAAGAGTGCCTCGTGGACGGCCTCAGCCGTTTACTATCGAGCATATGCTGGTCTTCGATTTAGCCGGTGGGATAATCTATACATAGGTACTCAACTGCCTAGCTGCTGTGTTTCCAAGACCTTCTCACGTCAGACTCGGGTTGGGCGAACTTCTTCCCCGGGCCGGGGAGGCCCTGACCGGCATAGCTTATGTTATTATGGTGGTGCAAGTTGGCAGATTTGGGCCTCAGTCTATGTTTGTGCGTCATCCTCTAAAGACGAACAGCTTTTGGAGTAAGCATCAAAAGCTGCCGCTTCTAGAAGGGGGGTTAAGATAGACTTAGAGCTCTAGAGGTCGAGGATATCTGATAAGGAGTGAAACATCCGAAATCAACAACCAGGAACCCCGGATTTGCCCATTGCCCAGAAGCTCAAGGGTTTCCACAAGTCTCATAGTACCCATGGAAGATGCGTGCTTGGCAATCCCGCTAGATCTCGAGAAGCTATGGATGCAATCATTGTAAAAGGGGCGGTGTGATGGTCTCAAAAGAAGATAGCCAAGAGCGAATGAGGTATAAATATTTTAGCCATGTGTTTACTCTGACATGACCGGAAACCTGGATTGGGATAATGCTGCCACTCGCCTCCAAAGGAGTTACAGGCATGCGCTGCGATAGGGGGGGGGATCCAAAACATGATGATACACCCTTTCGAAGTTCATTGATCAAGATCTCGGCATGGTATGCTCTCCACATACCGGACAACTAAAAACGCCATAAGGAGATGCGAAGGGGCGGGGCGTGATCATAATTAAATACGGAAAGTCGTTAGACTGAGCTTGAGAGGCATTTGACCTACCTAGGCAAATTCGCCTTCCAGACCCTACTTAGTATTCGTGGTAACGGAAGTCCGCTCCACGATATTCCTGGAACTCGTGCGCTAGTTGGAGATCATCTCCTACCTTTCCTGGCTCGTCGATATCGCCAAAGCAGCTAGCGGCAGAAGTAGCTGTGGTCTATCGATTGCATATGAATGAGGAAACCGGCGAGAATCAACATGCGAGCCACCCGAGCAAAGTCGGCGATGGATGCTTGCGACGCAACCCTTACTACATCGCGCTGACAATGGAACCGCACTCGTAATAGTGAAGGGTCGTGTGATTACGGTGCCTTTCACGTTTGCGGCTCATTGCAATCCCCAACTCCCCGAATCCTATCATACAAAAATGGCATGCCGTAAAGCCACATCCAAGTTGGCACGTGTTGCACAACAGGAGCTGTAGACATCCGAGTCTTTATGGCCATCTTCATTTATTTTCAGTAGTTATCCTTATCTTTCTGTCTTTCTCTTCAATTTAGTCGCCGTTCTCTCTTCCCACTAGTGAAAAAGCAACCTTTCCGGATACCTACATACCTAGCTAGACGTCCTTTTCCGGAAACCATGATTCCGTGGACGATGTTCTCGTTTCTGGCATCTGCATCTCTATCTTACTCAGTGGTCGTGTCTATCTCCCTTCGTTAATTGTGTATAGTATGGTGCCCCTTTTCCTTTTCTTCCTATTTTTAATCATATTTTACCCTTGAAAAATTGTCACTCTAATGGAGTTCGACAACTATGCAAGAGAACATCAATCCGCCGCCTCTGCCCAGAGACTCCTGTCACCTCATATCTTCTTCGCATAGTTACGCTGGATCGCGTCTCCTGGCATAGGATATGCCAGCGAAGTTAGACCGGAACTTGGAGGTACTTGCATTTATCTCTCGCTAAACTCGGTTTCGAGGGGTAGATCCCCGGTCGGGTGGCGTTGAGCTACTTCTGCATGAGGGTTGTAATGTTGGTCGGCGTGTTGGCACGGTAGGTACCTGATTGTGTTTTCTTTTTCTCGCTACTACGATAATGAGCTGGACTTCCGGCATATGCCCACAGGCCCATGGAATGAGGAATTATGAAGTCTTTTGAGGCCAATGGTCTAGGCTGGGCAAGTACTTCGGCGTCAACTTGCGAGATAACTTCCTCGCTCCTCCATACTTCCGTCAAAGACTCGGTCTGCCGATGATCGGTGCCCACGCGGTTAAAAACAGCAATGTTTGGGTATCACGGCATTACACAGCTGTCAATCTAGGAAAAATTTGCCTCCCCCGCAAATCATACCATTCCTTTCTAACTATATAGGTAGGTAGTTTGATAAGAGCAGAGATTGGCGTTCACAGATCTCACTATCAAGCTCCCCTATTGGGCGTCTAGGTAATCCTTACTCGTGCACACATATTAGAGTAGTGATATGGTTCATGCATGCCACCGGTTTCCCCGGATTAGGGATCAGCATATTTTGGAACCCGGTACTGTATTATTGATAGTCATGGCACTTTCCAACGGCTCACTTTATCTCAAAGTTAACGTCGTCGTTAGTAGATTCTTGTAATAATGTACTAGGTTATTAAGTCTCTTTATGAGGGATAATTATCGTAGGATTTTCGTTTAATTTTACCTAGTTGGTAACAGCATCGCCGGCCACAACCCCAACGTATCCAACGCTATATGATGACTGCTTATGTTCTCATATTGCCAGGGGCTACGATAAAAAAACGCCGCATGAGGAGATATCCAAGTGAGAAAACTTGCTTATTGAGAGGGATTTTCATGAGACTTTACTTCATCGATCCTTGTACTACTCGAACACGGACAATCAATGACTTTCCCCGGGCTTATGGCTACTCATACTATTAAAGATCGATGGTTACAGGCTTACTAGAAACCGACATGACATGGAAAATATAAAAATAACTATTCGGGAGGGGGGAAACGTCGAATAGCGTTGTGCCAAATCACTTTCATGGACTGGATGTTACTGAGAGGGAATTACCCGTTTTATTAGACACCAATGGCAGCCTCAAATAAAAGGTCTATTTAACATAAGCAAT
>JAOXNK010000006.1:918480-928790 GCA_028566675.1 Hypoxylon intermedium
GTGTAGATTGTGACGGCACTTTATGCTTAATGCGGGAGACTAAAATGGATAGTGGTTATTAGTGTGGCTTAGGCATCTGCTCTTACCCTTGCTGGCCTTGGGTGTCATCATCTCACCTCGAACTTCCTAGGATCCCCATTCTTAGGAGCTCCAAAGTTCTTCTTGTCCCATCGCGCCGGGAAAAGTCATTTCGCATTTCACGTCTTCCCTAACCCGCGTCCGAGACGCATAGTCGCCATCCCAAACATACGTAACGCGCAAAATTCTCATACTCATATCCTCCATGCAACCTCTATTATAGTCAATACAGATCAGGCCTCGAGTCTGCGAAAGTCCTGTTCATCATGTTTGGCACTTCGCGGAGGCATCGGCCGCCGAATCCTGTAAGTTAATAGCTTCACAAAGCTGTCTCTTAGCTCGTCTCGGCTCGACTCGTCGCATCCCATTGTCTTACAGCTCTGTATCCCAATTACACCACTACACGACTCGTGTCTCTTTGTTCTTCATCGGCACTAGAGTAATGTAAATGTCTTTCAGGGTGCTTCGTGGTTGGCTAGTGTGTAGGAGGGCTCCCTCCGTTGGGTTGGACGGGCGATTCACTCATGATGACGGCGGTCCTAGTCCATGCCATCATTCTTTCTCTCTGTTTTGATCGCATTGTGGATGCTAACAAAGTATGAAAATTTCACAGCCTTTGAACTCGACGACCGCAAACCCAAACGCCGCTTCTGCTGCCGCATCTGCCTTCATGTCCGCCTCGAACCAGAAGTCCAATAGAACGCTCTCGTCCGCCGCCGCCGCCGCTGCACTACGGGCTCGTCCTCATACACCAACGAATGTCGGGGAAGTCCAGACAAAGCGGACATTACGCCGAAGTACTTCGGTGTCCTCAGCAGGTAGCTCTGCTGCCGCTGCTTCGCGCCCAGCAGCGCAGCTCCAAAGGAAGGGCAGCTCGGGAAGCATGACAGAACGCACTTTTCGAAGTCCCTCGCCTCATCGAGCTTCTTCGACACAAGCAGCAGAAGAGCGCCCACCCGTGCCTCAGATACCTACCGGTCATAAGAAGTCCGCATCGGCCGGCGTAGGAATGCAATCCTTCCGCACTGCATCTCAAAAAATAAAGACTGGACATCCCTCATGGTACACTCAGCCTTCGGGCGATCCGAGTAACGTAAGGACGTCCGATGCGCCGATGAGAATGGCCAAACCCCAGTCTCCAAGACCTCAAAATATTGCTACCGTATCACAGCGGCCTGATAGTAGAAGCTCCTCGGTGAACTTTTCATATCCAACCGTTTTCCGTGCTCAATCACCGCCAGCCTCTCCTACTTCTATTCAGGCACCGCGATTCTCTAGCCCGGCTCCCCGAGCGCCTGCCTCGCCGCCAAGATCAAATAGGAATTCGGTGTCATCAGCTACGAGTGGGAAGTCCAGCCAACAAATGGTGTACGACCCAAATTCCAGGAGAATGGTTCCAAAGGTGGCGGTAGACAATGTGGAATACTACGTCAAGGAAGCCCCGGGGAAGCAACCAAAGAAAAAGAAAGACATCGGAATACGGAAGGAAGGGGCCCATGCAACAAAAGGAACAGTCGCAAGAATCAGAGGAACTACGGTCGATGCGGATGGCGGTGAGCATGATCTCCCGAAAAGAGAACAAGCAGTAGTTGAGGCATCGCCGACAGTCGAAGAATCGCAGATATTGGAGGAGCCTGCCGTAAAGGCTATCATCACCACATCTGGAAAATCAGGGCAACAGCAAGGACAGTCTGAAAGGAGTCAGCAACCACAATCATCACAATCATATGATCTTCAAAAGTCGAGGCTTGGGAGCCCGCCACCGCTTCAACCTGCTGCGTCCGTGCAGGACATAAGTTTTCCAGCTCATCCACCCGTGGGGAAGAAGCCACCTATCGTACAAGAACCCAAAGAGGTTGATGAGCAGGCCGATTCTGCGATTCGACCATCTCAGAAAGTGCGAGATGCACTAGACGCTGTGCCAACGAGGCAGTTTATCTTCGAACAACCCAGAGATGTGCAATATTCGAATGAGAAATGGACAAATGAAGGAGCCACTCAACATACAGATACCGCATCTTCCAGAAAAACCGGGCCTTTAGTTGAAAGTACGATAGAGAAAGGGACCCAATCTGTAGGGAACAAAGCGATTGTCGAGCTTTCAAGGGAAGGAAGTAGGGTACGGTCGAATTCGAATAGTCCAGCTCGCCAAGCCCATTTTTCAATAAGTCCACCTGAAAATCTCGGGGTACGGCACGCTCCTATGCCTAGGTCGGCGTCGCCTATCAAGTCAGCTCTCAAGCGTGGCAGCCCGGCACCTAGAGAAGTATCTCCCTCAGATGTAAGCTCGGATATTTCGGGGTCCCGTAATGTTTCTCCCCATCATCCAGGAGAAACTGTAGTGCCTCGCAAGAAATCGGTTCGTGTTAGTTTCGATGACCGAAGCATGGCTACGATTGTTGGCGAATCTGCACCAACTGGAGAGGAGGACTCTCCTGTTCCACCTAGCCCACAACAGGCCAAACGACCTTGGTACAGTAATATCGGACGAGGTAAGAGGAGAGAATATGCTCTTGAGGACGACGAAATCATGAAACCGCGGCCTGCGTTACCAAGCTTTGGTAGTATCAGGGAGAAGAAGGCGAGAGAAACTGAAGAGCGACCCCTTGTGCGGCCTTACGAGCCAGCTCATTCTCCTGCAGTACCATCTTCGCCAGAACTCCACCCATCTAAGTCAGACGCGTCCGGCGACACTGGCACACCCGAAGACTTATCTCTAAGTCAATCTAGCGACCAGGCCACAGGTTCGGTTTTCGTTCAGGAACCAACGTCGCGGAACGCACCAAACATCTCGAGGTTTAGGGAACCATTGCCACCGGTTGTTACTTCTGTTGAAGGAAGCGGCTATGTTTCAGATAGTCTCATGAGTTCTGATTCAGACGACGATCTCCTCAATAGCATCGCAGGCACAAGTGATGCCGAGGAAAACCTTAGCACGCAACCTACCCAACTAGAAACTGGAGATAACTCACAAAATAACTCGGTTATTCTAGAAAGGGCAAAGCCTGTCGACCTAGAAGAGGCTCCTAATGCTGCTCATCTTCCATCCAACGACATTCCGGAGATTGCTATCATCCAGCCAAGTCCGAGGGTTCCGGAATACAACATGTCGGCTGCGGATATGTTGGAAGAACGTTACTTTGGCTTGCCAGGTGGATTCCCTCATGAAGACTCGGAGCCGGCTCGTGAAATTCAAAATACGCCGCAAATTGCCGCGGACGAGAATACCAGCGATCTTACTTCTACTATATTCGAGCCCAAAGCAGTGGTACACCCGTTCCAGTCGGAAAGCCTACCCCAAACTACGCTCACTACAACGGCTCCTTTAGCAGCAGGGGATGACGACCCTACGGACGATTCAGATGCAAGTATATACAGTGATGCATATCAGGACCCCTCTGAAATGGACGGCTTTATGTCTATAGATGCTGTCGTTGAGTCGCCAGTGAGCAAGTCAGCAACTCAGCTACATGAGTTACCTGGAGATATGCCAGAGCAGACGAATGCAAAAGAACCCCGATACCAATTCAATCAGCAATCCCCAGTTTTCGCCAAATCAGCGGAATCGCCGCAAGCCGGGGATGGTTGGGAGCAGGCAAAGGCATTTTGGCGTAGCCTATCCACCGAGAAAAGACTCCAACTCGAACGTGAGGCAATGGAAGACGCCGGTTCTGAGGGTGATCGAGAGGATATTGCTCAACCTATTCGAAGAAACAGTGGCAAGAAGAAGACTACACAGCGGCAGTCGATAATAGCTGAGGTCCCATCTCAAAATTCAACGCCACCAACGGAACTTGTCCTGCTATCTGATCCGGAAAGAGTTTATATGATTAAACCTGGATCAAAGGCTAATCATGAGCCTATCAGCCCACCGCCCAAGTCGTCGGCGCGAATGCGTGCGTCTTTACGCCCGGAACAACCAGGACAAAATACCATACGTAAAACTATGAGGTCTCGTCCCGCAACAGAACAGACCAGCAGTCCTTCCACGAGAAACACTATACAACGTGAAAAACATGTGGCCGTTTTGTCCAGGCAAAATCAGCGCCAGAGCACCGCAGCTGCAAGTCAAGCTTCGCAACTTGCTACGTCGAAGAATACTGTGCCTATCGAAAAATCACCTGCCGAAAAACCAAAACCCTCTTTGCAACGTCGTGGTTCTGATGCCAGCGACAGCAGTTTCAAGCGCAGTCGCGCCGTGCGCAATAGTGGAGGGTTTACTCTTCGCAATTCTATGCGCCCAACATCTGTAGGCCCGTCTCACGAGGCCACGAAAGGTTCTGGACGATTTAGCTTACGATCACTCTCTCCGACTGGCTCCACGTTCCGTCACGGAAACACCGGTAGCGCAGCCCCGATCGGGATGAAACGCACATTACGATCCAGTAGCATGTCGAGTCAGGACAGAGTTATATCCTCTATTCCCTTCCCATCGTTCAGTCGATCGGGTAAATCACCCGCAGCGAAGCCTTCCAAGAGATCCAGCCGTTTCGGTGACTCAGATGATGAAGACGACGACGAGGCCCCCAAGTTCCGCAGTCGCTTCGATGACTCGAGCGATGATGAAGGCGCTCGTCCTAGTTCTTCCTCACAGGCTAGGCCTCTATCTAAGGGTACCCTCCGCGGATCTGCCACCGGTACAGCTGGATTTAGGAAATCTACTCCCGTTCCTGAAGTGGATGAAGACTCGCCGGAACTGCCTGATGGTGACGGTGAAATGCCTAGCCCCTTGCAGAGCCCTCGAAACCGAGCCGTTGCAGGTGGTGCAGGGATGGTACGCTCAACCTCCGAAGCTCTCGGAACCGCTACACTAACGCGATCACGATCTGGACGAGGCGGGTTCAACGCCTCCGTATCCGTGCCTACTGGGTCGAATAAAGACCGGCGTAGTTCCCTGATGGGAATTCTCAGACGCAACAAAAAGGCCGACCAAAATGGTAAAATCCAACGCTCCGAACTTACCGAAAGCGCGGCAAGGCGGGACACCAAACTAGAACGGAGCAATGAGCAACTGAGAGATCTCCGTAGTGATCATTCAACTAGCCCAAGACTTCAGAAGCGTAACTCCGTCAGGAGGAACGATAGCTGGCCTGTGGTCGAGCCTACTGCGGCTAATGGCGTGAAGCGGGTCAGTTCGACTGGTAATCTACTTGACCAAAACATGGCGGGAGCCGTTCAACGGCCTGTCCTGAATGATAGGCGAAGCACAAGCCTGGGACTTCTTCCCTCTGCTTTCAATAACGTCGACGACAACGTGACGGTGGACGGAGTAAGTCATAGAAAGAAAAAGAAGTTCGGAGCGCTGCGCCGGATGTTCGGCCTGGACAATTAGGGGAAACCCAGTGCCAAAGGAAGGAGGCAGCGCAAAGTATTGAAGAAAAGGAGTCGCAAAACCAGATAGTTATGGTGCGCCCGACATCGTCAAATTTCTCTTTGTTTACTCGGGCCACGGGAGTTTCGGCAATGGTCCAAGAGGTCGGGAACACCTCGAGACGGCATAGATTGCTAAGTTGATACCCATTTCCTGTGCAACTGGGATATTAAACTTGCAGTTTTTGGAATTGCCCAGCACACGATACATAATACGACGATTGGCTTTTTGTTTCTCTTAGCCCAGAATAGGGGCGTATGTATACACACACGCATATGCAGAGTCTTGCCAAGATCACGCGTTTGGCTGGCGGGGTCCGGGGTTGATACTTGTCGCGCGATTTATTTTTGAACAATTCCAAGTCGAGTGTGCTACCAACAGCTACGCACGCTACTTGCAGGAAGGGGGGAATTACAAAAACAACGCAGTCAGCTAGGAAACGCGAAACGGGGAATGAGCATCAGAGGAAAAGAGGCAGAGCTATCAGTGCATACCTTGGCAAATAATGTAATTTTTGGACTCGCTTAGCAGCTATTACGTTGGCCCTCAACAGAGCTAAAGAAATCAAAATGACTTGGTCCAACCTACTAGCATATTCGCAGCACCGACGAACTTTTATGGAGGCCATCGTGAGACCGGGTTTAAGCTAGTGTAAGACAAGGCAGAAAAACTGGGGTAGGGCAACCCCCACGTTCGTGTTGACCGATGGAAAGAGACAAAAAAAATATCCAACACCATCGTGACCATCGTGACCTCGGAACGTCGGAGGCGGAGGAGTAAGTAAGCGCCCCCCTCCGGGCTGAGTAATGCAATATTGAATTTGATTAGGGCAAGACTAACGAGTTCAGGATAACAGATGGACACACGGTGGACTGAGTAAGTACATAAGTAACGTGACGAAAAGGATGATGACATTCGTCTGCGCATCGTGTTGCAGCATCCGCCAAAAGTTCGGAATGACGAAACTAAACTGGAACAGACAATGGATCTACACTACACTACATACAACACAGCGAGTGCTAGGACCGGGGGAGGGACGGGCTTTGTTTTTGCGGTGACGATGGTGGATGGGCTGATGGGTCATCACTCCCCAACTCGTATGTATGTATGTACATACGTACAATAACTTGTACAATAACTTGGCTAGCTGGGACCCTGGATAGGGCGGAACAGCGAGAGCGACAGCACATCCCACGAAGATGATTTCCCGCTTCCGCTTCCGAAATGTGGGAGTTGCACACGCGGGCTACATGTCGCCAGGCCGGAACGAGTCTAGCAGCTACGTGTCTGTCGTGTACGGCGTAAGCGGACTGTTCCTGTTGGTTCCCCCAGTTCCCCGGCGCTGCATTTCTTTGGATTTTATTCTGCTTTTATTAATCGGCTAGTCAGTTAGTACATAAGTCAACGGGTATTGCGGGGCCGCGATTCGACGGCAAACCCTGGGCGGGGAACAGGGGGGGAGGAGGACAGGGCAGGGGGCTAAGAAGGACAAGCAGACAAGGTGACAGGGAGCAGGGGACCTTTCTGGTCAGTGGTCAGTGGTCACAGATTGACCTGGGGCCTGGGCTTCAGTTGCCCACATGTCGCGCGTTGTAGCTTGACATTGGCTGTCAAACTGTTTCCGATGGTCTGGCGGTGGCTTCCTCTTCGTACCCTAGGTGTACAGTACATCATGTACGTAGCCTCTGCACGTGTTGTACTTCGATGTATGGGCAGATTCCGTACCGAACCGTACCAAGCTCACCAGACAGAGCCTCTTTAGAATCTTTAGAAGGCTCTAAATACCTAGCCTCGAATGGTGATCTTGTGGGGACAGGGGGACTAGCACCCAGAAATGCACCTAAGCTTAATCGCAATACCCCTCCAGCGCTCCATCATCAGGGGGGAGGGGGCACCTACCTACGCAGCTACGGTAGGGTTTTGAGGGGGTGAGGGGAGCACTAACGCTAGCAGTAGCGGTAGAGTAGTAGGGGTACATAGCTGTACTAAGGGAGTTGGGGGAGCTTGGGTCAGAGGGCTGGAGAAGGCGAGGAGCTGCCCCCAAATTCGGTCAAGTCCCAAGACCAAAGACCCAAAAGAAAAGAAAAAATTAATTGTTAGTGAACCCAAGCCCGTCGGTCCCAGGAAAAGATCGTGAGTTTTTTTGGTCCCCTGACTTTTTTGGGCGGTGGTTTAGTTTTTCCCCCTTCGTCCTTCGTGTGTCCTCTCGTGCCAGTGCCAATAATTACCTGCAAGCCTGAACCTTTTTCTGTTCTTCCCTTCTCTCACTTCTATCCCCAACAACGAAAGACAATCGTGTCCCAATTGACCAGTGAATTGCTTCAACAAGCATTGATTCTCTTGATTCTCTCTCTTCCTACCCAAAGCGGCAATAGAGCTCCATCTGAAGGCCAGAATCGCGCCTACGTCATTTGTCATTTTCTGCCATTGTCCAATTCCATTCTTCTACTCACCAACTCGTGCAAACTGAAGCTCTGCTTCGCACTCACGCACTCATACACACCTCTACACCTCTACACCTCTTACCTACCTATTTATATCCATCCCTCCATACACTCCCACCCTCCTCTTGCTACGGCACATTCCTGTCGACGCATTCTTCGTCTTTCGTCCTTCCTCCTTCACCGTCCACACCCACCTAGATACAACACAACACACATCACGCACCATGCTGTCCCGAAATCTGCTGCGCGCGTCGGCACGAGCTGCGGGCTCTGCCACCAGAGCTACTCTTCCACGAACCACCGTCCCTGCTGGTGCGGCGTACCTGCACAACAACAATAACCCTCTCAACAACGCAGACAACAAGGACAAGAAGCACACCTCGCCCCCACCTGGTGCATTTGCTCGTACAGACGATAGTATTACCGTCGAGTACCCTGAGGAGGATGCCCTCCCTTCTTCTGCCCCCGTACAGGGCCGCGGCGGCTTCCACATGAAGCGCACACTCGCTTCCTTCTCGCTCGAGGGCAGGGTTGGCGTGGTTACTGGCGGTGCTCGAGGCCTCGGACTAGTCATGGGTCAAGGCATGGTTATTAGCGGTGCGAACTTGGCCATTGTTGACATGAACAGTAAGTTTGCTCTTCCTCCTCGCTCCCTTCTCCTGAGCAAAAGGCCGTGTCCCACCTTGGCGACCGTGAGGCCACACTGCCCACAAGCTCTTACCGACGACCTTCACTCCACCGACTTTGCACCCACACTTTCACCGCTTCGCTTCGCGTAGCTTGTCCCGAAAATTCACGCACTTATTTCCACTTATATTTGCGGATCAATGATGCGCCATTATCCATTGAGGCTGACGGATGCTAACCGTTTCTCCCCAACACAACAGAAGAGGAAGCCGAGCGCCAAGCTATCGAGCTGGTTGAGGTGTTCCGCAAGGAGAACCCTGGCGCCCACAAGGTGCCCAAGGTCACCGCCCACTATGCCGACGTGTCGGATGCCGACTCGGTCCAGAGCTGCGTCGACGACATCATCAAGCAGCACGGAAAGATCGACCACCTCGTCACCAGCGCCGGCTTCACCGAGAACTACAACGCTGTCGACTACCCGATTGATCGCATGCGTAAGCTGTGGAGCGTCAACGTAGACGGCACGTACCTGTTCGCCATCACTGTTGCCAAGCATCTCATGGCCCGTAAGAGCACTGGAAGCATGGTCTTCATTGGAAGCATGTCTGGCGCCATCGTCAACGTCCCTCAGCCCCAGGCGTAAGTTGCTCCTATTCCCACTTTCAAGTGTCGCCATATAGGCGGCGCAATCCCTCCCGATAGCGATAGGCAAGAATCAGACTGACAAAGCCTTGCATCCAGACCCTACAACAGCGCCAAGGCCGCCGTCCGGCATTTGGCCTCTTCGCTCGCTGTCGAGTGGGCCCATGCTGGTATCCGTGTGAACTGCATTTCGCCCGGTTACATGCTGACAGCTCTGTAAGTCAAGCCCCATCTGTTGTCCACCCTTACCTCGTATCATTGCAGTCAAACAAACCGAGCATGGTGACTAACAGAGGTGCAAACAGTACCGAGAAGATCCTCGATGACAAGCCCGACCTCAAGAAGCAGTGGACATCGCTCATTCCCCAGGGTAAGATGGGCCAACCCGCCGACCTCATGGGTCCCCTCACGTTCCTGCTGTCCGACGCCGCCTCCTATGTCACCGGTGCCGACCTTCGCGTCGACGGCGGTTACACCCTTACTTAAGAATATAAACCGTCAAAAAGATTTCTTTTACGGGGCATGTTTGGGGGGCCAGGCGTGAATGAGATTAGACCGTGATCTGGGAGTTTTCACGGAATCTTTTTGTTACTTTTTTTTTCGCTTTCTTCCATAATAGGAGAGGGCACACCCCCTTCGATGATTCCCATACGGATGAAAAAAGAAAGGAACTGGATACGAGGGTGGACCTCCCGATCAGGTCAGTCAGATCAGGTCAGATCAGATCAGATCAGATCAGATGAGACCAGAATGAAGAAAGCCATAGTCAGTTGCT
Source organism: Hypoxylon intermedium (assembly GCA_028566675.1). NCBI lineage: Eukaryota > Fungi > Ascomycota > Sordariomycetes > Xylariales > Hypoxylaceae > Hypoxylon > Hypoxylon intermedium. The sequence goes on from JAOXNK010000006.1 coordinate 928,418, forward strand.
TGCTTGGTCGTCGCTGTCTTCCGGCAGGACAAAATGGTTTGCTAGTTAGGTAGCTAGGGGCGGGATGCGAAATTTTTTATTTCGTGGCCGTACTTGTTCAATACAGAAATCTAAATCTGATGCAAGCAAAATGCGTGCGCCTTGATTGCTCGATTCGATGCAACGGGAAGGGAACTGGTTGAAAAGAAAAAAAGAAAATCGGCTTTGTCTTTTACGAGAAAATCAGATATGATGAAGAGAAAAGGAGATGGGATGTTGTTATTAGTGTTGCGTAGTGTGTTATTGTTGTCGTCGTATGTTCCGGGGCATTTTCGTGCGGCTCTCTCGCTTACGACTTACCCGGATACCCGACTGTTCGGTAGTGGTGTTTTAG
>JAOXNK010000006.1:949960-961573 GCA_028566675.1 Hypoxylon intermedium
ACCATCGACGTGTACCTGGCTGTGTCGCGGCTGTTCGGTCCCAAGGCTGGCTTCGATATGCGCTTGTACGACACCGTTGACGAGGACTGGGTGGCGTACCATGAATGGTTTGCGGCGTTTCCGAAAGGTCGTGGGCTAAGGGTCACTGTCCGTAGGGATGAGAAGGATAGCGGTAGTAAGGATGAAATCTAGCTTGAAGCTAGTTTTCAGACTCCATCATATATACTTAGTAGCTAATAAGGGGAAATGATGGGTGGATTACTTTGGGGTCGCTTGGCGCCTTCAGAACATGATTATGGTGTTAGATTAATAATTATGACTTATATCAGTCAGAGGCTTCATTTCGTATGCTGAGTTGGTTGCTCTGATGTCTAGGTATATATGAAGGCGACCGTATGAAAGAGGAATTGGCTTGCGCAGTGACTTGAGATGTGCTAAATGGTCACCCCTTTGAGCGATACCAGGCCAACAACGTAGAGGGGAATTCATCGGAAATAGGGGGGAAAATATCTCTTCGCCAGCAGAACACTGCTTCGGTCTCTTTTCTTGCCTACTAGTCATACATCTTTCTAGATCTGATGTTAGAGTTCGCTATTGCGAGATTGTTGGTACGAAATTGGTTGAAAACGTGAATGCATCGCACAGGCTTCTATGGAACTCCTCAGTTGGAGTGAGTGGACTTCACAGATGCGATCGCTTTCGGCTACATTCGGTCGCTAGATATTACGAGAGTACTATAAAATATTCGATATCGAGTAAACTGCCACTCAAAACGTTACTCGATGTAAATGCTCAGAAGTTCTCCACACCAGCAAGACAGCAAGCCGTTTATGATGACATGACGGCTACTCAATGCTTATCAATAGGAGCCCAGAGGAATCGCCAAGTCGCTGGCTGGTCAAATACGAGCTCCGTTATCGTAATGCTCACTCGTCCAGCCTATTCTATTCTATCAGGTTGTCATACATACTTCAAAGCCCGACGAAGTAGGGAGGAGTAGCAGTACAAGTAATTCGCGCCACTCTACGTTGAGATCTACGATGCAGTCGTCGACAAATCCCAAGCACCTCATGCAAGAAAGCCCGACCGGTTAGGTCGACACGTTTTCCTAGGGTGGTAGTGGCAGTAACCCTCCATCTCGCCGTGACAGTTCAGATATGCTGGTAGTCTAGCCCCTCCCCGCCCGGGTCTAGATGGCCGTACCGAGTGGGCGCGGAAACAAGGGAGTTTGCAGGTGCCTGGCTTAGTAGACGTCGACATGCCTGCGGGCCGTCGCGGTGTTGACCTTTCCAATGGGAATAGTCACCTTGCGATTCAATCCACTTTCTCCTCAGTCGCATGGGGGACGGTCACATGACGGATTTGAGGCTTGCGCTAGATGCTGCTCAGAAGAGACTGGTATGACAGCAACAACGTCGAGACGAAAGTTCCTAGGTACACTGGGCTTATGTTCTTGAAATAAAGCCGTTGAGCGAGGAACAATTTGAGGGGTAAAAACTTGATATCAGATTGACAAAGGGGCGAACACGCCAGAATTTCCACAGATGATTACTTTGCAACGCACGTTGGAAATCGAGTGGAGGATATGACATGTTAGTCTAACTATTCTTTTAGTATTTAAGTATTTATGTTGCTCTAGGTGGTTGGCTCTAGAGTGGTATCAAGTGCTGAAGTTAAGAGACTCATCTTCTCCCCATCCAGGGTCAATTCTACGCCACCTGCAAAAGTCGGCGCATTTCTACTAGTGGACTTCTCCATCAGCTTCAGAGCCGTTATAAGAACCTCACGATCCTTCTGAAATGTAAGTTGCTGCACCGCTCTGTCGCATTGGATGAATTCGGCTCGGAATTGCGCCTCTCCCTGTCCTGGCACACCGCCCAGTTCTGCGATGAACCACCACACCAGCTTCACCCCATTGCCTTTGCCCAAGTCTCGGACATCCAGCATGAAGGGCTCCGTAAGGCTATCGTAGGTCCGGGGCTCGTCTTTGACATCGGCTGCTTCCAGCTCTGAAGGGGCTCGGGTAGTCATTGTTAAGGGGCGTAGTTCGATCGCGCAGCCAGATTCCTCGCGAACTTCTCGGATAGCCGCTGCCTTCCGAGATTCATTGCAATTGCGTCTCCCTTTTGGCAACACCCATTCGTCATCAGCACCGTAGTATAAGAGGAGGACTTGTTTCGGTTCGGTGGAGGTGTCGAACACAACTGCTCCGCAGGCTTCAACAAATAAGTCTGAGGGGTAAAGTGTGCTTTTCCATCGGTACGCTGCCATCTTACTGCTCGAGAAATCCGCGAATAGCCAGTTGCCGAACCAACAAGGCTTTGGGGGTAGCATCCAACTGACACCCTACAAGACGAAAAGGGTGAATTCGAAAAACTGCGCAAAAGCGAGTAGACTTTTGAATTAGAAACCCGCAGGCTAACTAACCCGTCGCATACTTGAAAAGCATGAGTGAATAACCTAGCGGGTAAATAAAGCTAGCGGATTCCTCACTCTCGGCGACGAATGAATCATCTGACCTAAGAAGACATCGTGCGACCCTACCTTGGAATTCTCACGCCGCCGAGATGATATCTGCGCAAATACAATGCGAACCGAGGCGATGTAGGCGCATAATCGGAAGGCTCAATTGGATGAGCAATGGGTCTTTGCTGACTCTGCCGACGATCCCCAGCACGGCTGGTGAGCGGCACGGGGACCAGGCCAACAGTCCTCCCCATGTTTGTGCGGGATGAGGCCGGAAACGGACATTACGATGTACGACGCTAGCACGAGGCTCCTCGACGCCATTAGTATGGCTTTTCGAGAAGCTATACTACAAAAGCCAAGTGTGGGGACCACGCCCTAGCGGTTGTAATATTAGAGCAGGGTATGAATTAGACTGACTGAAAAAAGGCAATGCCAAAGAAGCCGGCACTGCAGCCAAGGCATGACGAGAATTAGTTGTTCGAGTTAGGTTGGCGACAGACAGACAAGACGCCTACAGATACCCCATGTAGGTAGGGACCCAAACACTCCATATGCCACGATACATACAAAGGCGCTAGAGCGGACCCGACTCAATGGGTCTGAGATACGGGCCGGTGCGGGGGATTACGTGATCATGAGGAGGATGTTAAGTAGAGCTAGATGGTAGTATTGAGAGGAGAGTAGGTTGACTAGAGAATGACGCAAGTCCTTTCATCCGTGAGACGTGGACTGCAAGTATTTGCTGACTTGAAGGTGTATCCGAATGGAGTTCGACGAAAGGGGTTGGCAATTGATCGCAGTCGAAGTGGTTCATTTTCAGAGGCAGATATCTATCTACCTTGGGAGAGTCAAGTTGGAATATACACTTACATGTAGTGTGGGTGATTGATAGCCCTGGCGTATGAGGAGGGGTGACGACGGCGATAGACTCATTAGATATCGATAACCTGATGCGCAATTATGTTATCGCACACACAGGCGGGCAGGCGGGGTGTTGAATGAAACGTTGGGGTTTTGATCTTCAGGTGTTTCTAACATGTGAAAGTGGATTGATGCACGCCCCCCTATTGGAGAACCCATCGCGACAGCGCCTGACTATTTTGAATACTACCACCATGTTTCTGACGGGGAGAGCAGTAGGAAAGAGGGGGGTCAAGTGACAGCTTGTATGCGAGAAGCATGATCACCAACATGGTGGAGGGTGTCTCAGGAAAAGACAAGACGATGATAAGATAGATGACCGTAAATAGTAGCGCCTAATGCTACGGTGCTTGTTCTTTGACACCCACCCACCCTAAGAGACGGCTAGGGCGGATCTAGGCGAATAGATCTACCTTATGGACCAAGGTCCGCGCCGTCGCTAGTCTAGTACGGTCATGTGGATGGCTGTAAGTACGTAAGTAGCCCGTTCTGAGATTGGCCATGATGGATGGCATGGTGTTCCTGATAAGCGTGAATGTGCCACACTATCAATCCCATTTCAACCGACGAAGCGTTCAAGTCGTACACGATGGTGGTTGATGAGATTGTTAGGCAGTTATCTTTTAGGCACCTCGTACCGTACCCGGCTGGTGTATGGCCTTCGGTACTTGCAAGCAGATCCAACTCGTTAATTCGCATTGGGCGAGGCGAGGCAACCAACATATAGTAAATGGGCCTCGATTGATATCTCCATTTGCCATGCCGTACTAAGACGAAGCATTCGTGCTGATAACTGGGTCTTAATCCATGTACGAATAGCTTGTCGGTGCCAATTGAATCGGGAAACACGTTATGCTCCTCTATTCGAAAGACTGGCGGTCCTCATAAATCCAAGTGTTGGAGCAGGCCGTCATGAACATATAACCCAGACGGTCGAGATGATCAATTGCCTCACCAATTGAGTTTGAAACAATACAACAACAAGCCTAATGTGATCAAAGGCCGCTCATTGCGACAAGTGACAGACGCTAGGGGTCAATGTAGTTGTTTTGGTGCCTGCTTGCTCGCATGTTTCAAGGCTGCCAAATGACGACGCAAGGAATGGTGGCCTGGGCTCATTCCATGGTTGCCCGCATAGCGAGTAATCCGTCATCTCCCTATTAGGCGGAATCCTGTAATGAACCTAGTGTCTAGGCACGCGAGAAAAGTCGTGGGATTTGGCTTTCGAGAACGTCTCACACACAGACTCCCATCGTTCGGGCACTTTCGGGACTGTTTTGAGCATGCTCCCACCATGAACTGTTAAGTGTCAATGATAAGAGGTTTGAGGCGGAGCAGTGGACAAACGTAGCACAACGAGAGAAACCAACGAACGACTCGTGAATCAGGCGAAGCTGGTTGCCTTCCACGCACTGAGGGAAATGGGATAGCTTGAACTGATGACGGTTCCGGATCCGTCGGGGAACGCTAGCTCATCATCCAAGGCGACGAAGCATCCAGCTTTGCCGTGGATGGTAAGTCCGTCAAAGTCCGAGTGAGGCATTGACAAATGGTACCAGTGACGGGTCATATCGTCGATATTGATATCGCCATTGCCACGAGGGATGAGCCCGTACTCCCACGTCGGTCGGAAACCAGGCAACCAAGCATCGTCAGCATTGCGATTGTGCTACATTGCTTCGTAACGAAGGGGAGCCATGGAAAAAGGAAAAGGGTTGGAATGGATGCTATCGCCGGTTCATTCCACAATAAACAAAAAAAAACATGCAATGTACCTAATTGCAGTACTACATACGCAATACAAAATCTGGGGTTTCTAACCCATCAGATTGGATTTGTGAGCAAAGTAGATCTGCTGTACGTAGACTAGGTACCCTGGCTAGGTACCTACCTACCTACATACCCTCCAAGGCTCCACGACCCACAGCTACGCCCCATGAATGAGGTACGATACATACTTCGGCGGGGTGGCTTCATGTGACTTTAGCATATGACACAGTTTGTGACTGGTTAATCTGACTTGTACCGGGCGTGGTGGGAACGAGTAGCGGTACTTCGAGGTGGAAAACAGTACATGCGTTAGCCTGCAACCCTGCGAACAGGCTTATCGATTATGCTCCAATACCTACCTCGCCAGCTCGCCTACCAAGTGTAATCCGTACATAAGATAGCACATTCAATTCCACTAAACTTGAACGAGTAATTATGGTCTGGGACCCGAGCATTCCCTAATGAAAAAGTCCAACTAATTTTATCATAATGAAATTATTAAGCAGAGATCCGTAGTACGTATGCCGCCCCAGCTCCCTTTCTTATTTTTACATACTTTCTTTTTGTTTCTTCGCCTTGCCAGTCGCGCATTATGACTCACACCAAACAGGCTCCGAACTCTTCAGCTCAGTCGAATCCACCCAATTATGCACACTCCTCGCCGCGAATGCACAGGCTGATTGGCCAATTCGTCTTTTCGTCGTCCTAATTGCTCGCTCCCTCACGTTAGTTTACGATTGAGGTGGCAACTGTTCTCCTACTCTTTTTCTATTGTCCAACCGGTTGCTAATTGATTGCTCAATCGTGTCTGTTCCCGAAGCTTGCTACCTACAGAATAGCCGCCCTATCCGCTCAGCATCCTCTCGAGTCCTTTAGTCGATGCGATCCCGGAATTCATGTGGGTTGCCCCTCGGATGACGGCTCTATATCTACGCCAGCAAACGCGGTCGCGTCAGCTCTAATACCTACCAACTTAGGTAATAAAAGAGATCCTTCTGCCATTTCAAGCCAGCTCGGGAAAAAGAACGTGCCGGCAGTTGCTGCGAATGAAGTGATTAATAAAAATAAGTATACTCCGCCGTGGATTTTCCATCACTGCATAAAAATTGCGCGTTATTACTCCGTGTTTTCCTCTTCGCCGTGAACCCACCACAGGCAAATCAACACTACCTACCTACATAACCCAACTCCTCTAAATATACGTACCTACATACAGTAACTCATCTACTTCTGTGCATATGTAAGCTTGGCAGTGCGGCTGGCTAACGGGATGATGACATGTCAGATCTAGGTCAGATATGAAGCTTGCAGACTCCATTTTCATCGACTTGTTACTGAGTTGGTTGGTAGTTGGCACTGCCCAGCTCATACACTTCCAAGCAATTGGCCAACCGTCTCAAAACACTTGGTTTGCACAAATCCCATAACTATACGTTATCCACGAAGAAGCAATGGCCAGACGTTGCGTGACACGACACAATCCCACTTTCGCCATTGTCGCAATTCCACCATGTTCAGTCGAGCTTTTGGCCCATTGGAGAGAACCTAAGCTTGGGCATCAGGACCCTCAAGAGAGGAAAAGCCAATTCGCTGGATAAGGCATCTTGCAAACGGAGAGACATGCCTTCATCGGCTAGTCATGGTGCCTAATCTCGCGCAAATCTCGTGTGCCTGGGGCATTGTCGAACCTGTCGAATCTGTCGTCGTCAACTTTCCGTGCGCAACCAGTGTTGCAGCTTTGCCTTTTCATTGACTGCGTCCTACGAACCAGGCAACCTGCGCCTTTCAATTCGCCCGTGCCATTGGACCCCGCGTTACAAGGGCTGTTGGTGTGACAAATTGTTGTGCCCTTGGTTGGGCTTCTAACTGAAGGAGGGGAGAACAAATGCCATCTGACGAAGTCTATGTACATAACATACCTACCTACACATGCCAGCTTTAGTTAGTCCATCGACTCCATCAACTGCACTACACTAGCTACCTAGGTAGGTACACTACCTAGGTAGTGTAGTTGGGGATGGGCTAACGAAAGAATACCGTATGTATGTGTAAGTGAAGTGTGTGGCACACCCCTCCTTCAATGTTCATAGGTTATGTATTCACCCCCACTCTCCAACATCGTTTTCTTGTTCACAACCTTGGAATTCAATGGTGTTCTCCATTGAAGCCTGATCACGTTGCAAACCGTCAAAGCTGTCCCCCCCATTGCGTCGCTTGTGAAGCATAATTGAGTTGGGAGCCTGTCAATTGTCTCTTGCCCATTGTGCTTCGTATTGGCCACCTCACAAGGTACATGCATTCGAGCTGCTTCGAACTCTGTCGGCAAGATTATGTACATACCTACCTAGGTACAGACAGGCATCTATTGATGTATTATGTATTATGTATTATGATGGGTAGCTGCATGCAGAGGTAAAATCCCGCTGGTGGCCGACGGAAGCCACACAACCTTAACCCAGACACCCATGTGCCTATGTACACGATTCCGTAGGTACATAGTGTAGGTGCCTAGGTAGACAGGCGGAGTCCCTGCTCCGACCCTCCAGGTATCGACGCCCTGGAGGTACTTGCAGGTACATACTTGGTCTGGGGACATGGCTCTCACGCAGGACAGGTCCAAAAATAAGCCAACGCCAATGTTGCACACCCCTGCGCCCGCCACGCCCACAGGCCCACCACGCCCACCACGCCGCGTCTGGCCTGCCTTATGACTGGCGTCGATGACTATTGGAGGGAGGGAGTGTGACTCTTTGACGACACCACCACCAAAACGCATCCACGTCTATATCCGACGAGGTACGGACCCCAAACAGAGGTTCTGAAGTCACCAGCGTTGAGCTAACATTAAAGATATGCTTTAGGCTGGCTGGCTAGCTGGCTAGGTAGGTATGTGTGTATTTTGTCTTTTCCCTTCCCATTGAACCCTACTTCTAGAGTACATACATACATATGTACGTACATCTTATCTTGGTCGTCCACCCACCAGACCAACTTCTCTTCTTCCTACTTCTTACTTCTCACTTCTCACTTCTACTTCTGTTTCTTCGCTCTGCTTCTCCATTTCAGCTCGACTGGATTGCGCGCAGAATACACCGTCGTCTGCCACTTGTCGTTGTAGACCTGTCACAATTCTGTTGTCTTGATGCGCACGCACTTGTAGATTGGGCGTCTAAGTCGACTTATAGACTGCTCCGTCGACCTGGGTCCCTCTCGCAAAACGTGGCTTCGTTGTTATCGACGGGCCGCATTCACAGCCTTCTCTGCTACGAGAACTACAATCCAATTCGGATGCCTATTGTTTGCTCTTTCACTGTTCCAGGTTAACCCTTTTCGGGACAATCGCAGAGGAACAAGGGGACGTCTACTTCTACCATCTACCATAACTTATCTCCGAAACCAGCTCCGCGCCATTCTTCCAACTTCCAGCACCTACACATACTTATACCTACCAACGTCTACAGTCTCGTCCTACCAACATCTACTGTCTCTTTCCAATTCTTCCTCCTCAGCTCATATCTACGCAACTCATACCACACCATTTGTTGCGACCGCGCCCCCGCAACATCATCAACACATCATCGTCTGAGATCTTGTCGATCGACTCAATTCGTACGCAATTCGGCATCTGCCTGATTTGCCACTCTTCTCGAAAGCAATCGACCCACAGCTCTTGGGATGGCCATGGCTGACAAACTAACATCGCCGTCTGCTGCACGGCCTTCTGCCTGCGTTACTCGTATTACTGCTACTACTAGACCTCACTCGTATTCGCAGAACGCGGACAAGATGCCAATGGCCTCAGCTGCGCGATCAACAGAGTCGGGTTTAAAGAAGCCTCTTGACATCAGCAATCTCATGTCACCGCCCGAACTTCCTCGACTCGATTCATTCTCGCAAAGGCGTGATTCGCAATCTAAGGGTCCAGCCGTCTCTGATGTTCGAAGAATAAGTCTAGTTCAACCGTTATCACCTCCCGTTTCGCCCGCTATTAAGGCCGATGATCATATTGTCAAGAGTGTGTCGTCACCGAGCAGCCCGGTGAAAGATCCGATTTTGTATCCTGTGCAGGACGCCCCGAGCTCTCCGCAGCAACAACCACTATTTGGCCGGGACGACTCTCTCGATGTTCGCCAAATCGTGGACGGACACGTCAATGCTCGTCCAGCAAATCTATTTAAGGAGGCGAGTCCTCCGCAACGGGAGGACTATGAGTTGATCCTACACTTCAGGTCCACAGTCATGAAGTTGTATGAGCAGGACCCAAAGTCGTGGCTGAAGCGAGAACATGAACAATTGATCAAAGATCGACGAGCTAGAGCGCGGAATAATCAGTTCAAGCTTCAACCAATCCTCCCCGCCAAGGTACCTCAGGTGCGCAAAGAGACGCAGCGTGCGACGAAGACTGCGAAGCCCGCAAAGGTGGTGAAGGCGGCGCAGTCGCAAACTGCGGCTCCGCGTCCAATTCGATCCTATCCTACTACAGGCCCAGGTTCATCATCCAACCGCCTTCCTAGCGCGACACCGGACCCGTCGCCGCGGCGTGCAGTGGCTCCTAATAGGGAAGACAAGGACTTCGCTTCGCTTCCAGATTACTGTCCGCCCACAAATTCGCTTGCGGGCAAGGCCAACAATCTCAAGGTGGATTGGAAAGGCACTCCGATTGATCTGAGCAGCGACCCGCACCGCCGTCACCTGCATCCTGATGAGGTCACGCTTGCTGCCAGTCTTAGACTTGATTGCGCTACCTATCTAACGAGCAAGAGAAGGATGTTCATTAGACGTCGGGAATGTCTTGCCGTGGGTAAGGAGTTCCGTAAAACGGATGCGCAGCAGGCCTGCAAGATCGATGTCAACAAAGCATCGAAGTTGTGGACGGCTTTTGACAAGGTCGGCTGGCTCGACAAGTCATTGATGCTACCCCACATGTAGAGGGTTGATGTCCTGTTGCATCCGTGATCCAGCAGGCATGAATCATCTCGTGCAATATCATCTACTCCGCTCATGATATATCGGAGTCCCTCTTATCACAATCATTCCGTATATGCATATTTCTTTTGGTCAGGCTCGGATGGATTAGTCTGCCAATATGACCATCGGATTGGTCTCCAGCGATGCACATTTCTCCTTTGTTAGCACAGGTCTGCTTTGTTCTTCGGACATCACCTCATTCATCGACATTACATCGCACGGGAGAGGATAGATCTCCATCATTACGCGGCATAACGAACATTCAATGATACCCCGGAGTCAACAATTCACTATTCCCACTCCACAATTTTTATTTTCGGTCTACATCAGGTCGGTCGGCTCATCGGTTGGCAGAGTCGTTTGGTTCGGTCTCGGTCAGATTGGGCTTCACCCCATTAAGGATACCTCTGCATCATGTATGGCGTTTTATTATCGTAGCAGACAGCGAGGCGAGCTTTGCTTTAGGTTTAACGGCAGAATGAGCACTGCGGAAAGGGAACGCGATTTTGGAGACATCTATCGTAGGCTGTCCCTCATCTGCGACAAGTTTGATAGTTATCACCTAGCAAATTTGCATTTCCACCATACAATCAATCTTACTCCATAATCTCTTTGTAAATGGTGGCCTCGTACTATCTGCTATTCAGTGACTGCGTAGGTGAAGATCTGACCACCCCACTTGGCTTCATGCAGAGCTATAATCAACGTCTAGAGGCATGACGAGTCCCACGTAAGTATCGATCAAGATCAAACCCTCGAATAGTTGAACTACTCAACACATAACCTCCAATTGGGCAGCTCTATTAAGAATTGAACTAAGGTGATACATGTGAAGTAGCTCCAGTCTAATGGGGCCGCTACGCAGCCCTACGGTAGACGCTACAAAAGCCACCATCCCCGCCCCTTGCCTTAGCGTCGTGGGCATGCCGCCTCCCGGATCAGCACCGACGACGCGGGATTTGGAGATTAGCTGATACCTCCCTCTCCTCCAGACCCCTTTCGCGTATTCTTCTAGCTCTGGAATGCTGATTACAAAATATTCATGCTGCGGACCTATTGGATCTCGGAGGAATGGGGGCTTTTATGATAATATCAATACGGAATACACCCTTAGTAATAACGTACAACGGTGGGCTAACGGTGACATCCTGCGAAATAGTCGTGATTTGTCGTGATACAGGTTGTAGGGGGTAGCCGGTTGCGTCGTCGTCGCTCCTGGAGGAGCTTGTGATTATTTCTTCCACTTCTTCTCTAACTCTTCTTCCTCCCGCTTCTCCTTTTTCCGCTTTTCTTTCATCTACTTCTTTTCCTCTAAAACTCTTCTTCCACCCCCCCTAGTCCTCTAAGATGGCCGTGTGACTAGCACGTTCGAACTTGGCGAAAAGAACAATATTTACGTTATGGTTTGACGCGGATTGTCAGTGTGGTCACTATTCCGACAGCCGATATTGGCGTTTTTGGGATTGCCTATGGATATCAATCTGG
>JAOXNK010000006.1:971808-989152 GCA_028566675.1 Hypoxylon intermedium
CAGGGGGCAGGGGTGAAGGGAGGGTACGTACCTGATTGATGGCTTGCCAAGTTAGTCCAAAATTAGCATTCACGTGACTGGACTAGAGCACCTGCAACGTCGCTCATTCCCGAGACTAGGAAATGTGCTGGCCCCAAATTATGAATTACACGATTTCCACCAAAGACGGCGATATCTTCAACTTTCTTCACCAACACCGCCGTCTCACCGCCCACCATGAGTTACGGCAAGAAAGATGAAGATGCCGACCTCGGCCTGGTCAAGGTCGACCGCACGCAAGTTTTCCAAGAAGGTATGTCCAGTTCAATTCCTTCTGCTCCCTCCCCCTCCGCCGTACGGTCTCCCAGCTAAATAGTTCGAAGCCCGACTGTTCAACAGCTCGCCAATCCAGCCTCGAAGATGTCGTATTCTCTTGACCAAGATTGCCCTCCTCCTGTATACTGGAGAGAAGTTCCCCACGAACGAAGCCACCACCCTTTTCTTCGGTATCTCGAAGCTGTTCCAGAACAAAGATGCCAGCTTGCGACAGATGGTCCATTTGGTCATTAAGGAGCTTGCCCACTCCGCCGAGGATATTATTATGGTCACGAGCACCATAATGAAGGACACGGGTGGCAGTACAGACGCAATCTACAGGCCTAATGCCATACGAGCCCTGTGTCGCATCATCGACGTGAGCCTAGTAGATGCTCTAGTCTCCTTGCTCTCCTTGCTGACGCCCTGCAGGCGACGACCGTCCAATCCATCGAGCGTGTGATGAAGACGGCAATTGTCGACAAGAACCCCTCGGTATCCTCTGCCGCTCTCGTTTCCTCCTACCATCTGCTGCCCATCGCCAAGGATGTCGTTCGCCGATGGCAGTCCGAGACGCAAGAGGCCGCCGCCTCGACAAAGTCCTCCGGTGGCTTCTCTCTTGGTTTCTCGTCGTCTTCCGCCTCGCTTCCAGTTAATAACTCCACGATGACCCAATACCACGCCATTGGTCTCTTGTACCAGATGCGAGCTCACGACAGGATGGCTCTGGTCAAGATGGTGCAGCAATTCGGAGCTGCCGGCGCTGTCAAGAGCCCTGCTGCGATAGTGATGCTAGTGAGGTTGGCTGCGCAATTAGCCGAGGAGGACCAGTCGCTCCGCAAGCCCATGATGCAGTTGCTTGATGGCTGGTTAAGGCATAAGAGCGAAATGGTCAACTTCGAAGCTGCCAAGGCCATCTGCGATATGAGGGATGTCACCGATGCTGAGGTTACTCAAGCTGTCCATGTGCTGCAGCTATTCCTCTCTTCGCCTCGCGCCGTCACCAAGTTCGCTGCCCTTCGAATCCTGCATAACTTTGCTTCCTTTAAGCCGCAAGCTGTCAATGTGTGCAACCCCGACATCGAGGCGCTCATCTCAAACAGCAATCGATCCATTGCTACATACGCCATTACTACTCTCCTCAAGACAGGCAACGAGGCAAGCGTGGACCGACTGATGAAGCAAATCTCTGGGTTCATGTCTGAAATCACGGACGAATTCAAGATCACCATTGTCGAGGCCATTCGAACCCTATGCCTCAAGTTCCCGAGCAAGCAAGCTGGCATGCTTTCTTTCCTCAGCGGTATCCTCCGTGATGAAGGCGGCTACGAGTTTAAGCGAGCTGTCGTGGAGAGCATGTTCGACTTGATCAAGTTCGTCCCAGATTCCAAGGAAGATGCTCTCGCCCATCTTTGCGAATTCATTGAGGATTGCGAGTTCACCAAGTTGGCTGTTCGAATTCTACACCTCCTTGGTCTGGAAGGACCCAAGACTTCTCAGCCTACTAAGTATATCCGCTATATCTACAACCGAGTTGTTCTTGAGAATGCCATCGTCAGAGCCGCAGCTGTCACTGCTCTAGCTAAATTTGGCGTGGCCCAGAAGGATCCAGAAGTCAAGCGTAGCGTTGACGTTCTCCTGACTCGATGCTTAGATGACGTAGATGACGAAGTCCGTGATCGCGCCGCTCTCAACCTCAGATTAATGCACGAAGAAGATGATCTGGGTGAGCGTTTCATCAAGAACGGTGAGAATCTTCGTGTCCTTCAAAGTTGGATATCCCAAGCTAATGGCACGGTCAGAAAACATGTTCTCTCTTCCCTACTTTGAACACCAGCTAGTCATGTATGTGACTTCGGATGATAAGTCAGCATTCGATAGCCCTTTCGACATCAGCAATATTCCTGTCGTCACCCGAGAAGAAGCAGATGCCGAAGACCGGACAAAGAAGCTCACCGCTTCTACGCCCTCCCTCAAGCCCCCGAAGACAGGGCCTACGAAGGCAGCACCGACAGGCGCGGAAGCACAAGCTTCGGCAGCAGCTGCTGCGCAAAAGTATGCCCAAGAACTTTTGGCTATCCCAGAAATGAAGGAGTTTGGCAGTGTCCTCAAGTCGTCTCCTGTTGTTGAGTTGACCGAGGCTGAGACGGAATATGTCGTGACGGTTGTGAAGCATATCTTCAAGGAGCATATTGTGCTCCAGTACGAGGTCAAGAATACTCTACCAGCTACGGTGCTCGAAAATGTGTCTGTCATGGCCACTCCCTCCGACGAGGAAGAGCTTGAGGAAGTTTTCATCATCCCAGCGGAGAAGCTTCCTACGGATGAGCCCGGCAAGATCTACGTGGCGTTCCACAAAATCAACGGCGGCGGATCATTGCCTACTGCCACCTTCTCGAATATACTTAAATTCATGAGTAAAGAGATTGATCCGACCACCAATGAGCCTGAAGATACTGGCTACGAGGATGAGTACGAGGTGTCCGAATTCGATCTTTCGGGTAGTGATTACGTGATCCCTACGTTTGCTGGTAATTTCAATCACGTATGGGAGCAGGTAGGCGCTGCAGGCGAAGAAGCGGAGGAGACACTGCAGCTATCAGGCGTGAACAGTATAGCAGGTATGTATTCCCACCTCAATATCACAATAGCAGCAAGAGTACCATGACTAACAAATAAACCTAGACGCTACGGAGCAACTTGCCAAGACACTGTCGCTTCAGCCGTTAGAAGGCACAGACGTTCCGGTCAACCAGACGACACATCAACTCAAGCTGCTAGGCAAGACGGTCAACGGCGGAAGAGTGGTGGCCAATGTCAGGATGGCGTACTCATCCAAGTCCGGCGTAACGACCAAGATTACGGTACGCAGCGAAGAGGAAAACGTGGCAGCTATCGTGATTGCATCCGTTGCATAATAATGATGATGGGTTCAGGAAAGGCGTTCTTGCAAAAAATGACGAGTGATGTCCTTTCTATTTCGAGGATACCTACCAAATGCATATTACTAGAGAACCAGACGAGAGTCCAGTCAGGGGGAGGGAGGGACTGATGATTGATGTGAATGAAGTCAGGTGAATAAGGTCTCACTCCGTCCCCAGTGTCCATACGACGAGCCGAGAAGCAAACAGGCAAAGAATGTGGCGTAGTTGCATGTCTACAGAATAGGCCGATGGGGTTGAGTCACAGTATGAATTGATCAGTACCTAATAATATCTATCAGTTGGGATTTGACTATTCGTGATGTTGTAAGGTGCTCTGAAGAGATTCGAGGTTACTAGCTGTGTCGGGCGTGCAAGACATGACGGTAGAATGGATAATAGGGGCTGTGTAGTAGGTATTCCTTACCTAGGTATCCAATACGCCTAGAATATGGATACAAGTATTTTAATCTGTCGTAGTTGTCCGAATCAGGAGCGGGACATGAAGCAAGTGCATACATACAGTTCAGTGAGGCAATTGGTCAATCAGAGTAGACGGACGGGATGTGATGGGAATAGAAATGAAAATAGTCTTCAGTCGAAATGAAGAAGAAATGAACGGACATAATTAACAGATCCAGGTGAAATATAAGAAGATTTGGAAAGTAATGAAGAAAAAGAAAGAAAAAAGGTAATTCAGTACCAGGCTCGAACAGCAAACCTCCAAAAGGATAACGAGACAACTCCGTGAAGTGGAACGTTGCAAGGTTTACATCAGCTATTTTGATTTAGGGATGTACACACAATTGTCCTGTTTGCCACTGCACCACCGGTCTGTCTCGTTATCCTTGGGAATTGGTACGCTTACTTGCCCTTACAAGGGCAACTGGCCCTTGGGGAATACTCAAGCTTCTACCCGGAGGGAAGGCGAGGAGGGTATGGAGGGCAGGCACGACAGACAGACACGTACTGTATATATGCCGCGAGTGGGTCGTGTATTCTGTATTCTTCCAGTCGTGGACTTGATTTAGTCAAGCACTTTGAGGAACTCGGCAGATCCAGCATGCCATTGAATCCGTACCAAGGCTAGGTACATATTTACCATCTGCACAAGTAGGCTGGCATACAGGAGCCCACTTCTAGCAATAAACAATCTCCGTCGAACTCATGCTTCCTAGTAAAAGAGCTCGCTCGGGGTCTCGAATCTTATTATATACTACTTACTAGACGAACCCCCTATCTCTCCTAATGGTGCCATATAACCATCCACATAGCTGGGTACCTAGCTAGCTACGTAAAGTTATTACTGGAGGAGATGCATAGATCCTACGATGAGGAATATCAGGTATATAGAGAGAGAGGTTACTCACTCGATACCCATGATATACGTCACTCTCCTCATACGCTCACGGCACTACTATACTGGATTTTATACAGGTTACTTAGCTAGGCAAGAAGAAAACATTCAATATACATAGAAAAAACCTGTTCGCCTTCCGTCGTAGCAATTTGACGGTAGAGCAGTCCCTCCTTGATCTGACCTCCTGCCTCCTACATGTAGGCAATTATAGCTTCTACAGTATACCACGACACAAGGCAGAGGCTCTCTGTGTGGATATACACAAGCAGGCCTATGAAACTCGATATCAAATAGAAATCCACAGTACCAAACCAACAGTCAAATTACTTCAAGTCAACGGAGTCAAGCACCGCCAGTTCAAAGACATGAATATAATTTCTGGCGAAGTCTTTCCAGCTCTCATATACTAACTAGGCCCTTTTGCTTAACACACACACACGCACGCACGCACGCACACCGCCACCACCTTGTTTGCTTGCCATCACACTTCCTCCCTATGAAGCAGCTCCCAGCCCGCGTTTTCTCCAAGTCCCTAGCTAGGTATGTAACTAAACACCTGCTCAGTCCATACGTCATCCCCTCCCCTTTCTCTCCATCATAATTCTATTCCTCAACCGCCATAGAACAAAGCCAAAGCTTGATACACGACAGGTCTCTCTCCCCTCTCCCTCTCTCTCTTCCATCCACGATTCGCAAACGGTTTGGGGGATATCCGAAAAAAAAAAAGCAGCAAGTAATAACAAACAGAGATAAAAAATCCTAACATTTGCATAGAATAAAGGGTGATTGGCAAGAAGGTAAAATAGTAATCCATAAGTTTCCCATTGCGTGCCAGCAATCGCCTGAGTAACGGAGTCTAGAATGTGGGAGAGAAGAAACATGAAACATCATACAAAGGAATAGAATGGTGGATATGGGCACCATGAATGCGTGGTCCTCCTCAAGGTGAGGGTCCCTACTAGCAGCTAATGCTGTCGATCGAACCACAAATAAAATTCTGTGGCAGCCCCAGCCTAAAATCGACAATCGACGCCTGGAGCTTTTCCTGCTTTTCTCCATCTGGTCCGAGCAAGCAATATCGTGGTATATGAGAAAAGAAAAAGAGACAATTGGGGGGTATGCTATGACTAAACACAAAAGGCCAATAACTTGCTAGACATGCCGAAACGCGCTCAACAATTAATGGCTCATCATCCACCGGTCATACTCATCGACGTCGGCTCGTAGGCTGCCGATACTTGAGACGGCTCGTTCTCCAGCCCTCGTACCATTGCTCCCTGCTGGCCTCACGTAGCTCACCGCGCCATTCGTTGAACACAGCATCCTTCAGTCGGGTGAAGTCGCAGTGCTCATCATTGTATGGGTCTGCGAAACCCCAAGGGAACTTACGGCCAACAACGCCAGGCTCGTAGATGTCAGGGCTGATTATAGACATCGGGATGAACGGAACTTCGGCGGTTGTATTGTCTTCAGCGGACTTCGGTCGGCGGACCGAGTTATTCGAGCGGCGTTTGGAGACTGGTGAAACCCTGCCCTGGATGGGAAGCTCGTCCTCTTCTGCGTCAGGGGTCTCGTCGTCCACGACTGCAGAATCGTCCTGTACATCTTTGTCCTCTTCTGCCTTGGGTATCCCTTCGCCGTCTTCGTCGTCCTCTTCATCGGCCTCGTCGATCCTGCTAGAATCCGGTGTCGCGTCATCTTCGTCATCTATTCCCAATACCTCAAGCGGATCAAAATTTGCCTTCTTGAGGCTGGCCCAGACAGTCTTCTTCAGGACGGACATGTGAGCGGTGGTGATGGTATCGGCCTTTGAGATGACTGGGATCACCGTCGTCTTGCCTTGAAGAGTTCGCATGACCTGGAGATCGAGGTCCTCATCTAGACCACCGATGACACGGCCAATGTCCTTCTCGTATTTGTCGTTGTGGCTATTGGCAGAGGCAGCTTTCGCCGCAGCTATGTTTCGGTCCAGACGGGCAGGGTCTAGGATGAGGAAGACGGCGTGAATGTGCGTATCCTGAACGCCAGGAGATCGAATCACCTTCATCTCTTCAGCAAAAGTTTCCTCGAATTTGCTCTCCAAGAAAGCCGACATATCCCTCAATTGTAGATCCACAACGTTCTTCTCGAGACCCTCCGAATCCCATAGGGTCAGGCCAATTCGCTCATTGTCAATTTCACTCTCGAGATAATGCGGTATGAAATTGCCCGTAGGTGTGGCATTGGCGCTGACCTCCATTTCGATCTCGGTTGATCGCTGAGATCGTTTCTTGGGAGGCAGGGCTAACGCAGTCTCGAGAAACTCGAGGAACGAAGTCTTTCCCGAACCACGAGTGCCCACAACGAGGACGCTGCAAGTTCATCGTGAGCATAGACATCAAGAGAAACAGACGAGGCCAACTTACTTGAACGGGGTAGGATCCTTTCTTCTGCGAACCCTTCTAGGACTGTTGATGGTGCTAACAGCACTGCTCGCGTAACTATAACGGCCCCGGTGTGTCATGCTTTCGGTACGAGCATACGGGTCGACCCAGGTCCCGTTGGGGACGGGAGGCACGGGAGGGCTGGTGTACGTGGAAGACATCGAGGGACGGCCGGGATCAATGGATGCCCTGGGGGGGTGGCGGTGAAACGAGTGGTCGGCTGTCCCGGAAATGATAGCAAGAGAGTCTGGACGGGTATCGCCTCCAAAGCTTTGCAGAGGTGCGGGAGGTTGGTCACCATTGTAGAGAGCGGGCAAACGAGGAGGAGATTTGGGAACGGGATCCCGCTGCTGCTGCTCTTTCTGGTGCTTCCTCCCCCCCTTGCCGAGGTCACCCGATTTACTGCGTCGAAGCAACATCCCAAAGCTAGATCGACGGGGCGGTTGGCTCATAATTTTGTCTGGTCCCTGCTAGCATGAACTCAGTACTATGCGCACTCGGATGGCAGGCGCAATTGTAAGTTCGAGTAGCCTGAGCTTGAGCCCAATTGGGGGCAGGTATGTGCGTAAGGGTAATTGGGCGAGTGGAAAGAGATCTGATCAAATAGAAGGTTCAGACAACTAGTCGAAGTTTCTCTGTCCAAACTCTCGTCAAAATCCCGGTGAGGGGCTTGCGAAGAAGGTGTGTCTACAATAATGCAAGGGCCGTGGTGTGACTGAAAAGACGTGTTCGACGTTGTGCCGTGGGCAGATCCTGTTTGCACGGCAGGCTGTTCCGAGGCGACTACTAATAAAAGTTTGAGAATACGCGCCTAGGCTTTTGGTGCGATTCGTCTCTTATTTCTAGTTCAGTTCGACTGTTCGAATTGAATCTCCGGGAAAGGGGTAGGTTAGGGTATCCTGACTCGAAAAACTTCCTGCTGCTAGGTAGAGACAGAGACGTAGAGAAAGATAAATTCAAGGGATTGACGGTCAACGCAGAGTAAGTCGAAGATTCCTAGAAATCGCAAATATCGAAAGGTCAGCCAGCTGTCAAAGGGTCGTCTCGCGACAAAGTAATCTCAAAGTATTGCCAGCGTAGGTAGACAAGTAGGTCACAATTGGCATTGATGGTGAAGGCAAAAACGTATCGCTGACGTTTCCCGTTTTTCTTTCAGTTTGTCGCGTCGAGCGGATGAGCGCCTGTGGAAAGGAGCTTAGGTGCCAGGCAGAAAAAAAGGGGAACAAGGGAGCTGCAGCGGTTTCAGCCAACGAGCTTCGAGCTCTCGTCTTCCTCGTTTCCAAACTGGCTTTGGGGTGGTGCATCAGCGGCAGCGGGCGCGGATTGGATTGGTCCTCGGCAGCTTCTTTCGAGATGCTATATGAAATATAGCGAATAAGAAAGGGACCTGCAGCGGCGAACCAATCGAGGGTTTTCTTTCCTGATCCTGATCGGCCAACTTGCAGGAGAGCGCAACAACTGGCGATGATGCGTCTAGCTACCAAATAGCCTGCACTTTGACGTAGAAATCGAATCGAGATACCTCAAGCATACGCGACATACTAGAAATGCGAATACAGTAGGAAAAGTAGTGACCAACCTGAATGTAATGAATGTAACGAACGTCGAGTCGCAAATGGGGACAGATCCGCGATGGCGCGCGCTGGAACAGATCTTGGATGGAAGACGTGCGTATACGTGCGTATTCGTGGGGAGGTGTCTAACGGTTGGTTGCTGCTCGCAAAATTGGGCCGGGCGATGCAGATTAGAGGAAGGAAAAGTAAGAAAAAAAGGGTCCGGTACCCGTTGAAGATCAGGCGACGCTAAGTTTTGTATGTATGTAGTGTAGAATTGAGGATTGGAGGAATCCAGCCAGTCAATACCTTTTTACATGTATTGGCATAAAAGAACGTAATGTCCAGAAGGAGGAACTGTCACAGTTCCCTGACTAAAATCAAATGGCAAGTGCACACATCACACGCACACATTTGTCGAAAAGGTGCTGATGCAAAATCAGAATCAGAAGATGGAAAAGTTGTGAAGCATCACGAACGGTAAATTGTTTCCCAATGCCAATCTGGCTGTCTGGGCCAAAAGGGGGAAATGCTGCTAGCGTACCTGCCCACGCTGCTGCCACGCTCGGGTTGGTTGTTTCAAGTGAAATTTCCCTTGTGATTGGGCCACCAAGCAGGGCTAGTCGCAGTAGGTTTCGGGGGCCAGTGGCACAGAAATATCCCGATGGCCTGGCTGGACGGTGGAGCCGCGTATCTACCTACCGTAACAGCTTAGCGCCAATTCGAGAATGCATGTTTTTAACCGGGTATTTCTTTAGGATACGGGGAACCTCTTCTGACGTTCTCCAGCTCCAATCTCAAATCTCACTTGACAGTTCAGGTATTCATTCCGATTCGACAACTCCGATGTGCTACTCAACCGCCCATCACCAACTAGACCTAGAGTAGTAGACATCTCGTTGCCCGCGTGGGTTTACATGGACTCCCGCACGTGTTTGCAACTACACGTATGTAGGATACAATGTCTCGGCCAGCTACATGCGGATTAATATACTTTACGCAAAGCAGAATGTATGTTGGAAATACACCGGGATACGCTAGATAACTACGGGTGTGTGCTACCGTAGTATCCAAGGTTCTGGGCATAGCATCGCAGACATGGTCACACATCACCGTAATATTCCACGCCAGTAAACTTGCAAAGGAGTCAAGAGTTGGCTTTTGAGTGGTACTTCTACAACTAAGTATGCCTATCCTAGAAATCGGCTCGACTCGCTCTATGTCTAACCCTCATCTATGTCTTGTGTGATCCCCTGTTTTCCGTTTTAGCAGAGATTGGTCCTCCAAATCTAACAAGTAAGGCTTTTTGAAAGTTATTCAGCCCTCGAACACTTCATGTTGCAGCTCGACGCCAAAGTCTTTCGCCATATCCCGCATCCGGGCTTCGACTTCGTCTTCCATGCCACCGCCCCAGCCCAGCCACTGCCGGACCTTGAAGGTATAGAATGCCACGTCCGTTGCGACCAAGACGGTCTTGAACAGGAGATGTCGCCATGCGTTCGTCATCCGCTCTCTCCACGGCAGGTTCGGGTCCTGGAACAGACTCCGGCTCGCCCAGTTGCCCATCATCTTCACTCGGTTGACAGGCGACCCCAAGAACTGGTTATTGCCCTGCGATAACGGATTAGTAAGTGGAACACAGCCATGTTAGTAGGAGACATCAAGCACTTCTTACCTGTACAATACGCATATTGCGACCGATGAAGATGAGCTCCTGGGGCCATTTATCCTCGTCTGCCAGTGTTTCCCGGATGCCTTGCTTCATCCGCTGCTGTGCTTCGTAGTGCCGCTGTGCTGGTGTCTTGCGCTTGTTCTCCTCCGAGTTCATGTTCATAATATGGCCCCTTGTGCTCTGATCGCCTCCCTCGTAAGGGCGCATGAGCGTCGCGCTCGCGAATAGGTCGGGCGCTTTAATACCCCACTGCTCCGTGACCTCGGATATCATTTTATTGTCGAAAGTCATAAGTGACTTCCAGAATAGGGCGTATTGGTGACGGAACTTCGGAGACATGTAAATGTAGAGACCGTGGTCGATGAGAACCAACTCGGGCTTCCCCGATGGCAAACGCCTGATGAAGATATTCCCCGGGTGCGGATCACAGTGAACGACACCCCATTTGAAGATCTGTGCTGAAAATAAGTCCACCATCGTAGTCATGACCTCCTTGGTAGATAGACCAAGCCCACCCTTCCCGTTCCGGCCTTTCCAGGTATCCCGCTCGGGTTTAAGCTTTTCCTTCAAAGGGTTCTCTCGCAACTCCCGCCGAGCAGCCTCCATGTCGGACTGAGTAAAATTCAACTGAGCGCCGTGAACGCCAGGAGAACCATTACTTGAACCCCCCAGCCAACGGCCACCTGTTGCTCCCCTGTCCCGAAGTCGCACGCCTTCAATCCACTCCGTGACCAAAACTCGCCTCGTCGTAAATTCTGGATAGACCTTAGGGATGTATACTCTACCTTTGAGGGCCGGCTCGGAGTTGACGAGGTCTCGCATAACTTCCGAATTTCTAGCTTCTGATTCAAAATCCGTCTCCAGCATAAGCCGTTCCGTGATATATGGGACTATGCCGTAAAGGGGCAGGTCAAACCACCACGTATAGACTCGCATTACTACTCTGTCTCTAAGATTAGCATACTGTATATTAACCCCCAACTGGCAACAACTTACTTGAAGGCCCAGAGATCCCAGCCCACTTGCTTAGCAATCTCTGGCTTTTGCAGTTTAATGGCGACCTCCCTTCCGTCTGAAAGCCTGGCCCAATGCACCTGGGCGACACTGGCGCTGGCTCTCGCCCTGCGCTCCATCAGCCCCTTGCCCTTCTCGCCGGTAAAGCTAACGTCGAAAACCTCCTCGACGCTCCGGCCGCCGAAGTCCTTCCGGATGACCTTCTCGACGTCACTCCACTCGTGCTGCGGCGCGTCGTCGAACATGCGCGCAAACATCTTCTGGAACTCGGGTGGTAGGATAGCGCTTTGCATAGCAATAGCCTGGCCTATTTTCAGATACAGGCCCCCGTTGGCACGCAGCAGTTCAGATAGCCTCTCGGCACTGCGCCGGTGCAGATCCTCGATGGTGCCGCCGGTTATCGGCTCCGGACGGAAGTTGAGTTTGTAGTCGAGGGCGACGAAGAGGCCGGCACCGAACGTGTGCAGGGACCGGCCGATACCCGCAGCGAAAGCCTGCCTATCGATAATGTAGACCGTGCCGGTGATCACGGACAGGATCAGCAGCCGGCGGCCCCATTTGCGACTTCGCTTGAACTCGCGGGCGGCCCTAGGTTTGCCTAGGGAAGCCGGTGAGGGCGGGCGCAGAGGCTCGAAGGATTGTATCGAGCGTGCATGGTTTGGCCGGCGTGCGCGGATCGAGAGGCGGGCGAAGTTTCGAGTCGCGTGTGCGGCACCATCGCGAGCTCCGATCCTCTGCCACGACGGGGTTTGGCGAGCGCAGAGCTTCGCTGCTCGGTTGCGGAGCATGGCTGGTGACTACTGCTGCACACGGCAGGCTTTAGAGGTGGAAGACGGACTTCCTGCCGATCATGGTATGATACATGTAGTTTTCCCTCTTTTTTTTCCTGCCGGACTGTCTCTGGGCAAGCCGCAAATGGGAAAATTAGGTAGGGACGAGGCTTACGAGCTGAGATCTGTGCAATGATGACGTTTCTTAGGTATACTTGCTTATCTCGTACATCTTATCTCCGACGACGCCGGGCCGGTGATCTCATACTTAGGCCGATAGGGATAGGTACGTGCGTCACTCGGGACCGATTTTTGGACACGCTACCTAAATACCTCTTGGCATATTATTCAAAGAAAATCCAAGTCACGTTCTTTCTCACACCTGAGTATTCCGTAGTTGAAGCTACCCTAACAATCCACGTCGATATGCATGCACTTATTATTACCTACGGAATACACACAGTTGAGACCTTAGTCCTCTATTCGGGGACCTTGCCTCTCTAGTTATTCAGCCATCCCGCCATCTGAAGCCTCGAGGAAATTATTTGGCCAATAGGTAGTTATTCCATGTCCTAAATTGAAACACGATAGACTCTTGCGCTGATCCGAGGCTCTGCATGAGATGCCGCCCACTTACGTAGATCATGCGTTTGGTCCAGGCCCCTGGGGAGTTTGAGAAAGCTTCCGCATAACGAAACAGGCCCATCACGAGAAGGCCCAGCTCGAATCAGAATCATCGATTCGAATAATGAACCAATCGTCCAAAGTCTACAAGGAAGACCCCAGTGTCCATCCTATCCATAATCCACGAGCTCTTGCATTGTATGTACACAATGATGCAAATGGCAGCAATAAACTAGGCGAAGACTATTTTTGGTCGTGATTAGCAGATTGACAGATCTTCGAAAGGATCAACTCGACACCTGGGCTGTTAGGTAA
Source organism: Hypoxylon intermedium (assembly GCA_028566675.1). NCBI lineage: Eukaryota > Fungi > Ascomycota > Sordariomycetes > Xylariales > Hypoxylaceae > Hypoxylon > Hypoxylon intermedium. Next base: position 984,755 of record JAOXNK010000006.1, read on the forward strand.
GCTGGTAAGATCGCAGTTCGGAACAAGTCTATGGACTTTTGGGTTGGCTGCAAATTCTTGAAATATTTTTAAAAACTGATAGGGTGTAATATTGACGCCTCAAAAGTCTAGAATGTCCTGACTATGCGATAGACTCATTTTATTGGTGGACTATCACTCACACCAGTGACGTCCCGCTTCTCTAGTACTCGGGTACTGTATAGTAATTCATCAAGTTTTCTTTGTTCACCGACCTTCTCCTTTCAGCGATATTTGTCGATGTTTGCCCCATTTCATCATCTAGTTTCGTAGGACTACTAATGAGGCTACTTCTATTTAGGACGGATCTCTATATCTGGATTCTACCCAACTGGTCTACTAACTCTGACAGTCTGAATCGAGCGGGTGTTGCTCGAAGATACATGACCGTAGTGGGCGCTGTTGATACCAATTACTCTAAGTTACTATTTGTACGTGGACCACGAGCCTTTGTGAGAGCATGACACAAGCATTGCTTCCCATCTGCACGCAATATCTATTGCAACGTCCAAGTCCGGTGGTTCATAGAGTATGCCTATGGCAGATCCCGCGATATTCGAGTTTAGGCTATCTCGGAACCTACATCACGTTCGGCACGGATAAGCTGCCAGCTCATCGCAGACGGGAGCCGCCTTGGTAGCTTTATTCCGACATTCCCTTTAGACAAGAGGCTGCGATCTTGCTCGTCTTCGTCGGTTGCTGGACCAGGGCGGCAATGTTCGTGGACATGTAGTGGCTCAATGCGTACGTACAATGCGTACACTAGATAAAGCATCATGTAATAGTTTGAAGCTATCCACCACTAAAATGCGATCGTGGGATCGCATCGTAGCGTAGCGTAGCGCGATGATTTTTATAAATTGATGGATGGGATAGGGGTATCTCACCTTTTCTTTGTCAGCATTTAACTTTCACTCTCATTTTAGAGCCGGGCCATTCCGGCAAGGTTTTACGCCGAGCTTCAGCAAACATGGTGGGGGCGTCGTGCATACGCTACTGTGAAATTCGGTCGACATTTTCGGTGTCGCACGTGTATTTGACGACAAGAAGGTCGAAACCGTAATTGTCCTGTCCGAAGTTATCAAGATGCAATTCTGAGAAGGATTCGAGAATCGAACCAGGCTGATTTAACCTAGAGTAGAGTAGGACTTGCAAACTACTGAAAACTAGCCCCGGTCTATGGCGCCGCTAGACTGAGGTACAATCTGGAACACAATACAGTATCCACTATTCAGACACTTAACGTAGGGGAGTGCTAGGGCAGGCGGGCCAAGATAGGGAGTGCTAAGCCACTTTCCCACTTTGTCTAGAATTGGAACAAGGGGGCCCATAAGTCCAGGCCACTAATAGCGCTCTTGCAGCAGTAGTCCGCTGTACCTGTATGTACCTAATCACAGTTTCTCGCATGAAAGTGGGAAGTAGCGCAAGTCACGGTCCCGTCCGCTCACCCAAGCAATTCCCATCAGCACTTCTCCTTCCAATCAACTCGACGCTCTCCAAATCGACAAGTCGACTTTCCGGACTTCAACACCGTCACTTCAACTGGCACTGCCACCTCGCCAGCGTCACCAATTCCGCCACCTCGATTGATTTCGTCCCCGTCGCACTCAGTCACTCGTTTCTGGAAAGCGTGCCGTGGTCAGGTCGACGATAATCTTCAACTAAACTAGGAGGAACCCGAAGATCTGAGTGTTAATGATGATCAGCGAATAATAACATCCACTGCGTAACGGAGAAACAAAAACTACGGCTTCGTCTTGGTTCGAGGAGAGGGATCAATCTACATGTCGTCGCCGCCCACATTCCATCTCAACTGTTGGCTGTCGCATGCACAAACGCATTGTCATCTCTAAGACTAAGACATCGAATCCAGCGGACCCGGCCTCGATCCAACGGTAACAACTACTCCTTCGGCGTCGCGGCTCATTTGAGTCGGCGCGCTGCTGAGCCGCCACCATGTTGCGGCCAGCTACGCCTCTGGCGATACTACTTTTTGCAGCCTTCGCCATGATGCTGCTCGCAGTTTTGTCGACGCCCATCATCAAAGCAATTCCACTAGGCACTTACCGCAATGTCAACTTTGGTGTGTTTGGGTACTGCGATTCTAACGGATGCAGCCCGATAGAGATCGGATATGATGCGTGTATGATAGCGACCTCTACACCCTGCTCCGTCATATCGTAACTGACACGATTGTAGCGAGAACTAACAATGCAGACTCGTCTACCTTCGATCTACCAGCTGGAACACGAGCAACACTCTCTACTATCCTCATCGTCCATCCCGTCGCTTGCCTCCTCACATTAATTATGTTCGTGCTCGCCATTGTTGCTCACTTTCATTCGCCTTCCCATTCGTCCCGTTATTTATTACTGCTCTTCATCTTCGGCATCATTACCTTTGTCGTATGCCTCCTCGCCTTTCTAATCGACGTCTTACTTTTCGTTCCTCATATGGCTTGGGGCTCCTACATTGTCTTGGCTGCTACCGTTCTCGTATTCCTCAGTTTCATTGTTTCGTGCGCTATGCGGCGCACCCTAGTTAGTAGAAAGGCAAGGAAGCGGAGGATTGCAGAGAATGCAGAGATGAGTGGAGAGAACTATTACAACCGACAACGGGAACAAGATGTCTCACCTACAACTTCTAATATTCCTCAACCAACCGTTCCCGTGGTTAGTGGCGGAAATGGACCGAGCGATAAGATGGGTTCATTTACTACATATGAGAAAAAGGATGACCGCAGCAGCGATGAGCGTGTGCCTCTTACTGCCAGAACTCCCTCTGACAGGTCTCCTAATCATGTCCCCGCCGATACGAGCATGTCGGGCTCCGCGTACAATGCACCACAGCGGGCAGACTCCAACACTCCGGTTCCAAGGGATCAGTATGGAAATCCGGTAGACCAGGCTCAAGATGGTTATAAAATGCGAGGGCCGTCTTTCGAACGCATGAATGCGAGAGGTCGTGGCGGGTCTCCAGCCGGCTACAGGGGACGAGGTGGTTACGGTAGAGGAGGCTATGGTGCGCCTTACGGACCCCCTCAGGGTGGAAGGGGCGGATACGGCCCGCCTCCGAATGGGAGAGGCGGGTATGCCCCACCCGGTCGTGGTGGGTATGGTCCACCTCCGAACGGACGAGGAGGTTATGGCCCGCGTGGAGGATATGGCCCCGCCAGTGGGATGATGAGGGGCGGGAGAACACCGCCGCCAACATACCCTGGTAGCGGGTCATACGACCGGAGACCGTCTCCAGCTAATGGTTACGGGGAGTACGGACCGGGTCGACAAGCATCTCCGGCGCCACCGGTTCCTTATGGGATAGAACCTGCCGTGCCAAATATCCCGGCGGATAGGGCGGATGTAGGTGGCTATCAAGCGTATAATCCAGAGCGTGCGAGTGAATTACCTAGGGCAGAATCCCCTCCCCCGCTACCGGGCGTTGATGACGCACACGAGATACCAGTAGGCCAGGCCGTTGAGATGGATGCTTCTACGGGAAGCCCTGCTCATCCTCCTCGAGGTTTTGGTCAGTTCAACAACCAGCTTAGGGATAGCGACGCAGACGTAGCCGGTATGTTGGCGCTCCAGCAAGCAAGGACTTCTGGGGCACAACGGCACGATACCTTCATGAGCGAAGGAAGCAAATATAGCCAGGAAGAGTAAGTTGAATCACGGATCAAGAGTGAATCGTCACTAACAGCATCGATAGACATTATGTCCCGCCACGACAAGCGTGGAACCAGGGGCCTGGCCGGTCCTCTCCGGTTGCTCCTTCACCCCTTCATGTTCCTTCTCGTCCGCAAGAGCTTGGTCATGGGACACCTCCACCGCCACCGCAACAATCGACGGCTGCTAACACTGGCAACTACTACGAAGATGTTGACCCTCGGTTTACTGAACCGGCTCCTAGATCGCAGCAACCAGTTTATCACGACGGGCCAGTGCAAGGTTACGAAGACCTGCCACCTCAGCCCAGAAGTCCAGCAATGTCTGAGCAGTCAGGCTTTACATCTGTCTCGCAACGGGGTGTAAACCCTCGCTGGAACCCACCTCCTGGACAAGGGTATAATCAGATGCCACCACGGAAGCCGGTCGGCCGAAACGAAGTGAATGTTCTTAATAGTAACCCGGACTTTCAGCTGCCCAACCGTGGAGGGCCGAGCCCTGATAGGAGAGGCTTGATGCCTGGGAGCTCGTACCCAGGCATATGAGAGCATACCATCAGGTCCTGTTCGTCGAGCTCTAGGGCCCTTGAAATTCAGATGATTTCATCACAGTGAGCCAAACGAAGTTAATATTACTTATGATACGATCTCCTATCAGAGATACATGCCTTCTCCTAACCTAGGGACATGGTCCAACCTTGATTACCGCAGTCAAC
>JAOXNK010000006.1:1001418-1013093 GCA_028566675.1 Hypoxylon intermedium
GGATGGTCGAGATCGTTAGGACACATGACCCAGACATTCTCACCGGATATGAGGTTCATGGTAGTTCGTGGGGGTATCTCATCGAGCGAGCAAGATTCAAATATGACTATAATCTGTGCGACGAGTTCTCTCGGATGAAGAGCCAATCATTCGGAAGATTTGGGAAGGAAGCTGACCGTTGGGGCTTCAACACCACTTCGACGATCCGAGTCACGGGCAGACACATGGTCAATATCTGGCGAGCTATGCGATCGGAGCTAACTCTGCTTCAGTATACAATGGAAAATGTCGTCTGGCATTTATTCCATCGACGTATTCCACATTACCCCTGGCGCACCTTGACGGAATGGTATGCCGAGGGCAAGCATCGAGACTTGAGCAAGCTTATTCAATACTACTTGACCCGAACGAAACTTGACATAGAAATCCTTGAAGCAAATGAGCTCATCCCACGAACTAGCGAACAGGCACGGCTTTTGGGTGTTGACTTTTTCTCCGTCTTTTCTCGCGGATCCCAATTCAAGGTCGAGTCGATCATGTTTAGGATTGCGAAGCCGGAGAATTTCGTGCTAGTCTCCCCTGACAGGAAGCAGGTCGGGAGTCAAAACGCGCTCGAATGCCTTCCTCTTGTCATGGAACCTCAAAGCGCATTTTACAATAGTCCATTGGTGGTCCTTGACTTCCAGAGTCTGTACCCTAGTGTCATGATCGCGTACAATTATTGTTACTCGACCTTTCTCGGCCGTATCGTCAACTGGCGAGGCACGAACAAGATGGGTTTCACGGACTATCAGCGACAACAGAGACTCTTGGAGCTACTCAAAGACTACATTAATATAGCCCCCAACGGCATGATGTATTGCAAGGCCGAGGTTAGAAAGTCTCTACTAGCAAAGATGTTAACGGAAATCCTGGAAACACGAGTGATGGTAAAGAGCGGGATGAAGCAGGACAAGGACGACAAGACTCTGCAGCAGCTTCTGAATAATAGGCAGCTCGCTCTCAAACTACTTGCGAATGTCACGTATGGATACACGTCGGCGTCCTTCTCGGGCCGCATGCCTTGCTCCGAGATTGCGGATAGCATTGTGCAGACGGGTCGCGAGACGCTTGAGAGAGCAATAGCCTTGATCCATTCGGTGGGGAAGTGGAAGGCTGAAGTCGTCTATGGCGACACTGACAGTTTGTTCATCTATCTGCCCGGCAGGACCAAAGACCAAGCATTCGATATTGGCAATGAGATTGCCAAAGCGGTCACCGATATGAATCCTCGGCCAATCAAGCTCAAGTTTGAGAAAGTCTACCACCCATGTGTACTCCTTGCGAAGAAACGCTACGTCGGTTACAAGTACGAGAGCAAGGACCAGGTTAAGCCCGACTTTGACGCCAAGGGTATCGAGACGGTCAGAAGAGACGGCACTCCTGCTGAGCAAATGATAGAGGAGAAGGCCCTCAAAATTCTCTTCGAGACAGCTGATCTGAGTCAAGTTAAATCGTATTTCCAGAGGCAATGCGAGAAGATCATGCGCGGGGCCGTATCCATACAGGATTTCTGCTTTGCCAGGGAAGTCAAGCTAGGGACCTACAGTGACCGAGGACCGCCTCCACCAGGTGCCTTGATTAGCACGAAAAAAATGCTCGAGGACGCGAGAGCGGAGCCGCAGTATGGCGAGCGGGTCCCGTATGTTGTTATTTCCGGAGCACCCGGAGCACGTCTCATCGACCGTAGTGTGGCGCCCGAGGAGCTACTAAGCAACTCGCACTTACAGCTAGACTCGGAATACTACATCTCCAAGAATCTGATTCCGCCGCTCGAGCGCATCTTCAACCTCGTCGGGGCCAACGTGCGGCAGTGGTACGACGAGATGCCCAAGGTGCAAAGGATCCGGCGCGTCGACCCAACGACTTCGGGCGGCGGGAAGAATCCCTTCGTTAAGAAGGTTACGCTGGAGTCGTACCTCAAGGCCGCAGCATGTCTCGTCTGCGGCTCCAAGATGAAGAAGCACGAGGCTCCCGACTCGTCGGTATGCGGGAGATGCCGCAGAAACGCGCCGGCTTCGCTGCTGAAGCTGTATGCGCAACTTAACGAAGAGGAGAGGAAGTTCACGGACGTCACGAAGATATGCCAGAGCTGCGCGGGACTGGCACCGTTGGATAGCGTGGCCTGCGATAGCAAGGACTGTCCTGTGTTTTATACCAGGATGAAGCAGGCGGCAAGGTACAGGTCGGAGAAGAACGTGGTTGAGCCGGCGGTGAAGCAGCTTCTGGACGGGGATGTTGGGATGCGGGAGTTACAATGGTAGAGGTCTGGAATAGGGGTCAAGGCATTACATTGGTAGATTAGGTAGGCATAAGCATAAGCATAAGCATTGCATGGCGTTGAGCGATGATGAATACCTACCTACCTAGGTGGTAATTAGGGGGTTAGCCTTTACTACCTCTCGAGGCGAAAAGACACGGATAGATGCAACTATTACTATGAGAACCTAGGGATTTATGTTGTGATCAATAAGGGGGGCCGTTTAGTCGATTTCAGCCACAAGCTGCATTACACCCTAGGCACATGGCAGGGGTGTAACAGACCCATCTACAGAGTAGATCCCCGCAAACCTAGGAAAAGCCCCACGTGGCTCTTGAACTCTCAGGCGGTTAAACGCCTGTGACGTGACCCCAGCCAAGGCCTTTCCATTCCGGCTGGTACCGTGGTTAACCCTGTTATTAACCTATTGGGTGCATAGCTTCAGCCCGCGCGCGAAGCATTACACTCTTGACACTTTCTCGAGTCTGGCTTTAATCATTACATATCTGTCCTTGCATAATACTAACCAGCCAACTCGCACACAACTCGTTGGACCTCTCTTATGTGAAGAGAGATCAAAAATCGAGTATCCATGGTCCTCGAAACTCTCCCGCAACCGCTAAGGTTAGCAGACTCGCACTCTGCTGGCCATTGTCGTTATCGTTGTTGTAAGGCGCAGCAGCTGTAGCAACCATCGATATGAGCTGGACCGGTTTCTTGTTGACCTACCTTTTTGGTGGTGTCACTTTTATTCCTCTGGTTTTGGCTCTTGTCCTGCTCCACGCGCACTATACGTTCCCCGATCATGGCGATAGCACTTTCAAGGCCAACGAGAACGACGCCGACAGCATCGTTCAGCCGGGCGATGACGTAGCCGCCCTCCGAGAGGCCCAGAAGGAAGAGTCGAAACAACGCCTCCTTGCCGAGTCCGACACAGCCGCCGGCTACTTTGCCGTATGCCGTGAATACACCCCCATGGGCATCAATGCCAAACCCATCGAGCGTTCTACCCCCGTAGGATCGACCACCGTTGCTGCGCCGAGTCAGAGCGTGTACCAGTCCATGTACAGGAGCATTTTCGACAGGAAGCAGGTGCCCGACCCGATTAATGATAGCAAGAGTATCAGCCAACGACCCAAGAGGGCAGGGAATGTCTTCTATGTCGTACTTAGGTATGTTGCCAGCCGTGTCTGACGCAGGTCTCGGGGAGACGGGTGGTTAATATTGTATCAACGACAGACACGGTCACTTGATGCTATTCGACGATGACGAGCAACTCGAGGTCCGACACGTCATCTCGCTCGCCCACCACGATGTCAGCATATATTCTGGAGGCGATCCTACACCCGAAGGCGAACTATTCATCAAGCGAAATGCACTATGCTTGAGCAGGAAGACGGATGGCAAAGAACTAGCCCCTGACGTGCAGGTCTCGAAGCCATTCTACCTATTCTCCGAAAACTGCTCCGCCAAGGAAGATTTCTACTTTGCCCTACTGAGGAATCAGGAGCAGGCCTTTACCGGTCAGAACCTGGCCCCGAAACCCCAGCGCTTCGAGGTCAAGAATATCATATCGTTGGTTCAACGGCTACACTCCACCGAGGACCACCTACAGACGCGATGGCTGAACGCCTTCATCGGAAGGCTGTTCCTTGGAATTTACAAGACCAAGGATATTGAAAACTTGATTAGAGAGAAGATCACGAAGAAGATCTCTAGGGTCCATCGGCCGTCGTTCCTCTCGAGGATAACTATCCAGAGCATCGACACGGGAGATTCGGCACCTTATTTTATGAACCCTCGACTCAAAGATTTTAGTGTCGAAGGAGAATGTGGAATGGAAGTCGATGTTAAGTATACCGGCAATTTCAGACTGGAGGTTGCTGCTACGGCACGTATCGATCTGGGCACTCGGTTCAAGGCTCGAGAGGTCAACCTCGTTCTGGCTGTGGTATTGAAGAAGCTTGAAGGACACATTCTTTTCAAGATAAAGCCACCTCCCAGCAATCGTCTGTGGTTCTCCTTCCAGTCTATGCCTAAAATAGAAATGACCATCGAGCCTATTGTCAGTTCGAGGCAAATCACTTACACGGTCATCCTTCGACAGATCGAGAATAGAATTAAGGAGGTGATAGCCGAGACACTGGTGGCGCCGTTCTGGGACGATATCCCGTTCTTTAATACCGAGCATAAGCAGTGGCGCGGTGGGATATTTGAAGGTGACGATGCGGTTCAGCACTCGCCCGACTATGAAGCTATTGCTGCCCAGCTCGGACACGTTGACGAAGTTAGCCAAATTGAGGAGACGGGCACCACTACACCCCTGGAACTGCCCTCGTTGGAGAAGAGTCATAGTGTACCTGTTATGGAATCAACTTTAACAGCCCAGCCACCGCAGTCGCCGCAGTCGCAAGGATTCTGGGGCAGGAGACTTAACTCCAAGAAGAGCCTACTAAGTGATGGCAATCAGAGCGCCTCCGCGTCCACAACGGCGCTTGACACGAAGAGTCCACGAAGTTCTGCATCGGAAGTTCTGCACCCTGCTCGATCAAAATCTATCTCGGTGTCAAGTCCCATAGTTGGTACGGATCCCGTACACGCTGATACGTTTAGGCCGTCGTCGAGCCCTCCGGATCGTGATGACGCATTTAATGCTATAGCGAATATCTCGGCCAAAACTAAGAACGGCTCGCCGACGCATACACCCTTAGCATCGCCTGCGAAGACATCCTCAGCCACACAGGCGGGCAGTGCTTCTGCCAGCACGTCATCCGAAGGGATCACAGAGCTGCGCGGGGATGAACATGCTACCCCTACGGCGATGGGCAGACGACACACCGCGTCCTCTACAGGGAGCATTGATAGTGACGCTTTCAGGCCTCCGAGCTCATCCGCACCCTCTAGTAGTAAGACCTCGTTGCAAAGTGGTACCGGCTCCATAGGAAGGGGCTTCTTCTCGCGAAAAGATACTACTTCAACCATTTCGGGGGCTTCGACACCAAACGGGACTCCCGATAACCATAAGCGCAATACCCTAGCCGCAGTGTCTAACGTCGCGGCAACGGCCAAGCGCTGGGGTCTAAATGCGATACAGCGACAAAACGACCGGAATGGACCCAATGGACGGAAATTATCCGATCCGCCGGTAGATCTAAACCAACCTATGGGACGTGGTCAACCTTTGCCGCCACCTGGGACACCGCTCCCCGGACCTGGAAAGAAAGCCGCCTCGCCAATGCCGGTGCCGAAGCGGAAACCCGTTGCTCCTCCGCCGTCACTTCCGCGTCAGAGTACCGGAAATCTGAGCGAGACGAAAGTCGAACGGCGGCATGTACCACCGCCTCCTCTACCGTCGAGACGCAGACGAGTGTCCCAGATCCATGTTGGCAATAACCATGGCAGCATTGAAGATAATGTCTTGGTTGTCGCAGCACCGCTGGCGGATTCGGAGCCGAATAGCCCCTTGATTCAGATTGAGACGGAAAATGAGGATTCCATGTCTACGTATATTCGGCCGTGGGTCGAGGATGCTGACGAGTTCGATGCTGCTGCTACCGGGAGTGGTAGTGGTAGTGGTAGTGGTAGTAATGAGGATCTACGCGAGACGGGGGAAGAGCGGGACGAAGATACTTTTACGAGGAGTTCTCGTCTTCCGCCGCATCTACCGCCGAGGAGAAAGGCCACGGACAACGAGGAGGGGTCGATGACAGAACCGGACGGGCATCAGCATGAAGAGAATGAAGAGCAGCAAAACGTGGAGGAAGACGAGGATGAATACTCGAACTGGATAGATAATCCTGAGTTCGCAGCGCCAGCTGACACCAACCCTACCATCAATGTGGTTGCGGCACAGCACTGAACACCAAAACCGAATTGTCATAACACGTTAAACATCGCACACGAGCATAGCAGGAGTCAGTAATAGGTCCAGTTGGACAGGCGGAGGTAATCGAATCACTACTAACTAGTGCTAGTGTGTGTGGGGGTATTGCCTAGGTAGCTGGCATGCACTCGCTGCGTACTCGTACGGGTTTGCTGCAATTTACATTACATGCAGTAGACGAGTACGTTGAAGAGATGGACAGCATCGCGTCTCTTATATTCAGGAATTAGGGATTGGGGGTTTGGTTAGGGATTATATAGGACATGCAACGGTCGGTACTACATAGTACTAGGCGTCTCGGAGTCACGGTAGACATCTATATATATATACCTAGGCATTGCATTGTATTGCATTGCACAGTTTGGCTGATGTTGTAAATACATGCGTACCCACCTTGCTCGATTTTTCTCCTTTTTCGTCCGTGGATGTGTTATGGGCATTTTAGCATTAGTAGCCTTGCATACCATACCCTTTGTGGACCGAGGATACATAGATTTACGAGTCACAATAGCGATAGATTCGACTCGAGTGAATGAATGCTTGATTGAAATAAAATTTTAGATTTTGGTTGACAAAAGGGACACAGCATATATGTACACCAAGAGGCGAGGTTCCTATGGGAGGGCGATCTGCTCTGCTTTGCTCTGCGTTATTGACACCCTGTTTCTCTCCGTGCTATGCTACGGCTCCTTTCATTCCCCCGTTTACGAGACCATTATCTGTAGTCTTGCGTGTTTAGGTGGTGCTGAGTAGTAGGTCTTGGGAGCTGCTTAGGTGGTCTTGTCCTTGTTGTGGTAGTTGACGCTGTCGTTCCAGCTGTTTCGGGTTGGTCAGCTATTAGCTCTATCTCTTCTCTCGCAGAAGAGAGTGTGGTGGTAGGGGGGAAGCAAAGAAGGGAAAACGTACAACAGGGTCTTGTCGCCATTGCCCCAGGGGAAGTTCTTGGTGCGGATGTTCTGGTAGGGGTACTCGACGCGCTCCTCCAAGGGGGGCAGGTGCTGCCAGTGCTCCCAGTGCTCGGTCCATAGGTTGTAGGCGTTGGCGGCGGCGAGGACGAGGCACGGGGGTATGCCGCTGTTTGTGAGGTATTTTGTTAGCGCTCTGCTCTTTTTCTACTTTTATTTGTTGGCGATGATTGAGGTAGTGTCGTCGTCTATTCCTACTACTCCAACCAAGATGTATTTGTCTGCTGCAGTGTATGAAGAGGATGGGTGGCAGACACTCGCTTTGCAGTATCGGTTGTGCATCTCGGGTCGTCGGGTGAAGGGGACTCTTACTAGATGGAGATCTTGCGCCAGAGTTCTGCAGAGAGAGATGTTAGCAAAACCCGAACCACCCCTCTATGAATCACAAAGTAGCCCAATTGACGCACCGGTGCTGGCGTGAGCGTGGTCCTTGACGGCCTGTCGCTCCTTGACGAAGGCGTTCTCGGTCGAGGCCAGACGGCGCTGGACGGTGGATCGGAAAACGGGGTTGTTGGCGGCGCGCAACTGGGCCGTCAATCGCGGCGTGGCGCGGAGGAGTTGTCGCTGGAACATGGTTGCTTTCGTCTGCTGGTTGTTGTGGGGAGGGGAGATGGTCTATCGCAGATTCGTGGTGTAGGTTGAAGTAGAGGTTCAAGGTTGAGGTCGGGATTTTGGTGGTTCGATGCAATGGTTGAATGAGGTCAGCCGCGATTTGATTCGTCCAGAGCCGTAGTGTACACTAGAGCTTGTTCCTCGGTAAATCTGCGGGGATATGGTGGATAAGACACTGGCGTGGCTCTATGATGCAGGTCACGGGGCTTCGGGTCAGTTTGGTGTAGCTGGGGTGTGCCGCTGGTGAACGTCGCGACTTCCCGAGCTGCCCGAGTAATGCACGGTTGATAGAAGTGATCGTTCTTACCTACAATAATAAACCAAAATGCAAATAACGGGCGAATGATGTGAAGGAAAGCACGATGTACATGTGCTAAATGCATTTTCCTTCTACACCAAACCTACCTCGCCCACCTCACCCAATACTCTCCTGAGTTATTCATGCGCATCTTCCGCCACGCTAGCCAAAAACCCGGCCATGATGATGGATTGAAGGAGAGGGACCAATGAAGAATGCATGCTACATGTTTCTCAACGCCCATCAGAATTTCTTATAACATCCCAGCCAAAATTAAGCAAAATGGGCGTACGCATCACTTCCTGGAATGGTTCGTATTATTTCCTCTTATGTCGGCGTCATGCAAGATCTCACTAATATCGTATATAGTAAATGGCATTCGGTATGGCATCGTAGACTATATATGATCATATTTCATTATTTTAATCAGGGTTCATAGGAATCCCTTCGGGTACCAGCCATGGAGGGAAAAGAGGACCTTCGAGGCCATGTTCGACATCCTCGAAGCCGACATAGTCGTCATGCAAGAGACCAAGATTCAGCGAAAGGATCTTCAGGACGACATGGTATTGGTACCAGGCTGGGATGTCTACTTCAGCCTTCCTAGACACAAGAAAGGCATATTCCCTCCTCTCTTCCCCAGTAATGGCCCATCCTAACATGACATGTAGGATACGCTGGCGTAGCGATATATACCCGCAACTCGGTATGCATGCCGATCAGAGCGGAAGAAGGAATTATCGGAGTATTATGCCCGCCCAATTCTTCAACCAAGTTCCGAGATCTTCCACAAGATCAGCAAATAGGGGGCTACCCAAAACCCGGCCAGCTCACAGACCTGGTCGACGAGACGTACCTGGATTCCGAAGGCCGCTGCGTCATCCTCGAGTTTCCGGCCTTTGTCCTAATCGGGACATACAGCCCAGCAAACAGCGATGGAACTCGGGACGACTTCAGGCTATGCTATCTAGAAGCTCTAGATGTGCGAATACGAAACCTTATAGCCATGGGTAAGAGGGTCGTCTTAACTGGCGACCTCAACGTGATCCGATCTTCTCTCGACACATGCAACCTTCTCGATAAGTTCAAGAAGGAAGGCATGACTGTCGAAGACTTCTTTTCCACTCCATCCCGCCGCCTCTTCAATCAGTTGGTATTTGATGGGCACGTGCGAGGCCCTAGAGAGGAGGGCAGAGAGGAGCCAGCACTGTGGGACCTTGGCCGACTTTTTCATCCTACTCGCGAGGGCATGTTCACTTGCTGGGATACCAGGAAGAATACACGCCCTGCCAATAACGGCAGTCGAATCGACTACGTTCTATGCAGTGATAACATGAAAGAGTGGTTCATAGACTCCAATATTCAGGAAGGTCTAATGGGCTCTGATCATTGCCCGGTCTACGCGACCCTGAAAGACGTTATAACGATAGATGGGAAAGAGGTACATATACGGGATATCATGAACCCCCCTAGAGTATTCAAAGATGGGATTCGGCTTCGAGATTGGACGATGAAGGATCTTTTGCCATTGTCGGCAAAGCTCATTCCCGAATTTGACCGCCGTCGAAGCATCAAGGACATGTTCTCGAAAAAGCCTGCAGCTTCAAAGTCGACACCGAAATCTACATTGTCTGCTAGCCAACTGCCGGCAAGTCCAAGCAAGGATTTAGTCAAAAATGAGCCATCTACAGATAAAGACTCGGCCGATGTTTCAGCCTCACAACCCGAGTCAGTAACATCAGCGCCTTCTCCTGCGAAAAGATCCGGTGGCCTCAAGCGTACACCATCAGGCGTTGCATCGACCAACAGGCCACAGAAGAAGGCGAAAGCAGCGTTGGCCAAAGAGCCTTCATCCAAAGGGCAAAGTAGCCTCATGGGTTTCTTCAAACCGAAAACCACGCCAACAGCGAGTGCAACACCCGATATCACGGAAGACTCTGAGCCAGTCGGCGGACTGGATAATGACTCAGACGTTAAACCCTCCTCGGAAGTCAACGACGCGGTTGACTCGAAAGGCCTATCCGATGCAGTTGATTCAGAGACAATATTCGACCCTATCGAAAATAAAGAGTCCTGGTCCAAGTTGCTGGGCAAGAGAATTGTTCCTAAATGCGAGCATGTAGAGGACTGCATCAGCTTAGTGACTAGGAAACAAGGCGTTAATCGAGGTGAGCGGACTTACACACTACGACTCTCAAAATGCGTGACGTGATGTTAATCTTCGTTGCAGGCAGGTCATTCTTTATTTGTCCTCGACCACTCGGTCCTTCGGGTCAGAAGGAAACTGGGACAGAATGGCGTTGTGGGATATTCATATGGAGTAGTGACTGGAATGGGCCGCAAGCCGGATGAGAAGGTTATCATCTTCCTTTGACTTGCCCCCTTCGTAAAGTGAGGGTATAGGTTCGCTTGACTGGGTAACCTCACTATGTATGACATAAGAAACAGAAGAGTCTTACCCTCCACAAGCTAGGTCGGTTGGCCATCAAATAGCAGTATGTCACTTGAGAGCTAGAGTGCTGGAGACAGCATTACGAGGTAAAAGCAAAGTGGTTAAATAGTCCAATAATTAATCACAATCTGCGTGCCATCCATCTTCTTAGTCGAGTTTCTATCAACCCTCTCCCCCTCTCTTATTAGCTCTGCTTCTTAGGTTCATTACTCGGTAACAGTATAAAGTGTCATTCCGGGCCGTGTAGACTTGGCGGACCATGGCGGGTTGCCTTACGTGCCCAGTACCTACCCCTTTTTAGGTCCAACGTCTTTTTCAGGGAGACATTTCAATCTTCATTTCTCTCTGTCTTATAACTGAACAATAATTTTAGCTACCTGCATTTCATCATTCCCCTATCGGGAATTCGAAGATGCGCGGTTGATGACGGCAAAATTGACACTTGCAACATAAGCTCCTTATACTGGAACAATATTTTGAAAGATTAGGTCAGCTAGTGAAGAAGGGGTATATGGTAAAGGAAATCTAACAGAATTCCATTGTGATCATAATGATGGTATCTCTCATATTGTGTGAGTTACGGAAACCTGACTATGTTAAACGAAGATGATATAAACATTGCGATCGTAACCTTGATTCCCATTCCAAGTCAAAAAGGGCTACTCTAGATCCCAAAGTCCAACCATAATCTGAAAACGTAATACAACACTTTGTTTAGAACTGCCAAAGTCCCCCTGTCTTCGTCAAAAGGGGTTACTAAGCATTTGTTGATCTCGCCCCTTCACCCGAAGGTTCCTCGGAGTTTGAAACAACAGCTCGATACTGAAGACGTGTTCTGCCATCTTATTTGACTGTTAGTCAGGCCATGGTATTGAATCAAGTAGAAGGGATACTTACAAGGGATCAAGAGTCTCTCAGGTCAGGGACCGTATACCCAATACCTCTAACTACAAGCAAGTCATTCACCGTGCACAACTTGCCGGCCAATCCTCCCCAGACACCGGTCAACATTCCCTAGAGCGGATCCCTTCACACACCGGCGCTGGGTTGAAACTGGACGCGACGAAGAAATAAAGCCACAAGCTACTCGACGAGCGAGTCTAGCAAAAGGGCTGGAATTGGGCCTTATTACTCCTCTCCGGAGTCTCCCGAGAGAAAGCCATAGT
>JAOXNK010000006.1:1015077-1033317 GCA_028566675.1 Hypoxylon intermedium
GACGAGCGAGTCTAGCAAAAGGGCTGGAATTGGGCCTTATTACTCCTCTCCGGAGTCTCCCGAGAGAAAGCCATAGTCTATTGGAGAATCGATATCCCCAACATCATCAGGCTGGGGCTGGTACTGGTTTCCTATCTGCTCTTGGGCGATTGATACGATGTCCTCAATTTCAGGTTGGTATTGGCGCTGGCTTACTGGCCGATCCTGAACCATCGATAGGAGGAACTGGCTGAAAGCGCTGATAGGAAGTTCGACATCCTGTGTGACGTCGCCACTGCCTTGCTCGACCGGTGGTTGAGTTGGCTGGACAGGAGGCTCACTGTCCCGTGTCACGTTTTCGTTACCTTGATCAGCCAGTAGCCGGGTTGGTTGAACACGACGCTCGCTATCCTGTATGACGTTGTCATAGCCTTGCTCAGCCACCGATCGAGCTGCTTGAGCAGGAGACCGACTCTGAACCCCACCATTTGTAGGCCCCCTCGGTATCTTCCGAGGCTGAAAGGAAGTAGTCGCTCTCTTCCTTTTTTGCCGGCCTTCCCGGGGGTCTGCCAATATATGGCCATACATATCTGGCATGTTATAGCCGTCGAGGCCCCTGGGGTCACCTGCCGGTACCGGATGCACGACTCGGAGACCGTGCGTTCTGATCAGCTCGTGATATTCTTCCGTCACTTGCGGTCCATTCAAGTAGCCCGGGAGGTTATAATCGTCCGGATCGACCTTTTTAGTGCTGCTCGTTTTTTCATCCGATTCATAGGGGTACCACGGGTAAGTCTCCTTGTGAATCCTCGCTTCCTCATCGGCTTTCTCTCTGAAGAACCTCTTTTGTACATCGGGCAATCGGTTGCTCCATTGGTCGCCCAGGATTGAAGCTTTTGCAAAAGGGGAGTTAGTATAGAGCATCTCAACCAATTCAAATAGAGAAAAAGGAAGATTTTGACTTACAAATGACGGTTAAGGGGACCTTCAGACCCAGGTGCGCCAGTCTCTTAGTGACCTCAATGTGGTGTACCTTTCGGTAGAGGAAGAAAGCATTCCTCCGTCGAGGCATTGCACGCCAGTCTAAGCCTTCAGGCCAGCCTTCGGGGGGTGTCTAGCCCTCCGGAGGTCCATGGCTGCCAGGCCGACCGCCATCCCCGAGAGGTGAGGATGGAAGAAGCTGTGTTCTGGGGCGGACCGGTTGAGGGGCCACTATGGGCCGAGGAGATCCCCGAGACTGAGGTTGAGGAGCTCCTCTAAGTTGAGGTGTCATGGTGGGGGTCGGCATCATAACAGAGTGGCGTGGTCTGGCGGTAGAAGGTGTTACGCTTGGAGTGCGTGCGGTGTTGGGGCTGGGATTACCAGCTTCAGGGAAGTTGTCCAAGAATAAGCTCAACATGGGCTGTCCTCGATACATGCAGGCCTCGATTATGAGCCGGCTGTTGTGACTAATTATGTCCTGGACAACGCCTAGGATCACACGGTTGGGGTGTGTGTTGTCGAGGATAACTTGGACACGTTTGCCCGGGGTGAGATAACTGTAACTCCAGTCAGTATGTGAAAGTGATATGAGGACATGGTGTTATAAGACATGTAGAACAATGAGAGAAATAGGGGTAGAAAAGGAACTCACTTGGCTGTGCTAATGACCCCAGTCTTATGGTCGTCGGACATGCTATTCCAGACCGAAGCCTTGAATACCATGACAATACCAGGGGGCAGGCCATGGCCGCCAGTCGCATTGAATTGGTGGTGCGACATGTTAACCTGGTAATAAGGAAGGTTACTGGATGAATGGGTAGGCAAAGTTGTGGTGTGTGTAGTAGACAATCGATGTTTTGGAATGGAAGACGGGGTTTGTAGCGTATGTAAAAGAAAGAAAACAAGACGGAACAAATTGTGCGGCGGAAGCTGGTTTATATAGAGAAATATTTCTTGAGGATGAGCCACAATGGGGCATTATGGGGGTTGCAACCACCGAGAATGGAAGATATTTGGTATACATGGAGGCAGTTACGACCCCCTTTCTTTGCGCTAGTAGTAAGACTCAGCACGTGGTAACATCAGTATAGAAGGTAGTAATGTGACTTACAGTGTGTGTCTACCTAGGTACCTACACATGGACGTAGAATACTAGGGTATTTTCTTCTTATTTGTGGATTTATATCTACTGCATGTAACGCAGACGGTAGTTGGACTGGGTCTCATCAGCTCGACAGACAGACATGAGTCCAAAGGATATCGGGTCTCAACCAGAAGGTTAATACAAGTACTGCCATCTAGGAAATGGGATGTTAGAGGGGCTACTATATATAACTGTTAAAATGGATAGAGGTTTAGAGGAAATCGATGAAATCTCCCTTCAAAAGACATGTATTAAGAGACCTCTGCCTACTAGAAATCACGTAGACTGCACGGAAAGTTACGAATTCAAGCAGGTAATCAATTCTCCATCCCAATTGATGGGCCCCTGAAACTAGTATATGAAACAAACAAGAAAAGAAAAGCCCCTATCATATATCCACAATCCTCATTCCCCGCCAAAGTCGATAGGAAACCAACCGCGTGGTCCAATGGCCAAATAGTATACGATAAACGTTGGATATGACCTGCCAACGCATTCTCGTCTCGTGTAAACTGGGGTTATAGGTATCTGTTGACTTCGTCCCTTCACCCGTAGGTTCCTCAGGAGTCAGAACAACAACAGCGTGAGCTAAGCTCTCTACTATTTAACAAAAGTTAGATAAAAGATTCCGTTAAGTGGAAGATAATATATACATACTAGGGATGGAGGATCTCTTTAGTGGAGAAAGAAGTAATGGTACGTCTGACATCTTTGACCACAAGCCTTTCACTCGGGCACAACTTGCCGGCCAGCCCTTCCCAGACACCGGTCAACATTCCCTAGAGCGGGTCCGTTCACACACCGGCGCTGGGTCGAAGTTGGACGCGACGAAGAAGTAAACCATGAGCTACTCAACAAGCGGGAAGGATATCACCATACAGAGGGAGAAGGTGTGGGAACGTCGGCTTATAGGTCGTCGTCTCCGAAGAGAGAGCCGAAGGTTGACGGGGAACCAATGTCCTCAGCATCTGGTTCCTGGTGTCCGTTTGCTCCCGCCTGTTCGTTAGCCATGGATAAGATGGAGCTAAAGTCGTTATCCACGGGAGGCTCCTCCGGTACGGCCGGCTCCTGGTACCCGCTTGCTCCCGCCTGCTCGTTGGCCATGGATAAGATGAAGGAACTAAAATCGTTATCCATGGGAGGCTCCTCCGGTGCGACCGACTCCTGGAAACTGAAATCGTCGTCTACAGGAGGTTCGTTCTCGACAAGTGGCTGCTGCTCGGTTGTGGCCATGGCCATGCCACCGTAGTCACTAATGGCGGCAGGGCTGTCTGAACGATTCCCACCAGCCATGGCGTTCGAAGTCGGAGGGCAGCTCGCAACAGTGGACTCCTGTTGTACAGGCGGCGGTGGCTGGGCCATGGCTGGGACCTTATGGCTGATGGCGGCAGAGCCGTTCAAGCCATGCCGGCTTGTTACGTTGTCTGAAGCCGGAGCCCTGCTTCCAGCCGACTGGTTGGCGTCAACCTTGCGGGCCTTTCGAGCCTCGATCGCACCAGTAGTGCCTCTCTTCCTCGTGCGAGAGACTGCCTCCCCCGCGAGAATCGTGCCGTATAACTCGGGCAGATTGAACTTAAAGAGCTCACGGGGTTCGTCCAGGGGGATGGGACATATAACGGGGAAACCATTCCTCCGAATGAAATCATGGTATTCGCGGAATATATCCTCCTTCCTTAGGTATCCTGGAATATCGAACTTGTCGAGGTCGAATTTCTTGGCACCCTTCATCTCCGGAGTGTAACGGTACCAGGGGTAGGCCTCCTCGTGCAGCCTGTTTTCTTCGCTGGCCTTATCTTCGAAGAACTGCTTCTGCGCCTGCGTCATACGGTTACTCCACTGGTCCCCGAGGATGGTGGCTGTTGAAGAAAACAGTCAGTAATGGTGTCTCAATTGACTCAAAGTGATGAGTAAAGGGGGAAAGATGTGGACTTACAGACAAGGGCGACACTGGGTTTCCGGCCCAAGTAGTCGAACCTCCTCGTGACCTCGTGATAGTTCAGCATCCGGTACAGGATGTACGAGTTCCTGCGGCGGGGTAGCGAAGTCCAATGGGCACCTGCCGGCCAGCCTTCCGGGGGTGTCTAGCCCCCGGGAGGTCCTCGACCTTTGGCTCCATTTGCTCCCATGCTACCGCCTCCGGGCAAACTCTGCACATTGGGGCCAGTGTCATTGTAACCATGGTAAGTGCCAGGAACAACAGGCTCGCGGGGTATGGGATAGGGCGAGCTTTGTTGGTTCCGACGCTGGATAGGCATGCCAGGCGACATTGTCGTGGCAGGTGACATGGTCGTAGCAGGTGTCATGGCTGCAGCAGGCACCGCAGGAGGATTAGACGCCGTCTGTGGAGGAGTACGGCCCATCGCCCGAGGCCTGTCCATCGCCAGAGCCGGCATGGGCTGTCCTGCGAGGACACAAGCCCCAATCTTGAGGCGGCTGTCGTGACTTAGGATGTCAACGACGCTGCCTAGGATAATCTGGTCGGCTTGCCTAGTATCCAAGATGACTTGGATACGTTTATCCGGAGCCAGACGGCTACAAAGTTGATCAGCATTCATCATTCAAATAAAGCGACAGCGGCAGTGACAATGACAATTAAAACAAGAACCCCGATATAAGGCAAAGGGCATGGCGTTACAACATGTGCAAAACAGTGAGCGAAAATAGCACAAAGGGAAACTCACCCCGCCATCTGAAGGACGTCGACCTTCTTCTCAAGAGACAATTCGTTCCAGACCGAGGCCTGGAACCTCATCACGATGCCCGGTAGTTCGATCACCGCTCCATTGGGCTGACTGGAGCGGGAGCGGTCGGCTTGCTGGTGCTCCATCATGAATAATGTCGATAGTGTTGTCGAAAAATGTATGAAAACTAACTAATTAAGAGAATGATGGTCAGTAGGATGAATAATGTAGAATGTAGAAGTAAGGAATTAACAGTACATGCCAGCTGAATACCGAAACGTTGATGGTGATGTTTGGGTGCAGTGTGTGTGTGAGGAAGAAAGAAAAGGAAGGAAAACTGTATGGGGGGAGGTGGTTTATATAGAAAAATATTTCTGAGGCCATGCGGAGACGCAAATAACCTACTAGCGAGTTGTGCGGGTCAAAATTGATCAGGAAGGAGCTACCTATGTAGTATGTGCGGGTGTTGGGTGCCCGTATACAGTGCCGTGACTGCCTTCGCAACGACGTTGGCGATATGATCACATCCAGCAAGTAGTGACCACTTTTTTGTCGACGCTAGTACCAATTGGAGACGAGTCTGCTCAAGTGTCTCGTGACTTTTTCACATGCTGCCGGCAAATCTGAGGGCACGCAATATCGATGGATACCTGATACCTCAACAGCCATGGAGGCAGACGATACCTAGGTATCCACCGTAATAGCAAGATTAGTCAAGTTTATATACCACGTGAGCAGGCTTAGTGGTCGTGTAATATAGTAATTCGTATATCATACTTGGTATACTAGTATAGCACATAATATTATATCTTATAGTAAAATGTCGAGAAACGAAAAAACGAGTCAGCCAGAGGGGACCCATATTGTCATAAAATCATTTCTATGACTACATAGGTAGTACATTTCTATTATACAGTGATGGTAAAGGATAGACATAATTTCAGGAAATTATACACATCGGTTTGACATATGATCTTAGTTAGAATACTTTTTAACAATCTACTCTAGTCCATTATATTGATATCAAAATCAATACATCCATAGGTAGGTAGCCAGAGGATATACCATGACACGCCCTCGATAAAAATTGAGTGGCTTCAAGGGGGGTTGGCACCAGTTTGCCCAAACAGCAACGCAGTATTACTAACTGAATCTAATTCAAACCCTTGGGTTTAACTATATTTGAAGTTCCAAAGTTTTCCAATCTACCTAAGTAATAAGGGGATTTGTTTGGGTTCGCGATTATGTAGTTGCTTCATGCTAGTCTTACTGAGCCCCTATATACAGTATTTGCTTACATAACAGAGTGTCGAGCTTCGTATACCTAGTTATGATACTCTGCTAGGTACCTACCTAGGTAGGTAGATTTAGAGACTATTTACACATATGCTCAAATTGCTATGATTCACACATGTTTGAATTATTGGTGATAGAAGGTTCAAGTGCTAGCATGATTTTCCCTCCAATCGAACTTGACAAATATCGGCGCGGGTGGTTTGAGGCGCGACAACGGAACATTCGGATTATAGTCATGACCGGTGGGTATATCAGGTCACCAAGTGGTAATTTTAAGGAAATATAAGTAGTAGATGTCATTGAGGGGGAAATGGGTATATCGAAAAGCCAACCAACCGTATTGTCAGTCAGGCTAGGTTGTAGGGACCCGTGGCTGTAGGCCTCAAACTGGGTAAAAGACAGTTGGTAGCAGCTTCATCGCTGCGAAACAATGTATATAGGTGTGTGGTAATAATATAACGCTTGACCTTACTACTCGGAGGCTAGAGGCCCTATAGACCTTCGTGGACCTTGCTGGTGGGTCCCAGCTACCTAGTCTCTATCCATATCCCTGACACGTATTTACCATGCAATTCATCTGCCAGGGAGAGGCACAGTATGTCTAGTGTACTCTTCCCCAGGGTATTATCCACGAGGATTCGAATTATTAGTAGTTTACTTGCCCCATAGATTTGCACCTCACCGACTCTCAAAGGTTGCTACCTATCCGTGGAAGATATGGTGTGTAAGTATACAATATCAGGATTACGAGGCTACGAAACTGATCAACCTTTGATGTTCTAAGCTGCTATGTTGATATAAAAATTGTATACGGAGATCAATCACTTAACATGCGGGGCTTGTAGCCCACTAACAATACCTAGGTACGAATCCTCGCGGATCGTATACATCATGGCACATCTTATCCCTTTGTACTCGCGTTGGAGCTCCAGAGCTGGGCTATGAGCTGCACCACCTGGTCCCTTGCATCAGTTGTTGGGAGACCTAGTATCCAAGCATGTTGGCATACTGGCATATTTCGTTCCATCTTTCTACTCCCGACAAATCCCGCATATCATGCTGTTGGTGCTATGTATTACGTAGCTATTGTATCCAGGTTCCGATTTAAGTACAATACTGGTTTAAGTGTCCACTGAGCTCCTACTACTCTTTCACTTCATCGCCAGATACCCAGCGCCCCACCCGTCCTCACTCAGTATCATACTACCTATTTCCGCAATGATGAAACCCATTCGCGTGTGGCTCACGCCCACCATTCCCAACCCATGGAAAGTCGTCCTCGTCCTCAACGAGCTCGAATTGCCCCACGAGATCGTATCTTTCCGCTTCGACGACATCAAGAAGCCGCCCTTCATCAACCTCAACCCCAACGCCTCCGTCCCCGGTGAGTTTCCCCGCCAAGTCAACTACGGGATGCCATGACTGACTAACCGGCCAAGCCATCGAGGACCCCAACACCGGCGTCGTCCTCTGGGAGTCAGGCGCCGTCGTCACGTACATCATCGAGCAGTACGACAAGGACCTTACCCTGACCTACCCCGAGGAACGCCTGCAGGACAAGCACGCCCTGAACCAGTGGCTCCATTTCCAGATGAGTCTGCAGGGCCCGTTCTTCCACCAAGCTGGCTGGTACGCGATTCTTGCCCTCTACTCCTCTACTTAGCAGATGACCTAGAGAAGCGTAACTTACCCCATCTACGTAGGTTCAACTTCCTGCACTCAGAAATGATACCCTCGGTGCAGGACCGCTTCAACAACGAGTGCAAGCGCCAGCTCGGCGTGCTAAACGGCGTGCTCGAGGGCAAGGAGTGGCTAGTCGGCGAGAAGATGACCTACGCCGACCTGTCGTTTGTGCCCTGGAACGACATCCTGCACCAATGCATACCCATGGCGGAAGAAGATCGGTTCAAGGACTACCCCAACGTCCAGGCCTGGCACGAGCGCATGACGGCGAGAGACTCGTGGAAGAAGATCGCGGGTGCGAGGAAAAAGGCCATGGAGGAGCAGGACTTGGCTTGGACGGGCATGCCTCGTGGGATGTCTACGTACCAAAAGTATCTGGATCAGATCGCAAAGGGCGAAGACACTAGGGCTAAGGACTAAGTCTCTGCTAGTATTAGTGATCATGGTGTTGTGTTTTGGTCTAGGAGCACATCAATGCTCGTTTCATATGGAATTTATGACATTGGCCTCTGAGCTTTCTGTACTATTGACCACTCATTTACAACTACGACTTAGATTGAGCCATGGACATCAATGGGCAAGCTAATATGTGATCCCTTTGAGTATCTATAAGTCGCATCGTAAACGAATGTAGTTTTTGATTATCCTCCAGCTAGGCGCCACATAGCCCCTTAATGTGGCGTCTTGAAATCATCTACATAACTGACAAAATATCCCACCTGAGTATGCCGAACTCAGACTCTTACTTATCAAACTGTAGTTAGAGGGCGGCTCACCGACTGGTATATTAAAAGCAAAGGGGGAAAGACGAGGGAGGGACAGAGAGAAAAGGGGGAAAGAGTGGGGGAGGCAAAACATTGGCCGGAAGAGGAATCGAACCCCTTTGCAGAGCACCCGCCGCCCGTCTATGCCTTTTATATCCCACTGTTTAGCGACTCGGCCAACAGATGCATACAGTAGCACCAACCCAGTCCTATCATGGCACATCCTCGTCTTGGTATTGGACTAAGTTATTCATATGGCATATATGTCTTAGTTACTGGTGTGTATATAGGCTATAGAGCGCGATCTAGTTGCCATTTTGATCTAGACCTTAGCCAGTCAAACTACTCCCGACCGCCATCAGCCTCTTACAGTTCTCGATATCTCGCATTTCAGTATTTCAAGCTAGTTGAGGAATACATGATCATGACAGCCCATATGCATAGCTAAGAGCGACCCCTAAAGCATAAACGGTTCATATTAGGATGTGATTCCTAATTAGATAGACATTCTATTCCAGGCAAAAGGAGGTTGTTCAGTCGTGAGTAATTAAATGATTGAACCTAAACTAGACAATGTCTAGCCCAGCCTCCCCAATAGCGTGCGTAGTGACTCTGCAATCTTGCAACTTTGTACAATACTGAACCTCCCGTATCACGGACGTACTCTGCCCTACCTCGGTTTTAAGGAACCTCCGTCAACTTAATTGCAGAATGGTATGTAGTGTAACTAGCTAGCAACTAGTCATAGTCGTCACTCTCTCACTCTCCTAGTTTGGGTTTGCTCTAATCCTCTTGGTACGATATCTTGCGCATTTCTCCTAATCGGTGTCTAGCCGCAGCCAGCGAGTTCTCGAGCTGTAGAATCTCGACCTATTTTCATAGTCAGCCGTTGTCCAGTTGTTTGTAGGGACAACAATAATCCAAATATTAAGACTCACCTGTTGCTGCATCTCCCGAACCTTGAAGGCATGCGGATCAAGCTTGCTATAATCAACTGCCTCCTCCTCTTGGTCGCGATCCTTGATCATGCTCTGCACCTGTCTGACGAGGGCCCTGCAGGCTGCGCCCACGGCCTTGCTGGCCTGCTCAAGGTTCTCCTGGCTCTTGCTCATGAAGCCGGCCTTGACACGGCTGGCGGCCACAAGCTGCGCAGTCGAGGCGGCCACATCATTCGATGCGACGATGAGTTGCTCGGGGCTGTTGCGGTTGGATAACACGCCATCTGCCGTCTCAATGAGCGTATTGGTTGACGTGGCCACAGCCTTCGCGGCCGAGATTAGACCCTCAGTCCATCGGTTATTCTTCTTGTAGAATGCTGTCCTCGAAGATGTTCCCCGGCCGGCCTGTACGATTTCTTGCTGCGTGGCGGTGGCAGCCTTGATGAGTTGAGCAATGGCATTTGTAACCGCCAACGCAGCATCCAGTATCGTGTCGTTGACTTTGAGTTCGTACGTCGAATATCCATCACGAGGCTTGTTTCTGAGCTTTGCAAGGCGAGCTGCCGCTGCCGCAATAGCATCTGCTGCCTTACTCAGCTCCGAATCGACGAGGTCGCCTATGTCACCCTTGTTGTTTGCCAGCTTGCCGAAGCCAGGTGCGAAGGCCTCGAGGAGATGAGTCAACTTCTGCAGGTTTAGACGAACATCACTGTTTCCGTTGATAAGAATATCGGTTTTTTGGAGGGGATCCATGCCTTCCAGTCGGAAGCTTTGCAGGCTGCGGAAGAACTTGACGGTCGACTGCGCAGCTGCTCTCGCGCCATTCACGAGCTGGTCAGACTTCCTCTCGTCCGTAGCAAGGCGGGTTAGACCTTTCGTGTTGCTCAACACATCGGCAGTGGCCCCAGCAAAGGCGTTGGTTGCCTTGATTAATTCCGCATGGGTGGCATTTGGCCCATCGGCAATGAATGCGCTGAATGTGGTCGCAAATTCCGTTGCAGTTGACACAGCCTTTTCGACCTGGGACAGCACGTACGTTGGCGACGCATTTTGGTTACCAGCCTGCATTGTCGAGTCTAGTTCGTATAATGCGTCGTCCACACGAACGACGGCTGCTTGCAAGACTGAGTCAATAATATCATTAATTTTGTCTAGATTCGCCAGGACGAGAGCATCGATCTGGCCGTCCAGAACCTCATCTGTGTCGCCTTGGTTAAGTTTCAACTCGTTCAGCTCGATCAGGGTCTGGTCCATGCCAGCCTTGTAAACCTCAAGCTCTTCCTCCTTCTCACGGAGTAATTGCTCAAGGTCTGAACTGCCGTCGTGTAGCTTGGCATGGGCCTCTTCCAAGGCGCGCGACTTGGTTCTTAAAGCCTCCTCAAGATCTGCCATTTCTCTGTTGTACTTGGCAAGCATAGTAGATAGCTCGTTGCCCTTGCTTCGCTCGAGGTTGTCGGCCCTATCGTGCGCCATGCGCAGTTCCCGCTTAAGCTTCTCAACCTCATCTTTGTTGCTACCGTTCAGCCGATCTTTGTCATGAAGTGCCCGGTCTCGTTCGCGAATCATATCTGCCAACTCGAGATTCTTCGTCTTGATTTCGCGCTCCAGTTTCTCGCGCCTGTCAATGGCTTCTTGGGCCGATGCTGCCTTCAGCTGAACCGTCTTAAATTTCTGGAGGAGATCGAGATGCTCGTGACGAAGTTGCGAGTACAGCTTAGCCAAGGCCTCGTACTTGGTACGCCATGTATTGACTTGCTCCTGCAGCGCCCGAATCTGATCGTCCCGGCTGTTAAGTTGTTGACCAAAGTTGTTCTGGATTTGCGCCAACTCGCCCTCAAGCGCCTTGACTCGTTGATCATATTGCTGTAACATTAATTGGTCCCGCTCGTATTGCGCTCTCGCATTCAGGTTCTCTTGCTCAAGTTCGGCCAACCGCCCCTGTGTCTGCCATTGAGCCTGCTGGGCCATCAATGCTTCTTGCTCTCTTCTTTGTTGCTCTGCTAGTTGTCTCTGCTGCTCCTCGAAATCGCGCTGAGCCTGCATCTGCGCGTCCTGCTGGGCGCGAAGAGCAGCCGCCTGGCGTTCCTGTAGTACTCTTTGTTGTTCCTCATACTCCTTGTTCTGCCTATCTATCTCGCCTTGCCAGAACTCGGCGATCTCATCAGGCTCCTCGGACTTTGGTGCACGCACGGGAGTTGGTTGACGCTCGATCTCCTGCTTGGGGCGAGATGGTAATGCAGCCGCGTTTTCATCTTCCGCTAGCAAATTTGGAGGGTCTTGTGGTAGTTTAGGAATGCTGATCAAGCTTGTCAGGTAGCGCAGATTCGAGCACTCGTAGTAGAACTTAGCCAATCGATAGTGCTGTGCATCGTAACGCTGTCTAAGGGGCTCCAATGCATCATTGTCGCCAGTTGCTAGGTGAAGCATTAGCCAAGAATCTTGCCAGGGTGTTCGTCGCAGACGTACTGGAATGCATAGCTCTCAACATGCTTGTGATAAACTTGTATATCCCATAGCTCTCGGCCACCAGGGGAACAATGGCTGATATCCTGCACTCATTGTTGCCCACATTTCGGAAATGCGAGAAAATCAGCTTCTGGAACTGCTCGATCTTGTCTTGGAGAGCCATGAGGTCTGTGATGGTTTCGTAACCTTCATTGGGATCATTAATCGCCTTCAGACTGACATATTCCTCGTATTCGAAGGTGCCGTTGAACTCGGGGTGCTGCTGATGAAAGGAGAGCTTGGCCAGCAGGAATTTGACATAGTCTCGGATCAGGGGTCCGTACCCACGGACGCCCTCGCCGGCCATCCCTCGGTTCAGACTATCAATCCATGGCCGATTTGCCATAGCCTCCCTCAAAGTCTGGGGGTGCCCCTCCTGCATGACTCTGTGAATGGTGATCAAGGCCTTGAATGTCTGCACCTCGTCGGCCATTATGGGTTGCCTAGAAGCAATATCCTCGGTCAGCCCCTGCATATGTGTACCGAACTCCTTCTACGTACACTTTCATGCCAGCCCAAAAGGACTGGGAGGACTTGTGGTCCCATGTGTAGACAATGCAGCTTCGCACATGCTTTCGTTTCGGAGCCGTCTCTTCCGCGTTGGTAGCTTTTCGGATATTGATGGCGAGCTCTGCTTCCGACCTATAGGCTCGATAGTTAGGGGCCAGTACAGCGCTAGTGTTATTCATGATGGAGGTAGATACAAATGGCAAATTTACTTGCGCTTCGGGAGACAGGAAGTTCGGAAAGGAGGACAACGCACTTTGTATGATCAAGACTACGTATGGTAGCCATGGCGGCGGTGTTGTTATTTTCTGCCTGTCACCAGTGACTCCGTCTCTGTCACGGTCCAAGCAAAGGAGTTGGTGATTGGGATGAAGCTTCAAAGGCAAGCTACAGCTACACAGGCACGGCGCATTTCCCCGAGTTGGCCTTCAGAGGAGAGAAGAAAAGCTGTAGGTGTTTTAGGATATACTAAAAGAGGGATAATAGACTGGCAGTATGTTTCAATAGATTAGATGCCTACAAGTTGGGCAACGTCAGCAGTTCTCGAAATCACGGCTCCCACTCTGTGAGTTGCTCGCGCATCGAATAAAGATGGAGAGGTTGACGCAGCCTGGGGGGGCTCTGCTAATTTCTTGGCATTGGTGCCGCCACGCAACACGCGGCTGAGGCCCGCAGATGCCATGGCAGCATGGCTTGCCTATCTCCACTTTACTTGACATTAGGTAATCCAACCAGCCAACCAACCAGAACATGGACACCTCGTAGAATAATATCTCTATAACCGGCACCACAAATGCGGGTCTGCTACTTTACATGCATGTGTGGGTGCAGCCCTGGAGCTCTTTTCGTCACTGACGAAAGCTCGAGGTCAACTTCCACTTACTGGACTCTCACCCGCTACATACCCAGCCACCACCTCGACGGCTTCTTCCTAGGCATATATGTATTGGCTCTGCTCATGTAAAAGCTGATGCCCGAGCCTTTTGGCTCATCGAAACCACCGAATTGACCTCGCATCATAACTTACAAGATGCGCGCCACGACAGTATGCCTGTCCAAGGGTTTCTGGGCCCGCAGCATCGACGAGTTCAAACGCCTCTCCGACGTAGGTATGTATACGTATACACCTGCCTATGATAACCGCATTCCCGTGTGCCTCAGATACTAATTCACTACCTACAGTACTCAAGGCCGAGGGCATCAAAGGACCCTCGGGCCCGCTCCCGCTCCACGACTTCCACCAACCCAGCTCCCTCGACGATACTAAACTGATGAGCGATCGCGAGATCGGGGGCTACTCCAAGGTGTCGCTGGACTGGGTGCCTCCGTCCCATAAGGGCAACAACAATGGCCACGCGCGCTTCCACGGCAGCATATCCACTGACCTACCGCCCAACAGACCCGAGATCGAGCGATCCGGGTATGCCGCGTGGCGGACCCTCGACAGGCCTCCCACACTCTTCGGCCGCGCCCTCTGGAATATCGACATGTACACGTACCTAGCCATGCGCATCAAGTCGGACGGCCGGAGTTACTTTGTCAACGTACAAACCGAGTCCGTTGTGCCTACTGATCTACACCAGCACCGGTTATTCTCCAAGCGGCCCGGGGAGTGGGAGACGGTGCTGATCAAGTGGAACGAATTTGTACGGACGAACCACGGCTTCGTCGTCGAGCCGCAGACGGAGATGCTGCGGCAAAAGGTCAGGTCCATAGGCGTTGGCTTGACAGACCGCGTGCCCGGACCCTTCGAGCTATGCATCGACAAGATATGGGCCACCAACAAAATGAGTGACGGAGACGAGCATGTAGAGTCGCCAGCCGTCCGGGAAGGTCAGCTTAAGAATAAGCAAGGACGAAACGTTAGTTGGAATGATCAATGAACGAATATAAAACTGTTCAAAGTCTCCCGAGGTTCGCAAAGCTAGGCGAACGGCATTGGCTATCCAATGAATTTGAGATGAGCTACTTGCAGCATAGCAAACATAATGACACATCTTTTTTTACCGCCTACAGAAGTGATAACGACAGTACTTGAGACGAGGCAGAGTGATCGGACACTAGGAACCTTCCTCGGCACTGATGGAACGGAAAGGGGAAATAGTGTAATCACATGATGTACAAATACAAAAAATAAAGCTCCTCACAACTACATGACTGTTCTTTGGCTTGAAATACCAAGAAAAGGGGGGATATATACCCCTGCCTGGCTCTGTCATGAGCACTAGACTTACGAACCAACTAGCTACTTAACCCTGTGTTGGGAAAAGGTTTACCTACGCTATAGAGAGGTCGTCGTTAAAATACTGTGATTCCTATTACGATGGTTCACAAGACTACTCCAAAGTAACTACACACAATGAACTATGCTGTCTTAAGCATCCCATCGTACTGGCGACGTCCCCCTCGGCGCCAAAGTCATTGTTAGCACTATTCCTGCAACATGAACAGTTCAAAACATGTTGGCCTCTAGCAATCGCCAAAGTAAGACGATATCGAAGCCATACCGGTGACCCACCAGGGAAACGCATCCCCCCTAATCACCTATTACCCAAGCCTACCCTCCAATGTCGTGGAAATAGGGCAAACTGCCATGGTAGGAATACGATATGGCTTCCTTCCAAGTCATTCCTTTCTATCCCTTGCCCCTCGCGATCATAAGGAAGAATCTATATAAAGCACGAGAGAAGAGGAAATATTCCACATCCACTCCCTATTCTCAAATAACAACGCCCCAACATCACCGCCACGAGGACATTTCCAAGGATTACATATACTACAAGTCACAACGACCTCAACGCAACTACCACCTAACTTACAGCAACCCTACCTAGACCACCATGTGCTACCGAAGCTGGAAGCAAGCCTGGTGCCGCCGAGGCGCGCACTTCTACGGCGAGCACTCGATCATGCGGGACGACCCCTGCGGCGAAGTCAAGTTCTTCGGCGGCGGCTTCGGCAACTGCAAGCTAGGCATCACCAACAACCCCGCCGTGTTCCAGGACCCGGTTGTGGTAGCATGCGAGGATTGCCCGGACAACGGCGAGCCTCCTCAGAACGAAGACAAAGGCGAAGAGGCGTCGTGAGTAGTTGCTTGCTTGGAGAGTAAGCTAGACAGATAGGGGAAGACGGGAGGGGGGCTATACATACACATGGCACGGGAGTTACTAGAACTAGAACTAGAAGATAAGAAAAGGGGGGTTAGACTCGTCTCTACGACATCGTGCAATGGACTGGCCCACGCAATAGATATCCTAATGGTCGCTTCTAGCAATATACATCGCGAAGCAGCGTATATTATCAATATTTGGGTCTTGCATTTACATCGTAAAAGTAATCCGCCTAACTAGACATCCTCATATCTGCATCCGCGCAGCATCCCTACGTATGGCCAAATAAGCCGCCGCGTAGTCATTCGCCAGCACGTTATCCCCAGACACCTTCATAATCGTAGCCTTCTTAGCCATCATCTCGCACTGCTTATTAATATCCTCCACGCTAGAATAGTAGTTGAAAGCCTTCTCGATCGCCTCTAGCGCCTTCGTCATGAATTCCGTCCTCCTATTAGACTTGGGGGGCATTTTGCCCGCCATGCCCATGTTGGCATCGCCAAGGTACGAGTATAATCTCGCCGTTATTACCGAGTTTTCGCACTCGAGTGTACGAGGCAAAACCGCGATTAACAACTGGAGAGCTGGTTCGAATTCGCCAAGAGATGTGAGGATATTCGCGATTGTCCCCATCGCTGGCCAGAGGTAGGGGATGAGGCGCGCACGCCAAGCCACGTTGGCTGCTCGCATAGCAACAGTAAACCCTCTTTGCGGCCGGCCACACTTGTCGAGAAGTTCGGCCTTGAGAAGGAGTAGTCGCACCCGCAGGGAGACATCTTTATTCTCGTCACGGAGTTCCGTAATCATCTTCTCTACTTTGACGAAAGCTTCGTCGAGGTTATCTCTGCGGACAAGGCACTCTATATGGAGAGTATCAATCACAAAGAGGAGATCCGGTTCTAGGTCTTCATTCTTGGACTGGAGAAGCTGCGAAAGTAGCAGTTCCGCTCCGTCGAGATTGTTGCGATGAAGATCCCTCCTCAGTTTTATTATGGCGCGGAACTTGTGCCAATATTGGCTCGGTTTCCAAGTTCGGAGTGCATTGGTATTTAGACCTTCCAGTAATCCAAGGGCCTCGTCGTATTTGCCCTTGAGAGTCAGCATCGAAGCTTTACGACTAGTTACCTTTAACTCGTCGTCAAAGACTGAATGACGCGCGTGACATCGCAAGAATACTTCGCAGGTGGTCATCGATAGGTAGGCGATTCCTAATCTATCCCACAGTGCTATGTTGATTGATAGTTGAGGGCCGATGGTGCTCCTCATGTTGTGTTCGACGAGGATCTGGGAACTTCTGACAAGATGTTCGACGGCTGTGGCTACACTTTCGCCATTTAAAAGGCCCATCTTTGCCTCACTTATGAAGGCAGAACTCCACAAGGCCCACATGTCAGTCTCTTTGGCCCTGCTTCGAAGGTACGCGAGAGATTCCTTGCCGGTACCGAGCATGCTATTTGATTCCAACTCCTTGGTCATTTCGGGGTGCGCACGACCAAAGTGAAAAAGCCAGTTCAGGGCAAAGTTCAGGCACGTCATGTCTCGGTTTTCCCTCGCAGTAGACACAGTCTCCAACATTGCGGCGATTGCTTCCTTATAGCATCCGAAGTCGGCTTGCAGTACTGCTAGGTTCATCAGTGCATACTGATAGAATGACCTGTCCCTATTCTGCATCGTATAGTCGAAATATCGATGCAGGTAGTCGAAAGATGTTGAATAATCCCCAGCTCTCCAGGCATCTAAAAAGCTCAGGTAGTGGGATAGACTTGGCACTATGAAGCTATCACTCAAGAGGTCCTGAAACTGGTGTTGTATCTCCAAGGGTACTCGACTGCCGTATTTCTGTATCTGCTCGATCTGAAACTCTAGGAGCTTCTCAATATCGTCAGTGCTGACAGGTAATGTCGAGTTCGGATCATCCCTAAGCATGTCCCCATAGGCTATAGAGGCAACAGTTTCCACGCCGGATCCCCACTCACTCTCGCCACTTAGTAGGACATTGTCGAAGCTGAGTCTCTGGAAAGATGGTGTCTTTTTCCGGTAGTATGCTGCTGTAGTCTGGCGATATTTGACAAAATCTTTCCATAATTCACCCGTATCGTGAAAACGTAGCCTCGTGAACTCAAGCATGCACCTGCGCACGAAAGCACCAAAGGGCGATGTACGGGAGAGCAATATGACTTCTGGGCCTGGGGGCAGGTTGCCCAACTCGGCATCCCGGCGGAGTTCATCCTTCGTCTTTGCCAGCAAGCCGGAGCAGTTATCAACGAACTCGTGGAAGGCATGAAGCGAGTCAATCTTCCACAGCCGGTCTAAGAAGACATACCACAGACTCCGACCGGGTATGCCAGAAGCAGCAGTATGTGGTGCCAAGACCCTTTCGAAGTCTGCAATGGAGATGACTACGCTGACGGTTCTTTCCGCTGGCTTCCATCGGCTCGCGGGGTTAGTAGAAGAATGCAAGGCATCGCTGTCGATCAGATGAGAAGTTATGAAGGAAAGCACTTCAACGATGGATGCCGTTGGGACAGTCCCGTTGGTGTACAGCTCGATGAGAGCAAGAAGGCCAATTTTGGCCGGGTTGAGAAACCGAGACATGAAGCTGACGCTATAGAATAGGTTCTCGAAGCTGGGTGTGATGAAGCGTTCGAAGGT
>JAOXNK010000006.1:1098436-1110036 GCA_028566675.1 Hypoxylon intermedium
AACCCGTTCTGGCCGTCTGCAGGGGTATGTATTCCGTACATACATACATATATGCATAGTGTAGGTACGAATACATAGGTGATTACCAATGATAACCGTAGTAGGTACCTAATAATGTCGGCATTGAGCTTGCATACTACCTAGGTACATAGGTACATGGCAGCCCACGATACATCTTCTGCGCAGCAGTTCCACGTTCCCGTCTCTCCCTTGTCTTGTTGGACCGCATACGTACGGAACGCCTACCTACCTACCTACCTACCTGCCTGCCTATAGTACTACTACAGCATTACATTACATTGCATCCCGTTCTACTCCAGCTCGCCCAATTGAGAAACAAACCAGATCCTAAAATAGCCCCGCGCGTTCCCTCGTCCGAATTGGGAGAGCTCTGGTTCCAGTCTCTCTCTCTCTCTCTCTGCACTGCGCCGCGAGGTACACTGGCTATCTGGATCTGGATTTGAATCTGGATTTGAATCTGAATCACTTTAGTGACCTGACCTGACCTGACCTAGGCACGTCTCCCGAGTCAAGTCGCACAAGCGACGCGTCTCTTGCCATTCGTCGCCCATCGATTGGTCGGCAGAAGGCGTCTCAATGTAAACACACATGCCAATTCTCCTCCGAGCATGCTCTGTTAGCATTGAACCGCTACGATGGAGGGGGAGTCAAGTAGCGCACCCTCTGCCGGCCAGACGCCCACATCGTCTTCCAAAGCCGCCCCGAAACAAGAACAGCAACCTTTACCACCCAATGCGCCCTCGTCCAATGCCGCCAACTCGCAGCTATCCAAGAGGAGGAGGGGTCTCGGAGTGGTCACCGCCAACGCCTGCACCGAATGCCGGAAGAAGCGCGCCAAGTGCGACGGCCAGAGGCCCTGCAGTCGATGCAAGGCCCAGAAGGACGTCGAGTGTATATACGAGGTTCCCGTGCGACAGTCGAAAGAGAACTTGCGCCA
Organism: Hypoxylon intermedium; assembly: GCA_028566675.1. Lineage (NCBI taxonomy): Eukaryota > Fungi > Ascomycota > Sordariomycetes > Xylariales > Hypoxylaceae > Hypoxylon > Hypoxylon intermedium. Next base: position 1,099,395 of record JAOXNK010000006.1, read on the forward strand.
CGAGATCGAGGCTCTGCGACGCCAGCAACGCCAAAGCGACTCGGTCCTCTCCGCTCTTGTCAGATCCGACCTGGTGGAAGAAGTCTTGCAGAGACTACGGCAAGGACAATCCGTCGAGGGCATTTCAGAATGGCTGGGCAACGGCGGCACCAATTTCCCCCCTGCTGCGGTCAGCGTGCCTGGCTTCGCACGACCTGGCGAATCGAGGAGTGGGGTGACGGTACCCCCTATATCAACTTATGGCGGAGCACTTGCCGGTGCGGGAGGTTATAATGCGATAGGAATGAGTCCTGTGAACCCTCAGGCGCACGGCATGAATCAGGACTTTGATTCAAACAGTCCTTGGAACTTCTCATCCCATAGCCAGACGGTGTCAACCCGTAGCGACTCCCATCCTGACGCCATGCAGTGGACTGCCGAGGCTCCTCCCCCCTCGCGCATTGGCATGTGGCTCCAGGATCAATCATCGGCTGGAGACAGGCCTCAGTATCAAGGGGTGGACCAGGTGCTTGCACCATTAGATTCTCCCGAGATGAAAGTCTCTCCTGCAACGTGGACGGGCACTACGACAGATGCTGCTCTGGTGCAACACCTTCTCGCGCTCTACTTCTGTTGGGAATACCCGACCTTTGCCTCGCTGAGCAAGGAGCAATTTATGAAGGACTTTCTGAATGGCCGTCATCGGTACTGCTCGCCGATATTGGTCAACGCGTTACTAGCTCTTGGGTGTCGGTTCTCGACCAAGCCGAATACCCGCGCTAATCCACACGACGCACGCACATCAGGCGATCACTTTTTCCAGGAGTCCCTCAGGCTTTTTTATCGCGAAAGCAACCATCATTCTTTGACCACCATTCAAGCCTTGGGGATAATGTCCATTCGGGAAGCGAGTTGTGGCAGAGACTCGGAGTCTTGGTATTACGCTGGGCAGAGCATACGACTGGCCATTGAGATGGGGCTACATCGCCTGCAGAACGACGGCGACGAGGATGAGGTAGCCGTAAAGGCCGCCACATTTTGGGGCGCTTTTGCTCTGGATCAGTAAGCGTGCCTTTGGCTGGCCTTTGGGTGCTTCGACTGACGTATTCAAAGCGCATGGTCTTTAGCCACTGGTTCTCTGCCACAGTGTTCTTGTTTCCCACATCTACCACCTAAACCTGCAATTATCGACGATATAGAAGCTTCTCTTTGGATACCATATACCGATGATGGTAAGTTGGACGGTAACGTACCCAAGTCAAGTTTTCCTCGGTATCGGGATGTTGGGCCTAGTCTGACTATTCACATAGGCGCACCTCTACAACGATCTTGCGAGCAGCCGTCTAACGTTCGATCTGTCTACAAGTGCTTCTGCGAGCTTAGCGAACTTGTTCACGAGTCTCTATATGTCCTTCACTCTCCCGGCAAACCTGTCACCAGTCGTGAGCTGCTCAGTATCTACACCCAATACCTAAACTGGTACGACAGGATCCCCGAAGTCTTGCGATTAGGGCACAATTTCACACCTGCCGTCCTTTTTGCCCAGTAAGTAGTGTTACTCATTTGGCCCTGATTGACCACGTCCAACTCACCTATTCACTAGTATGTACTATCATTTCGCCATTCTACTCCTTTTCCGACCCCTTATAAAGTTGCAGATTATCGGATCGGCTATACTCCCTCGGGACGTCTGTTCGCAAGCTGCAGATGCGATCCAGGGCCTCCTTCATTCATACTCGCAACTATATACGCTCCGCCGCACACCGTCGTTCGTGCCCTATTTCGTACTAACATCCTCTATCATGCATCTTGCCGTCGGTGCCGAGGCTTCTAGAGGACAGTCCACCTCGCCAACGGCATTGTCTAATCCCTCGACGGCTAAGCCTGAAGATACTGAGATGGAGCATGGCCAAGGACCATCATCTTCTGGTAACAGGGACCAGCCTGCGCCGACGTCGCCATCAAGTGCAGCAACCGCAAAACTGAGCCCCAAGGTGACTGAATCAATCAGTCAGGGAATAGCACACCTGAGGGAGATGGCACCATGTCATCATTTTGCACATCAGGCATTGAATATCCTGCAGTTCCTGGCTAAGAAATGGAACATCGAAGTAGAAATTCCACCTGACAGCGGCTTACAGGACGAATTAGAGAAATTGGTTCGGCCGACGACTAGCAGTCTGAATTTCTTTGCGCCCAATGTCAACGAAGAGGACTTCCTTTGCGCATGGGGCGCAAGGGACTATGGCGCGCCTGGCGGTGCTCATGCAAAGGACATTCCACGTTCCGGACCATCACAGACGGGCCAAGCCGAAAAGATGGATGGAATAATCGACCACGACGAAACCAAAGGAGGAGAGCAAGATCCGGTACCTAACTTCGGCCCTGGAGGTACCAGCGGCCCAATGGCACATACTGCCAAAAGTCTCGAGAACCCGCTGTTCTGGCCCTTCCCGATGCAGGGACGTCCTATGCTACCGGAGGGAAAGCAACTCCGAGAGGCTGGGTTCGCCCCTATATAAGCAACCGAAAGCGATAGGTCTGATACGACATATTCTGTTTTTCGGCAAGCACCATTTTGCGCAGAGCACAAATCACTGCGGATTCGAGTGGTCTTCTCATATTAGAGATTACGCCCGATGGGTAGGCTCAAGATCGATGGTTCACACCTTCCTGAAGTGAGTTGGGTGTTGGGGAGTATCATTTTTCTAGATATGTCGATCCTCGTTGATCGTAGTCTCCCGCTTCCTCGCGTAGACAAAGACGATAGCGTGTTATCGGCGAAGGTGCCCATCGGCATACAAGGGCAGAGAAAACACAAGGAAAATTTGCTGCATTTGACGGAAATTTGTAAGGTTTTATGCATGGACGAGAAAAAAATGACGATACTGGAACTGGCTGAAGACGTAAAAAGGAGCACGATACCCCCAGCATACGAACGCGCTTGTCTTTTGCCTTGGAAGTTCTGGAAGAGAGCTTTGTAACTTGCAAAATTCCACTCTGCATGAGTTGCTGATAGATAGCCAGTAGACTCTTGGAACCAATGAAAATAACTAAAGGGACTTGCCAAGTAGCTCTAGGGCGTTGGATTTATGTGCACACTTGCTCATGACATGGATGAGCGAGACTCAAAATGCGTTATCTTGAGGCAAGTGAGTGACGGTGACTTGGAATGCTGACTACCTACTTTGCTATGGTTAGTTGGAATGAACTGTCTTCCGGGGTCTTGCGTCGTAAAGACGTGAAGCTTGTTTTGAAGGAGATGCGCTCTTATATAGAACTCAGCGAGCGAGCCTTGATACCGATTCACAGAGAATGGTGTATACGTCCGTGTATGCATACATACTTCCTGTTGCTGATCCCTCTTCATACCATGTCAAATGAAAATCTACGCTGTTTTCGTAGAATGGGTAGAGGATCCAATAACAGCAAGACATTCACGATGGCTTGCTAGCGGCAACTACACTACCACACTCAGACTTAGCGTCCTCGGACTCCGAGTTGCACTATTTTTGAACTATTGGGGATACGGAAGAATGAATTGAAAGCTATCGTGCTCTTGAAGGCGCACGAGCATGTCGGGGTGAGTTCGGGATCTGCTAATTTTGGCCATACACCCATCACATGTTTTACCCGGGGTTTTTTTTATGACCGCAAAGCTGTATAACTATGTTCTTTAATAAGCGATCGCTTCTGCATCTATCGTGAGAGGTGTAACATTATCATGCCCCTTGTCGTCATGTCGGCATGCCTTAGCGATTTCCTTGCTCTGATATTCCCAAATTAGCTAAACAAGATTCATCTCCGTCCACATTAGTACTATGAAAGGTGACCTATAACACGAATTCCGACCAAACTATCGTAGTTCCTATTTTCACCATTTAAGATCTGTATTCATGGTAAAATGTCGTTGCCTAAAGAGGGCTTTCACACGATACCCGGCTGACTCGCTAGTTGACCAATCAGAAGGGCTACCCAATCGTAAGATCTGGAGTAGAGATCTAGTTATCGACTAGCTAGGATGGAAACGTGATAGTCGACAATGAGGGAGTGGATATTTCATAAGTATGAAGCTATTCTGAGAACTATAATATGGGTGCCTGATTGTGTGAAATCCCACTGCGCCCAGCTAGCCATTTCTGACTAGAGTAGTGGTAAGATCGGACTCTGGCCTGCGCGTGGGATTTCAACGAGGATGCTAACCAGGTTAGAATTAGTAACAAGCCAAGGAGCCAAGAATTATGTAGCCAGGAATAGATTTAAAGTTATCAAAGAGCCGCGAGACGGGTAGACAAGGGGGGGATTCCCTACTATGTGTGGATGAATATTTGCCCCTTTTCTCCGCTGCTTCTCTTTCGCTTAGGTAGTATATCAGCGACATGGCTCAGGTGTGATTGATGTTTCGGACATAGGACATCTCGATTTTTTCTCCCTCTCGAGACTAAGACGCAATGCCATAAGCTCGAGATGCTCGGTATTCTGACTGCGCTCCATGGCCGGAGTTTGGTTTGTAATGATCTCTATCGTCTAGCTGCGACAAGTCACTGGCCTAGACACTTTATTTTTATGTATTTCGATGTCTGGATGCCTGGGTGGGATCTTCACTGCCCACTCTTTCTGGTGTTTATTGGAGCTACGGATCCGTAGTCTTCTCAGCCAATGGAAGCTGACACACCCTGGCTACGATGATCTCACAAAATCCCGTCACAAGGAACTTTCGCGCCAGTTGCCAAAGAGGGTATTACATACGAATAGACGAACATCCTTGAGGCTACTAAATATGATCCGTCGTACCGGGCCGGGCCCCCCAATAGCATCACTACATGAACCGAGAAACTAAACAGTCTATTATTTCTGTAATATGGATTCTGGTATTGCACGATCAATCGTCCAACCTTTAACCTCGCTCCATGCTTGTTAGTTGAAGATCAACCCTGAGTGATCCTGCAACCCAGACCTATAATTACTACAGCATGGATTATTTTCTTCCCAACGGCGGAGTCTATTCTGCGGAAGCTTCCCTCGTTCCCATGTCGAGAATAAATCATTCGGATTACTTGGGAAACAAGATGGCAGCAAGGATGATGAGTAATTGGGTGCTGCGATATCAGAGCAAGTCCTAAAGCTCGCCGTCCCATATGGAGTAAAAGTTACGAACTAAGCGGAGCAGCCGGTGGCTTTCACGAAGAGGGTCTTGTCATGAGGCTTTCGTCGAAATCATGGCAACCTTACTTAAAAGAAGGCCTTCCCTTCATCTAATATGTATATTGAAACCCCAGAACAGCAATAATTACATCTGGTATGCCCTGCAGATAACTTTACCAACGTTGCCTTTGCTCTAAAACGTTAGACTTATAAGAAATGTCGACTTCACCTTCAACAATACGAGTCGCCATTCTAGGCGGAGGGCTGGCTGGTGCCGTACTTTTACGTGGGCTCTTACGGTACCCCCATATCGCCGTTGATTTGTATGAATCGCGACCTGCGTTCAGAGAGGAGGGACCTGGGGTAGCTTTGGCAACGAACACACAAGCTATGCTAGCTGCCATCGATCCAGAGCTCGAGCAGTGTCTGGATCGTGCTGGCGCCGTTCTGACCACGCCCGATTCACTAGTGGCTACTGGACCTCATGCTGGACGGAAACTAGAGATTAACGGGATGGGGCCGAGGTCAAAGAAAAATGTCAGCCGGCAAGCCTTCCTGGCCGAGATGCTCAATGGCATGCCACCGCGCATGATGCACCCCGACACGCGGATAACCTCTGTAACAGAGTTACCCTCTGGGCAGGGTCTGCTATTAGTCTTCGCAGACGGGTCGCAGAAGAAGTACGACGTCGTGATCGGCGCGGATGGAACGCATGGCTGTGCGCGGCAACTTGTTCTTGGTGCCGACGCGTCGTTAGTTAAGCCGCATTCCACTGGTTTCTGGGGCTTGTCTATCAAAGTACCGCTTCAAAGGGCGCAGCAGGCCATGGGCTCGCGGTACTTGGACCCGGAGAACCCTCAACAAGTATCTTGGATCGGAGACGGAACCCTGATGATGCACTACCTCCTCAACAACGGCAGCGAAGTCGAAATCGCGATATACGGTTTTACGGATGACCCCGTTGAAGACGATGAGCCCGTGGAATCTTCGTGGGCAAAGTTGTTCACGCCGGACGAATTCCAGGAATTATTCACTAATAATCGGATACCGGTATGCCAAAGGCTGGTTAACGTAAGTGGCCCTTTACTACACCTCGTGGCTTAAGGGGGTCTATCTGTACTGACCAAAACTCCCTAGCTTGTTCAAAGCGTGTACACAGTCCAGGTGGCGGCTCTATGCCGACTAGAGCATACACCTGCGCCGACATACGTCACCAATAATGTCTGCCTAGTCGGCGACTCGGCGCAGAGCATGCTCCCGTTTCAGGGTGCCATCGCCAGCATCGCTATCGAGGAGGCGCTGATACTCAGTACACTTCTCGGCCGCCTGCCATCGAAAGCCGCTATCCCGGCAGCCCTCCAGGCCTACGACCGTGTGTGTCGGCCCCGGGCTGAGCTAGCTGCTCAGTCAAGTGCCGAGACCGGTTTTCTTGTCACTGGCACCACGCCGGGTGTTGGACTCGATGCTAATCTTCTCCAACAGCAACTGCAGCAGAAATGGGACTTCTTGCTGAATGTTGATATTGACGCCCACCGTGCCGCCGCCAATGTCATCATGGACCAGCTGCTGGGTGCTGAGACAACATGGTCCTTGTAGTTTCTGCCGTTGGCTTTCTTTCATTTTTTTGGCGTTGGTATTTTGATCTATCCTTACTTCACTGGGAATTTGCATTGATCTGGAGTAGATGGAAGCGAGTCTACACATTATTATGTATGGTATTATGCATAGCGATTGGTCGGGTCAGTTATGTTAGGGCGCATACTCATGGGTATCAGTACCATGGATTATTACAGCATTTATTTCTTACGAGTTGGACAGGCGCGAAAATGGGTTAGGCTTTTGGTTTACTGTTTGCATTCAACATCAAATACATTCACAGTTCGATACACGGTCTTACGGCCTCGTACTCACTTGAATTGGACCAATGTCACTTATTCTTAACTCACATGCATCTCGAGAGAGCAAAGACAACTTGGATGATGCATAATCACCTTATTATGGCTTTGGAACTGACAAATTCTTAGACCACATTTTCTTCTTCTGGGGTCTTCTGTTTCCTCTGAAGAGATGATTGGTGACTTATAATATGTCTTATTTAAAGATGGTTGCAATATCATGCTCCTGCTAAGATGCGTCCGGTAGATTTGGCAAAATAGCTGCTGAACCAACGAAGGACAGCTTATAGGCTGTACACATCTACACCCCACAGCGTCCGATCGAATCGTATGGCGGGCGTGATATTAATAATAAACGTTGATTGCTTGGTACTATACAGTTAAACTAGGTACATGGCACAGTCGGCATTTGGTCAGCATATGCTAGCGAATCCCCCTTATTATGTGCCTCGTCGATGACCTATTTTGCTAGGTATGCTCACCTCGTCATATTCACAGCAAGAATCGATTTACTGTAGTCTTTGCTCTTCTAAGACGAGTCACGATGTTCTGGTCGACACTCTTGGCCTTGACGGCGCTTGTTGAAGCCGCGCCCCAGACAACTCCTATAAAGGGCCCAGGAGACAACAGTCTCGTTCGGTTCGGATGCTCTCAGGTTGTCATTGAGCGACTTGACCCGTAAGCCCCGGGCTCGAGGTTTGATTCTACGCAGCGTGCCTGACTTCGTTTTTAGACTTGTTAATCCTGGAGTCAATCCATCTCCACACCTTCACCAGGTACAAATCTCAGAATACACCGAAGTATTTCAAATTGCTTACTATTCTTTTCTATAGATTGTCGGAGGAGTATGTGACCTAGCTTCACTGCTTTATTGCTCTTGCTGAACCCTCTTAGAACGCGTTCAACGCTTCCATCCCATCCGCCGATGTTTCCTCGCTGGCGTCCTGCACGACATGTAGTTTCAGCGACGACTTCTCCAACTACTGGACGGCGAACCTTTACTTCAAGGCGCGAAATGGCACTTACAAGCGTGTGCCTCAGATTCCCAATAGGTTCCTCGAGGGGTCTCAGGGTGGCGTGACGGTGTACTATCTTTCACCTCATAAGAACACTGTGACTGCTTTCAAGCCTGTGAGTTGAACATGACGAACCGTACCTTGACTGGGAGTTCTAAAATAAATCACCAGGGATTCCGGATGCTTGTCGGCGACTCGATGCGGCGTGAGAGCCGGGAAGAGATGAAGTCTCAAAGCTGCTTCCGCTGCTTCACAGGCCCAAACTTCGGGGGAGACAACTATGGTCCTTGTGGTGATCCCAAGTTAGATACCGAGGGCTTCCCCACCGGCCCCTGCTTGGGTGGCATTCGATCAAACATCCACTTTCCTACGTGAGGCTGCTTCTACCCATTCAGACTTTGGGGGTGTGTGCTCATAGAAGATTCAGTTGCTGGGATGGCAAACAACTCGATAGCCCGAACCATCAGGACCACATAGCGTACCCCGTTGGAGGGCCCTCTTCATTCGCAACGACTGGCGAGTGCCCGTCGACGCATCCGATCAAGATTCCGCAGCTGATGCTCGAGGTACGTCGTTGAAGCCCTTTCCTTCGTGGATTAAACAGAGGTGTGATGAGCTAAAATTCTAACCTAACTCTGGGTAGATCGTTTGGGATACCACCGCCTTCAACGATCCGAATGACTGGCCTGAGGACGGCTCTCAGCCCTTCTATCTAAGCACGGGAGACAAGTAAGACGACGCTTATAAGAGCCGTGTACCTATGAAAATGCGGCGTTAACAGTGAATAGTACCGGATACGGCCAGCACGGCGATTACGTCTTCGGATGGAAAAATGACGCTCTTCAGAGGCTGATGGATGGAGCCTGCTTCGGTAACGTCTGCGAGGGCGTTGCAACCCAGGATTTCAGTGAGGCGAATAAGTGCTCTGTGGCGAACACTGTCGATGAAGTTACCGAAGGATGTAAGTGAACCTGTATTTCAGCTCATCGATATGACTCTGACAGCTGTGTAGGGCTTGAGAAACTTCCCGGAGATGGGTCTGGAGCGTAATGGCGGCGCATAGATTACGATGGCTGGGGAGAGAAGGTCTTCGAAGAATTTGATGCTAATGATTCCTGAGGCAGTTATATGAAGAATAACTTATTAGGACGATTAGGAGAAGACTTCACTTTTTTCAGTCCGTATGAGAGCATATATGCTCTAACGTTTCGACCTAGAATCCATAATTTCTATTCAATGCTACTTGATCCCGTCTTGAAGAAGGGATTGCTAAAAGAGAATTCTCCCCGCTTTACGAAATTCGGAATGCGATATTGGCACTACTGTGGTATTATATGAGAATGAATGACCCTATAATCTATCGGCGGGCTTAATACAAGAGGGAACATCCAGTGAGAGGCTACCCTAGGTTACATTACTCGGGGTTTTCTGTCGTGATCTTTCCTTCCTTATCATAGAAAATCTCCTTCAACTTCACAGACCTCAAGTGGTTCACGCCGTTGCTCAGCTCGCAGTCGTGGTGGAACAACCACCAGCGGCCCTGAAACTCGACGATGGAGTGATGCGTAGTCCAACCCAAAACAGGCTCCAGGATACGCCCCGCGTACGTAAAGGGGCCTAAGGGGTTGTCGCTTGTGGCATACACGAGGTAGTGAGTGTCACCCGTTGAGTAGCTGAAGTAGTACGTGCCATCTCGTTTATGCAACCACGCTGCCTCGAAGAATCTACGATCATGATCATCTGCGTCGATGGGCTCGCCCGTCTCTGGTGCCAGAATTACGAGGTCCTGAACGGGTCCCTCAAAGGATTGCATGTCGTCTGACAGCTTCGCAACCTTAGGGAATAACGCTTTGGCCCCTGGACCCGATGGTTCCTTGGGCCCTAGCCAGGACTCGTCGTAATCTGCCAGCGTGTTTCCTCGCTGGTAGCACTGTAGTTGTCCACCCCAGAGACCCCCGAAGTATAGATACGCACTCTCGTCGGCGTCGTCATCCACAAACGACGCCGGGTCGATACTAAAGCTGCCCGGGATTGGTTCTGGTTCCGGAACGAAGGGTCCGACAGGCGTGTCCCCAACAGCGACGCCGATACGAAACACCGTGCTCTTGTCGCGAGCTGGGAAGTACAAGTAGTACTTTCCCTTGCGGCGTGCCGCGTCGGGGGCCCAAAGCTGCCGGCTCACCCACGGGACCTGCTCAGCACTCAGGACGACGCCATGGTCCGTTACTTTAGGGGGCTCAGACGAGGTAGAGTCGGAAGTGTAAGCATCGAGCGAATCGAGGGAGAATACATGGTAGTCGGCCATATCGTACTGGTCGCCATTGTCGTTGAACTGGATATCTGTCTCGCGGTCGTGCGAAGGGTAGATGTACAGCTTGCCGTCAAAGACGTGCGCAGAAGGGTCTGCTGTGTACAGGTGCGTTATTAGTGGCGGTGACATTTTGACTCAGTCTTATTTCTGGAAATCCAAATTGTCAAATTCAAATACAGCAAAGACACTATGCGCCTGAATTCTATGGAAATATCTCCAATTTGATTTGGGGTTGCTTACGGCGCCCCGTGGGGAATTTATAGCGTGAGGGGATCGTGGGGTGGGGGATCTTGGTG
>JAOXNK010000006.1:1131398-1145033 GCA_028566675.1 Hypoxylon intermedium
ATCCTTGGTAAGTCTAACCACAGAGCGCACATGGACTCCCTAGTATCGAGAAGTTCAAGTTACCAAGGCAATTTCAACGGTGTCGCAAGATTCTTCCCCAGCACCGTCTCAGCCATGCCGATATCTCCTGTTGCCAATGTCAGTTGTAAAGTATCACTACCTACATAGTATGTGAATGTCAGGCAGTTGGTTCAATGAGGACTCACGTGGACCGCGTGGCGCCCAATATTCCCCGGATTTGCTAATATCCAGCTTCTCCGTCCAATCCACGAGACTCTTGGCCGCCTCGTCGGGTGTCACAGCTGAAAGATGTTTACTCATTAACTGCACCGCTCATGTTCTCAGGCTGAGTGAAGATACTTACCACCACCCTCGTCCCAGTGCTTGTCGAAACCGACGCCTTTGGTCATCTCGGTGCGCATGAAACCCGGGTGTATGATGCTGACGATAACTCCCTTTTCCTTCAAATCGATGCTGAGGAGCTTGCCGGTCATGTTCAACGCAGCTTTGCTCGCGTGGTGCGCGTAGTTCCCGCCGCCTTCTTTTTCGTGTCGTAGCGTGATGCTTCCAGACTCGCTGGATACCAAGACGATCTTGGTGCCGGCTTTCAGAAGGCCAGCATGAGCGAGGTTGTGCACAATGAAGACAGGTGCGATGGAGCTGGTCGTGTACATGGTCACCTCCTCGTCCCAATTAGGGCCTTTCTCGGTCGAAAAGTCCTCGGTCGTGAACCGCCCGGCGGTGATGATCTAGATGTGGCAAGGTAGGTTAGTTTGTAGTATGGCATCTAACATAGGATCCTAACCTGGAACGTACCACTATATCTAGAGGCTTCTCGCCTTTGAGCTGGCTAGTGAGGCCATCTCCAACATGAGACTTGGTCAGATCGACGTTGGAGAGCCATTTGACGCCATTCGGAAACCCATTCGGTCCGTCGCCGGATCGTGTAGTTGCGAAGACTCGTGTCGAGGACTGCGCAGCATATTCCTTGACTAGAGCAGCGCCTAATCCCCTTGTACCGCCAATAATTAGTGCAGAAGACATGCTGTGTTGATTCGGACTCGACTGACTCGGGGAATGAGTTCTAGTTGACAAGTTCTGTTACCTAGGTACATACCTAGGGATAGGATAGTACAATGCCGAAATGGCTTGTAGCACGCCATTAATGGTGGGATGAATGGTGACGTCACTTTGAATGATAATACAAACATCGCTCTTTACAGTTCATAATGACTTCATCTCATATATCGATAATGAAGACCCAAGTAACCTGGTAACTTGTAAAGGTTACTGTCCAGAAGCTATTCCTTTTGTCATATTCCACACTACAGCCCACTGTCAGATTATCGAAATGGGCATATCCCGTTATCTAATGTTCACATTATACTGGGCACATCACGTATCACGTAAAACGACGAGCCTCAAACCCGAGGTAGATTAGCCAGGAGCACCAGTACGCAACCAGACATTAATAAATCCAATCGACCAAGTATTTCCATTGACAATAGTATGTGATGTCTTCGATGGTCTCTAAGAAGACAGCCTGGATGCCCGCTGCCCTTCACCCCTCACGGTGTACGCTCGCTCGCACTTCCGCGCCGCCCTCCTAGAGCCGCACGGGTCTGTCACAAAAAGCCGTCGCTTCCTCTATACTGTGTAAACACAGGCCGAACCATACTACTAAGGCCTCCCAGAGAAACACGCGCCTTTGGGCTTGGATCCAAAGGCACAGCAAGCCTATCGCAACCCTGTTGCTGTCGTAGCAGCTACCACTGCTCTCAAAAATGCCTCCCTAGGCCAATAGGACAGGCAGGCCATCATGTCATTACGATCATCGACGGGCAACGCACGCGGTATTCGTGGTCGTTGGCCAAGTCGACTCTTAACCCGAGCAAAAGACTGTCTCACAATTAGCCCTGCAGGAGAATCTCCAAATACTAGGCAACAGTAAAGCTGTATATATCAACCAAACAAGGGATTGCGGCTGCGATGTCACTTACCTAGTACCAACATAGTTCTAGTTATGAGTCCAAAGGCCGAGCCTCCCTAAATTTTGACATACCCCCCACGACCCGACGAGATCGGCGGAGGGGACTAAGGGGAACAAAAAGGACACCACCTGCGGCACATGAGGCCATGATGAGAATTCGATGGACAAGAATTCGATGGTTCCTACTCCTATTCCTTTCATAGGTTGGGGTTAGTGATGTCTTCCCCTGTAACGGACAGGTTACATGTCCTTGAATTCCTGGTGTTGCAGAAATAACAACGATGGGTAGCGCAATGGGAGGACTGTTGATGTTCATGTCCTCGTCGGCGGTAAGAAAAGATGGCCATCAAATATTTTAAAATTGGTATATATACTGTTATAAGAGAAGAGATCATTCAAGTAACTAAGAAATCCTACTATTATGAAAAGCAGAAACAGAAGAGCGTACGATCACGTAAATTACCTGTACGTATATATACAGGGCGTAACATATTGCATGCTCACGCTTGCCTGTCACAAACACCTGTGACTCATTTAACAGTATGTTATTGCGTTTCCTTCGTGATAACGTACACAAAATAGACGGTTGACTCATCCATTTCCTAGCAATATACTTTTCATCCGTTTACACCCCTACATATTCAACCCCCTATCTCCTATCGCCAAAACCCCCGGCTCAACTCACCCTTCACAGCTTACTAGCAGGCGCCGCATTCCCCACCGCCGTGATCTCATCGTACAGCAGCGTCGTCAAGAAGTCCGCGTAGTCCTCGCCTGTGATCTGGCCGGCGAAGTACTGGGACGCGAGGCCAAACTTGTGGCCCTTGGGCGCCTTGGCCGCGAGTTGGTCTGTCTGCTCTTTTAGCAGCTTCAGCGCGTACGCCTTGTCTACCTTCTTGCCCTCTGCCGTCGTCACTCCGTGCCGCACCCATTGCCAGAGCTGCGATCGGGATACTTCGGCTGTGGCAGCATCCTCCCTGTGGATGATTGTAAGTATTATTGAAGGTAAAACAGTGGAGAGGGAAACGAGAGGGAAACGAGAGGAAAAACCAAAGCCAAATTATACGTACATCAAGTAATTGATCGGCACACATCCAACACCGCGGACCCAAGCCTCCATGTAGCCGAGACCGATATTTAAGTTCTTGCGGATGCCCTCCTCCGTGACCTTGCCCGGCACGTTCATGTTGAGCAGATCGTTCTGGCCGATCTTGACGTCCTCGCGGCGTCGGAACAGCTGGTTTGGCGTCGGCATGTTCTTGTTGAAGATCTCGGACGCGATGAATGCCAGGGCCGGGTGGGCCACCCATGTTCTAGAGTTACCATGTTAGTGCTCATTCCGTGCAGTTCATTGCGAGTGAGAAGAGAGGGGAAAACATACCCATCATGACCAGCGCGCACCTCCCTCAGCTTGTCCGCCCTCACGCCTTCCATCGCCTTGTCGTTGGCCTCCTTATCATCTTTAATCGGGATCTGTGCCGCCATGCCACCCATGGCGTGTACACCACGCTTATGACACGTTTGGATTAACAACTTCACGTAGGCATCCATAAATGGCACAGTCATAGTCACTGCGCTGCGATCCGGCAGTACGAAATTTGAATTCTGGCGCAACTTCTTGATCGTGCTGAAAATGTAGTCCCAGCGACCGCAGTTCAGCCCGGAGCTATGGTCCCGCAGCTCGTAGATGATCTCGTCCATCTCGAACGCCGCCAGAATCGTCTCGATTAGCACGGTACCCCGGATCGTGCCCCGTGGCATCCCGATGTGGTCCTGGCCTAGGTTGAAGACGTCATTCCACAGGCGCGCCTCCAAGTGCGATTCCATCTTTGGAAGGTAGAAGTACGGGCCGAACCCTTGCTTGACGCTCTCGTGCGCGTTGTGGAAGAAATATAGACCGAAGTCGAAGAGAGATCCGGAGATGGGCTCCCCATCTACTGTGACGTGCTTCTCGTCTAAGTGCCAGCCACGCGGGCGCACAATCAGCGTCGGCAGCACTCGATCTGTCCGCAGCTTGTACTCCTTGGGCCCTTGCTTGAAGTCAACCTGGCGCCGTGTGGCGTCGTATAGGTTGACCTGGCCATTGATCATGTTATCCCAGGTCGGAGCGCTCGAGTCTAGTTTTCATATTAACTCAGCTCAGCTACCACAACTGGTACTGGTGGTAAGGCTCACCTTCGAAATCAGCCATATACGTCCATACCTCCGAATTGAGCGCATTCACGACCATCTTGCGGTCAGTTGGTCCTGTGATCTCGACCCTGCGGTCGACCAAGCCGGGCGCGGGGGCCGCGCCCTTCCAGGTCGGGTTCTCGCGGATGTGTCTGGTCTCGGGGAGGAAGTCGGGGAGATTGCCCTTGTCGAGCTCGGCCTGGCGGAGGACGCGGCGCTCCAACAAAGCCTTGCGGGTGCTGTTAAAAGACCGGTGTAGCAGTGCTAGGAAGGCGAGCGCTTCCGGCGTCAGGATCTTCTTGTGCTCGGGCTGCACCGTGCCCGAGATGCTGACGCCCTGGAGGATGCTGTCGGTGGTCGCCATTGTCACTTGATGAAACTGGCCAGCTCCCAGGTCTCACTTCACTTTGATATAGATGATGGTTATATCTGCCTCTTGTTGTTACGAGGTCGACGGTGGTAGTGGGTTAAGTTACCTGCCGTACGATGGAGCTGGTAATGATGTACTAGATGTGTCAGGGATGAGCTAGGGAGAATAAGAGGAACCTAGGAGGGAGAGGAGGGACTAGGTAGTTATATGAGGTACCTCTTTGTCCGATATATCTTAAAGGACGGTGCCGCGGGTATGGACTAGTAGTCTAGAAGATAGGCGGGTTCCCACGGTTATCCAACGGCGACGACAAGTTCGGGTAGATGATGGTGTACGCTAGAGTAATAAGTAGCCAAGGCAAGCATGCGCTTTAAAGTTATGAAGCCCTCTTGGCACGACGGAGGGATGTCTCGGATTTATCTTATAAACTGCTACTATTACTAGTTTGGGTTGCCGGTACCGTGCCAGGGCGTACACACTACGACATGAGGCGAGGTGAATCAACTCCTCTTATCTGAGCTCGGCTGGAAGGAGGGTAGATGACTGGCTACGTGATGTTGATGTAGCCGATGAGAAGGGGAGGAATGGGTCTAAAGCTTGTGAAAGTGTGGGGTAGAGAAGTGCGACCCCGTAACTCTACGAGGCCATCAAGGCCCCTGATCCTGTGCTACCATGTACGTATCTGTGTGTATCTCCATATTCGCATATCTGAAGCTTACGTATTGGATCTAGGCCGCCCTTCACATGGAAGCTCGGGTGGAGATGAGTCTACGAAGCTCTGACCCCGGTTCACAAGCAGACAAGTCTCACTTACACCAGCATTCCCCAGCTTCTTTCTCCACACCCAGTTAGAAACGGTACTCTTAGCTGAAAGAGGACTAAGTTATTCAACTCATTGGTTACCTAATGGTTTGCTATGCCGTATGAATACACTACCTTACTTAGTCCGCCTGCCCGTCGCACATAAGGAGCCGTTCTCTCAACGTCGATTGAAGTTGATCATGACGGCATCATTTCGGTGTCTACTATCTTATCAGCTGCCCCTCCACTTTCCACTGGGAAACAACAAAATAGGTCACCATTACTACTAGGTACCTAGTATAGGTATCCAGCAATGTCGTAGCTCAGCTAAAGATGCCGGTTTCGGTACCGAGATAGGGAACAATTATAGGCAAAGAAATATGTTTAGTTTCCTAGTCCACGAAAAAACGTGGGCAATAATCCAATTGTGCAGTTTCCCGGCAGATAGAAAAATCGCCGGCTGGAAGTGACGTAGTATCTAAAGGCCTGGAATTCCCGAGTTACCGAGAGTCTGGGGTCCCGGGTGCCGAGGTCGGATGGCAGCTCCCTGAGGGTTGACAGGTTGAGTTGCCGAGAATGCCCGAACCCCGGACCTATCATATCGAAATTCTAGGCATTATTTCTCTACGTGTCCCGCCTTAGAGCAGAGCAGGCAGGCAGAGGCAGGTAAGGTATAAAACTAACGGGGAAGGGAAGGACCCTTTGATCGACCCGAACTTCGGGCTTCTACACGTGGGCGGCCAGATTATTGATAACAGTTTACTTTCTTATTTGTATATACACTCTGCTTGCTCTATGTAATCTATACAAGGCCGAACTCGCTATTGATACTCAACAAGACTCGTCATCTGCGTTGTCTATGGGTAAGCTGCTCGTCACTGGCTGTTGGTAATTATCTGCCTATACGACTTCAGTGAGGAGGATGATGATGTTCGTGGCGGTGATAAGCCGACGTCTTCTTCTCAAGCACGGCGGGCTCAACTACCTGCTGCACCTAGCCCTTGTAAGGCGTGGGCCCGATCATAAGCTCCGGCTTGACGAGGGTGTCGAACTCGTCCGAAGTCAAGGCGTCGAGCTGCATGGCACTGTCCTTTAGAGTAAGACCCTTCTTGTGCGCATTCTTGGCCACCTTGGATGCCATATCGTAACCAATCTTGGGGTTGAGGCAGGTAACCAGCATAAGACTAAATATTACAATTATCAGTCATCACTCAATTGATGTTGTAGGGATTGAGTGAACTTACGATTCCTTCATGATGCTGGTAATCTTCTCCTCGTTGGCCTGGAGGCCCTCCACGAGATTCTTCTCAAAGGAGCGCATGCCGTCCGACAAGATTCTTACACTGTGCAGCAAGTTTCGGATGACAAGGGGTTTGTAGACGTTGAGCTCAAATTGTCCGTTCATGCCACCGATAGTTGTGGCAACGTGGTTGCCCATGACCTGAGCACAGACCATCGTCAAAGCCTCAGCCTGCGTGGGGTTGACCTTTCCAGGCATAATGCTGGAGCCCGGCTCGTTCTCCGGCAGGATTAGCTCACCTAGACCGCAACGGGGACCGCTACCTAGGTATCGGATATCCTGAGCAATCTTGGTAAGGGATGTAGCTAATGTGTTGAGAGAGCCGGAAGCCTGGACGATAGCGTCGTGCGCAGCAAGCGACTCGAATTTGTTCGGGGCCGTCTTGAACTCGGTTCCCGTCATCTTGCTAACTTCTTCGGCGATGGCCTCGGCGAACCCCTCAAAGGTGTTAATTCCCGTACCGACAGCGGTGCCACCTTGTGCCAACAGTCTCAGGTCTGGTAGAGAGCTTTCTACCCGCTTGATACCAAAGTCCAACTGAGCAACATATCCCGAAAACTCCTGCGCCAATGTCAAAGGCGTGGCATCCTGCAGGTGAGTTCGTCCGATCTTGATAATCTTCTTGGCGTCGAACTCGTCAACCTTCTTCTGCAGCGCATCACGAAGACCCTTGAGAGCGGGAATCAGCTCGCCCTCAATCTCGAGTACGGCGGCAATATGCATGACGGTGGGGAAGGTGTCGTTCGAAGAGGCGGAGCGGTTGACGTGGTCATTGGGGTGAACTGGCTTCTTGGTGCCCTTGGTGCCTCCAAGTATCTCGATAGCTCGGTTTGAGATGACTTCGTTGGCGTTCATGTTGGATTGCGTGCCCGAGCCGGTTTGCCATACGACGAGAGGGAAGTGGTCAATGAGCTTGAGGTCGGCTACCTCGGCGGCAGCTTGTTGGATAGCCTTTCCGATCTTCTCATCTGTAATCACATAGTCGCAATAGGTAAGCCAGTATCCCACCTTAGTGCAGTATGGGCGCAATGCGCTCCAAGTAGGATTATGGCATACCCAGTCCAAATCGCATGTTTACGGTGGCCGCGGCGCCCTTCAGAATGCCGAATGCCTTGACAATCGGGGGAGGCATCCGGTCCTGGGGCTGGTTGATGCGGAAATTCGAAAGGGATCGCTCAGTCTGAGCTCCCCAGTACTTGTCGGCGGCCACCTGGATCTCGCCGAAGGCATCGCTCTCAGTTCTCGTGTTGGCAGCCATTCTTATCGATGTTGCGTGTAGGTTCCTCTGAAATCGCAGGGAATGCGTCGGTTTGCTGGAGATGTTGTAGAGGGCATATGACGACGATGCGGAGGTTTTGCACGTGCAAAGAAGCCGAGAAGCAGCCCTCGGCTGACCAAGCAAGCTTCCAGTTCTAGCTTGGCCAGCGGCTGCATGTCCTACCGATCGCAGCATAATTGCGTATTGACGTATTGTTAGTGTTGGGTACAAGGTAAAGTACGGCAAGGTAATCCGAGTAACCCTTAGCTCCCGAGATCAACTGAAGGGGGTAGAAGCTGCCAATTGGCTACGTTCTATCACCTGATGGATGCTGAGAAAGGAAAGGTAGATCTGTCCAAGGACCCGATTAACCTTTAGGGTTTTGTAGTCTTCGTTCTAACGAGAAGGTGCGAAGAAGAAAAAGAGTAGGACAAAAACCCTCAATTTTTTGAAGCTGCCTCCTTACTCGAAATTCGAATGCTAGCTAATGAGCTTTGCCGGCCCCGTCGCGAAACAGTAAGGCAGCTTCCACTCGACCAATCCCTGTCCTCTTTAGATACGGACCTTCGGGCCGGAAACTCCCGATCGGAGCAATGGGACCTCATCTCATCCATCAGCCCTACTCCGTCTATCCCTAACCCGAGAGGTAAAGTTGCGCGTCACAAGTCAGCAACAGAGAGGACAACTTAGTCTAAAGATTGGCAGTCAATTATCTAGAAGCGGAGAAAGCAATAGAGAACATTTCTACCACTCCCTAGCCAGGGACGAACCTATGCGACATTAAAGAATTAGAACCCCCCCTTCGTAACGCAATTATTACAACCGCCGTTCTTGCTTCCAGCATCGTCAAAGAAGGACATTTCCCCTGATTGACAACGCAGTTCCCTCTCGTCACCCTCGTCACCACAACCCTCCCCCCTTTTTTCTTCTTTTTTCTTCCCTTTTTCGTCTCCCCCTTTTTTTCGGTTTCCTTTTTTTCCTCCCCTCCTCATCCTATGCAGAAGAAGCATGAAGACACACCAACGTCATTCATGAAACTCCAAGGGTACACCCCACACGTCAACACGGTGGGCAGGCAACAAAAGTCCCGTATCCAGATCCTCGGTCGTGTATTCCAGGAACTCGCATCAAAAGCGTGCAAAAGCCACCTGAAATCAGATGTCAAGGGCAAAAGATCATGATCCCAATGCGATCTTGGCATGGTGCTAGTACACTTCTGAATCGATATGTGCTACCGCCTAGAGTAGATAGGATCCGAGATCCTGGCGGATTGGCGTCAAGAGTTGAGCGTCTTGATCATCATTTTGGTCTTGGCCTTGTCGACAACAAGTAGACCACGCGAGTCGAATAATTCGCCTATCGTATCAATAACCTTGTGAAAGGTGCTGGCGGCTCCACGTTCTTGCGTAAATCGTACAATGCACAACTGGTTCCGCTTGCCATGCTCAATAACTGTCATGATCTCAGCCGCGAAGGTGGCTTCTTTCAAGCCAAGACCTGTAAAGGTTATGATTAGCTACTCACTCCGTCACATAAGCATATACTCTAGGTAGCGCTTACTATTATTCTTCGCTACACGCGCAAAAACGAGGTTACGCTCCTTGTCAACTACAATGTCTTTCATGCCGTGACGGCGCCATTCCTTGAGCAAAATAGAAATCTCTTGTCGAACAAGGCGTCGAGAGATCGAGAAGCAAATGTATCTAGTTGCGGGTTTGACCCGGAATAGGCGAGCGAACCAACCCTGCTGGGGCTCGATGTTGCGGGTTGTGGCCTTATCGTTCATTTTCTTATTATGGGGTGGGCGGAATGGACGACTGAACATTCGGGCAGGCTCTGGACTAGGCGGGCTATCAACGTCAGGTCCTATTTTAATCATTAGTTAAAACGCCATATTGGGGTTTATGGAAGAGCTTGAGCTTACCTCCAAGCGAGAGCTTCATCTGAGATCCCTCTTTGCTGCTGCGCCAGAAAGAAAAGCTGAAGCTCTTCTTCTTCGTCGGGACAATGGAAGGACCGCCAGATGAGTTAGTATCTGTACGGTTGAGTTCATCGGTGCTTTCGAGGTTAGAATCCTCGAAGATCTTCTCTTTCTCCTTGGAGCTCCGTTTGAACCACGAAGGTTTCTTCTTGAGAGTAGAATCAGAATTATCCCTGATCGGCGCAGCGGTTTCCTCGGAAGCTGGCGCACTCGCCTCACTCTGCAGGTACTGCTGACGGAGAGTGGTTCTTTGTCGCGGTTGAGCGTTAGAATCGACATCTGTTACAGATTCTTTACGGGCACTGGGAGCCACTGTTATGCCTTTTCCGCCGGGTGAATTGGACGGAGAATCATCGACTATGCGTATTGTATTTCCACGCTGGGCTAAGAAGTCCAACCTCGCGTCTTCCTGTGATGGCGCAAATCGAGCAGTCGAAGACTCACCAGCCGGGGGTGCAGAAACGACTCGAGGATTGTCGCCATCTCCACTGCATTCATGCTCCCCCGAGATCTCGTTGATGGATGGCAAGGGGATTTTATCTTTGCCCCACTGTGTGCTGTACTGCAAGTAGATAGGTGCTGAGACGTGTCTACGATCCGTCTCGTTGTCGCATGGACCGCTAGGCTGGGAAGTTTGGTTAAGCTGCGATGCCATTCGGCCGATTGGTCCAGCATTCTTATACGTATTACCTTGAAGTCGTCCAGGTCCATTCTTAGTCGCCATCGTCTCATACATATCTGTATCTTTAGGCGGTGGTGTCGGTGGGATGGGACTCGAATCTAAGGTCTGTACGTTAACGCTTGCGTATCCGACACCTTGAGCACCTGGGGTTGGAGTTCGAGGCTCGACGCTGGCTGAAAGTCTGATTGTACGCTCCGAAGCTGGCGATTCGAGTATGTTCTCGCTGCCCAATAAGGTGCTGTTGAATGCATCGTCACAATCCTTAGCGATGCTATGGCTTAAACGGCGTAGCTCCTCATTCCAATGCATTCGACCGTCTCCATCTTGAGAAATATCTGCCATCGATTGTGTGCCAGAGCGATCTCTTCCCGAACTTCTGGATAACTTGGTCCTCTTCATGGGACTCGTGGGAGAGGTATGATCTCGATTGTAAGTGGAGTCATCCCCTGCGATGCTAGCTGGGCGGTACCTAGCCTCACCCTGAAGAGCTGGCCGCTTGTGTGCATGCGAAAAGTCGACACCTCGCCTGTGGCGTGAAGCGGGTCGTTGGTAGGTGATTTCCTCACCACTTCTGATTGAGTTTAAGGAACGTCTCGAGGCATGTAACATGGCAGGAGGCTTCATTTGTCGTACACTTCGATGGCGTCGCGAGGTTGTCGAGTTGGTTCTCGCTGACCTACTGACTACGCTTGGGTGTCTCGTGGCTCGTGAGGATGTAGTGCCGTTGCGATGGATGGTAATCCTCGCTTGGCTGGCAATAACATCATTGAAAACGCGAGAGGATTTGTATGGATCATAACTCGCAATAGTGGCACTGCCGTCTGTAGAAGTTCTTTCCAGGACTTCTCCATTTTCATCAATTGCAACATTCGAGATGACTGTGAATCGAGACCCATGTCGTCCATATCTAGCTGGGAAGTCAAGGGTTGTGTACTTCTTCTTCCAGTTGGAGGGCCGAAGGTGATGATAATCGCTGGCAGAATGGGCTAATTCGGCTCCGTAATTTTCAAGTCTTTTCTCCCTGTAGGAAACAAGGAGCCAGTAGAAAAGCTTGTAATCATTGGGCCTGTTCACGCATGTTAGCATAATATCAAGGTAGTTGAGTTTGATACTGATTGAACATACTCGGGGCTTACGAGCCTCCCTGCTAGCTCCTTTTCAGTGTACGTATGCCACACAGATTTCAACTGCCTCAGCGTTTGCATGTCGAGTTCTTCAAGGGAAACTGGGTCGTATCGGGCATTTTCCTTGTGTTTGTGTGACCGGCTATCGTCGTTGAGATCATCCAGGTAGTCGTACTTGCGTGTCAAAGGATGCTTCCATATTTCAGGAGATGTGATGCGCTCTTTTGGATCAATGGTTAAGAGACTGCTGATCAAGTGTTGAGCCTCATGGCTGAGAAAAGAGGGCATACGATACTGCCCTCGTGTAACCTTTCTCAGAAGTCGCTGAACGTTCTCGTCCACGAAGGGCAGACAGTTGACTAGACAGCCGTACAGAATGACACCAAGACTCCACATGTCCACTTGACTGCCTCGGTAGGGTTGCATATTCACGAGCTCTGGGGCTGCATAATGTGGGCTTCCGCAAGATGTTCGTAGCATATGGTGTGCGCCCTGATGCAGAGCCGACATGCCGAAATCGGTGATCTTGATCTGGCCGTCTTCCCCGAGGAGGATGTTCTCCGGCTTGAGATCACGATGGCAGATATTGAAGGAGTGGACGTAGTCCAAAGCATCTAGTATTTGGCGGAAATAGAACATCGTCTCATCCTCTTCTAGGCGGCCCTTTTCAGCGATGTAGTTGTACAAGTCGCCGTATTGAACATACTCGATAACGAGGTAACTGTGTCTAGGTTAGTGGCTGAGTTTGGAAGATGAATGTGCAACTTACATCTCTGAGCGGTTCTCCCAGATGTCGTAAAGCTTCACGATGTTCGGATGATCGATTAGCTTCATGATGGCAACCTCTCTCTCAATGGCAAGTGGAATTCGGTTCTCGGTCTTGTATTCCTCGCGAGAACGGTCCCACTGATCAAGTGCAGCTATACTGCCCGGTTGTGCTTTGATATCGATTTCTCGGGAGAGGATCTTTACGGCTGCGTATTCGTTGGTGACATTGTGCCGAACTAGTCGGACTCGGGCAGCCGAGCCGGCACCTAAAGTCTTGCCGAGTTGCCACGGTCCAATCTGAGTTTTGCGGCGTCTGCTGCCACTCGAAGCAGCACTGTAGGATGAGAAGCGTGAGTCACGTCGGCGGTCCTCCTGAAGCTCCGGTGGAACTAGAGATGCGCGTGGGTCTGGGTGAGCTCGGTGGTTCTCAAGCTGAGCAGCAGCATCTTTGCCGGCGTTAGTGTGGTGATTAGCGTAGTTATTGGTGGGATGTGCTCGTAAAGGGTTGAGTTGGGGAGCTTGAACTTGGATCGGCTTGAGAAGCTTTGTTGAAGGTGTGTTGTTTACGCGAGCCGTCGCATCTCCGAGTGGTTGACGAGCAGGCCGAGAGATCGGTCCACGAGGGTCAGCCATTGTTGAGGGAAGAGAACGGGCACCTAAAACATAGCTATCCTGATGGAGGATACTCAAATGCCAAGTGTGATAACCAAGTTGGAAACCCAAGCTGGAAAACTAAGATGCTTCAATAATCCCCAAGGATACACAGTGTGTGTAGCCAAGGCACCGAGCCAAGGTTAGGTCACAATGAATTGTAAATGGGGATGAAGAAAGATGCCCAGTCTGATGATTAAGGTATGTCAAGGAAGAAGAGAAGAAAGCAGCAGTAGGCCGGTAGTGATTGTGGTGGTGAGCCTGTTGCGCTAAGGATGTCAATAGTTGAAGACGCGAAGGGGTCCAGGTGTGGATTGGGAGGTAAAGGTATGGGATGGGGTGGGCCAAGCAGGCTAGGGCGAGGCACTGCAGGTGTTGAGGAACAAGCACTGCAGAATGTTTTAGTAGATGTGCGGAAAAAAGAGTGAGAAGTTGAGTAAAAGAGTGTGGTAGAACTGACCAAAAGTATGGGTCAAGCAGACTGGCAGACAGCATGGACGACCTTGGAAGTTGTACTTGGAAGAGTTGTGAGGGAAGG
>JAOXNK010000007.1:22619-34522 GCA_028566675.1 Hypoxylon intermedium
CACGCCCTGGCCCTCGACCCCGTCTTCGCCCGAATTGAGCCCGAGCTCGGAAACATCCGGGTACTTGACGATCTTGAGCTTGTGCTGCTGGTCCGCGTCGAAGTAGCGGTCGAAGGCGTCGGCCGGCAGCTCGATGGCCTCGGCGATGAGCCTCGTGAATTCGATCGAGATGGCGCCCATGCGCTTCATGTACTCCGCGTAAACCGCGCGGAAGCTGGGCAAGACGGACTCCGACGGCCACTGGTTCGGCGCGAGTAGGTTCTCGTAGAGCGGTGCGTCGGGGTTCGGCACGGGATGCTCTGTGGACAAGTCGATTTGCTCGCGGTGGTCGATCTTGCCGGCCGTGATCTCGGCCGAGAGCTGTGAGTAGCCTAGGAACGAGGGCGCGTTCTTCATCTCGATCTTGAGTCTTTGTGTAGGAGTACGTATGAGCTAGAGAACTACTTTGCGCCGGGCTAGACATGCGTTGTGCAGGTTATATGCAGTACTTACTTTTCCTCCTTCGGTATGTCGAAAAACGCAATGCCCTCTGATATTACCTGCTGCCATAGCTCATCTGGAATACCGACGTTCTTGAGATACAGGAACCCGACTTCCATCAAAGCATGTCGCAAATCGGACAGGAACTGCGGTTTCGTCTGCGGATCTCTGGCCAGCGCCAGATCTAGGATCGGAACTGAGGTGAACGACATGGCTACTGTCTGGAATCGGCGCTATATCAAATTATTGATGCAGTATAAGTCAATACATATATATGTATCTATGTTAGAACGCGGAAGAGTTGAAATAACGACGTCGAGATTGATTATAAGTACCTAGGTAGACAATCATGGGCCGAGAATCATCAATCTCATATCTCATGATGGAGGTCCACATGTAGCTATGGCGTAATTCCGCTCATCGGCGTCGGTTGTCCAATAAAGAACCCAGGCAGAGTTTCCCCAATTCCGCAGTGTAATTGGAAGAGTCGACCAAAGGATAATACCCTACATTGACATTAGAGGTCCTCCGTCCTCCGCAAATTCCTCAGGGATGGTAGTATAGATTTGGCTGACCCCTATACATATGGACTATCTGAAGTAGATATGGCCGAATTGTTGTCTTTTGTCATCAACATATGTGCTACTACCGACTAATTACATAGACCTGGGGAATCCGTGGAATAAAAAATGATATGTTTGCATCATGGAATTCCAGGGAGTTCCAAGCCTGGTACCTAAGAACTTCCAGTGTTGCTTTTCCCCCTCTGAATTTATCAGAGCATGCCGAGACTCGTGGTTTGTAGTTGACTATTAAGAACATTGTCATGATTCCATTCTCACATTTTCCTTTCCGTCGAACGAACTATTCCTCCTACCCCTTTGTCGTTCTTACAATCAGTGGTCTAGCCACGGTGTATTGAATAGGGGAAAGGGGGTGCAGTTAATCCTCTGGTCTCTCTTTTCAATGAGCAACGGCCTTGATTCCCTTTCATTCCATGGCAGAAACAAAAACAGGCGGGCTCAGACATGGCCATCTGGCTGCATGTGGATATCAGTTTAACGTCCTGCCTCCGTACATCTGATCATAAAATCTAAGACATGACACAAGCATTAAGGCATGGAAAGGAAACCGGATGACAAGACACAAAACCATGATTTTCGTTTGAAGTAAGTTTAAATTTTGACTATGCAGTAGTCCGTCCGTACACCCATCCACCACAAACACACGGCCGTAATCGCCGCGCGTAACTTAATAGTATCTTGATAGGGACCTGCCAGAGCTATGGCCGCCCAAAGGGAATCATTCGGTGTATCTACTTCGTTCCGGTCAATGCCACTATTCAGCAGAGTTTTGCCG
Source organism: Hypoxylon intermedium (assembly GCA_028566675.1). Taxonomy (NCBI): domain Eukaryota; kingdom Fungi; phylum Ascomycota; class Sordariomycetes; order Xylariales; family Hypoxylaceae; genus Hypoxylon; species Hypoxylon intermedium. The sequence goes on from JAOXNK010000007.1 coordinate 24,459, forward strand.
AACGATGATTCAATCTCTAACGAAGTATCCTTCGAGCCTTAGTCCCGCCTCGCGGCGTCTAATGTCCAACCGATCTAGCGCAAAGGCTTGATTAAGCTACATACACTACGTAGCGGCTACCGCACTTCCATGACTCTGGTATTAATTTCCTCAGTAACCGTTTCTACCCTGCTTTCTCAAGCAGCAATAGCTGTCGCTTCTCACGAGAATAGCGTTACGATGCCGGCACAACTGGATTCGACGAAAACAGCTTTGTGACCTGGTAGAACATGTCCTCGATCGGTGGCATAGCGAACGCTGGCGCAGTATCGAAGAGCTCCGCGAGCTTCTGCGGCGGAACGACAGCGGGATAAGCATCGTCGTCATCGACCGTGGCATCCGGTACATCGACATCCATCTCGTCTCCACTAGCCGGCTCATCGTCTGGTCCAGTGAGCAGTACCAAAGACTTGGCCTCACTAGGCTCCTCTTCCGTAGTCACTTGATCAAGGTTGAGATCTACTAGCGGCTGAGCAAAGGCGAGAGATTTGGTGTCCATGCCTTCGTTGACGGACCACAACTGGGCAGAAGCGTCCAAGACAATGTAGCCGCTGGAGCTAGGCGAAGAGACGACCGACGTTATGGGATGCGGGAACTTGTGGATCATTTCTGGCTCACTTCGATCTGTCCTAAACACTGCAAGCTCCGACCGGATAGAGGACGACTCCACCTTGCCCTGTGAAACGGCCACCGCAAAAGTCGAAGTCCGATAGTCGACTGCCAGTTGCGTTAGGATAGACGCACCGGGATTGTGGGGCCCATCGTGAACCCTTAATTGAACTCCGTAGAGCAGGTCGTCGGAGACCAAGTCATATACCACGAGACGGTCTGATAGCACGACTAAGCACGACGATAGGACCCTGATATCTCGAACCTCCCCGTCTATCAAATCATCAAGAGAACTTCGGATCTTGCCAGACTCGGTGTCAATGACGTGGATAATTGAGCCATGGACGGTCCCAATGGCGCAGACCAGAGTAGACCCATCTTCGGAGAAAGAAACGGCACCAGAACCGTGCTGGAAATTCTTGACGGCTATCGCCCCTAAGCCGACTGACTCCTCATTTTCCTGGAGGTATACAGCCCGCGAGCAAGCCCAGCTGTGAAGTTGGCGCCCATTCTTGCCTTTGACTAGCACACCATCTCGTTGTCTGATAGTTGGCTCCCACAACCGGACGACTCCGTCTTCCCCAATAGTGGCAAACCGATGCGAGTGCGGATCGGCAGCTAAACCGTATATCGGTTCGCTCAGGCCTGTATAATGCGGCGCGTCGATTCGAGACACAAGTCCCAAGGTCTGATTCTCCGGTGAAAGGGCCCAAAATTTGAGGTGGACCTCTCGTCTTTCGGCAGAAGATCCTTCTAGCAAGTTGACATCTCGAGCAGGTGGCTGCCATTCATCTGTGGTAGCGAGCCATTTGCCGTCTGTTGAATATGCCATGCCGGTGATACGAGGTTCGGTTATGGCGTAGCCTTTGCTTGTCAAGTTAACATCGGTCGGGTTCGTTCTTGTCAGGGCCTGCTTGGAGATGCCCTGCAGAGTCGTAAGATCTAGCGTCTGAATCATCGGAGTGGAGGGGCCCCTTCCAGAATGGCTTATATGCTGCCCATTTCCTACGCAAAGGTGAATTCGCGACGAGTCGGCCGGGTTGATGGCTGCAGGCGTTTTCACCAGTCGGGTTGGAACAAATTGTCCGACCCTTCGGACAACGTCATCTTTGGAGAATGGCGGGGGTGAAACAAGTGTCTGAATTCCAGATATGTAGGTTGTAGGTTTCATTTCCGCAGTTGACAAAACAATGGCTGAATTGTCGTCCAGGTGAAGGACGTAGGCTGACCCCCGTTTCGAGACGACGATGTTCTCCACGGCTGCAGATAGATGAGGTAGGAAATCCAGCTTTTCCGTGTCCAACTGCCATAGGACTAGTGTTGACTCGGAGCCTCCGGAGAGAATATAATGCCCTGTAACCAAAGTTAGATAGTCACGATAGAAATTGCGAATGCTGCGTACCATCTCGTGACCATTTGATGGCATGAACGGCCCTACGATGCCAATGGTATTTACGAGGTTGAAGCGAGTTCCTGTGCCCCTTGGAATTGTGTAGCTGATGGATTCGGGCCAATATGTCGTTGTAGAGGAACACAGGACCACGAGCACAACCCACCACAATGTCCACCACAGGCTCGTCGGCGAATTCGGCCTGTGACTTTCGGTTGAGGTGCACACGGTCCGTTGCTCGCACATCTAGACACATGACTTCGTCGTTGCAGTCGAGGGTGAAGAACTCATAATCCAAGCCGCTGAGGGAGTTGACCGCTTTAGGTTGTAGTGTGCCGACCAAGATATTGTGCTCTGACGATGCCACGAGCGTGTACCCGTCTCGAACAGATCGTACGTTCAGAATGGGCGTGGTTTGCGAAAAGAGGACCTTGTACCCGTTCAATTTGAATTGCCGCATGTCGCAGACAATAAGATGCCATTGGCCATTCTTTTCAATGGAGGCTAACGGCAAATCTCGAGCTTCCTTGCCAATTTGCACGCGTTCAACCGTCATGGATATGAGGAGGCCACATTTCATCTTGAAGGCGGTCTCGGATCCATTGCCGTCCGTCCAATTGATTAGCCATAGGTGGCCAGCGGACGAAGCAACCCATACAAGATCCGGCGAGCTTGGCGACATGCAAATCGAGACGACCCGTTCTCTCTTGCTGTCTGGAGCCAGTTGTAGTAGTGGAATCTTCCGTATGAGAAGGGAGTCAGCGGCCGAGAATACTTGGATAGAGGTATTGTAAGCAATGATCAGGTGCCTGGTATCTCTGTTAGCCTTCTGAAGAAGCCTCTATGATCTCGCGCAGGTTTCCCTGGGCTAGCGATTCGCGGCGCGTACTTTTCATCTTCTGTCAGTATGGGGTCTATATCTAACATCCTTCCTCCCATAGGCTTTGACACCCTCCATATCGACGAGTGGCCTTCCCCGTATTTCCCTTCTCTTGTTTTGCGCCGCCGTTTCTCTTTTTTGGCTTCCATGACTGCAGTAACCACGTTGTCTTGGTTCTCGGTCGGCGACACGACACCATTTGTTTGGTCATTTGGGGTGTCTTGAGGGAGCTCGCCATTGATTGGGGCAGCATTTGAAGGTCGGCGATCTCGTCTTGTCCGTTTCCTCTTCTTGCCGTGCTCATCAACGTCTCTCTTTCGCTTGTGCGCATTTAAATCCTAGAAAGATAAAAGCTGTGAGATTCTGACGCAGCAATTGTGATCATATCAACTTACGTCGGCAGCCGTTATGGGAGCCATCTTGTGATTCAATGCTGCAGCCCGTTCAGAAGCAACGTGAAGTATCGACTAAAATGTTTAGCCAAACATAAAAAGTTCACAAGATATCTGCGGGACGAAGCGATAAGACACCTCGATAAGAAATTTATTTTTTGCGCCTTGACTTCTTAAGTGCTTAGTAACTGGGGACTTATGAGCAGACCCACATTTAAACTATCTCGCGACAATCGATAACGTTGAAAGATTTCCCTTCTACTTCGTACCACCACCTGCACCACTCCTTCACAACTGCAACCAGCATTCTTTCTTCCTTGCGACTGGTCGATACCATCCGGACCGCACCATCTCATTCGTGCAAATCACCCTCCACCCTCGTTAATAATCCTCTACGAATCGCAAAGACCTACGCGACAACGCGACATCACGCGACATCATGATTATCCCCGTTCGATGCTTTTCCTGCGGGAAGGTAAGGCATTGTCTCTGCCGCATTGGATTGGCTTTGTAGTAACCAGAGCGCGAATAGGTGACAGGCGATCTATGGGAGCGATATCTGAAGCTGATCGACGAGGGCGTTCCTGATGGGTTGGTTCTACCTTCTTCCAACATCCACAGCCCCTGCTAATACATCATTTCTTCCTAGCGACGCCATGGACCAGCTAGGCCTGAAGCGCTACTGCTGCCGTCGCATGATCATGACCCACGTCGATCTCATCGAGAAGCTCCTCAAGTAAGACCTCCATTGCCCTTTTCAAACTACGATACGCGAGCTGGAGAGCTGGATGTTAACGTAGAAACAAGGTACACCCCCGATGGACGAAACGACAAGAAGATTCAGCTTCAACAGAGGTGAACTCCGGATTGTTTCCCGTCTGCGTGGAGTCGGCGGCTTGAGCAAAAAATGTTTACTGGACAGACAAAATTGCATTATACGGCGTTGGGTTGGTAATACCAGGAAGGCGTCTTGGAACCACTTGAGTGGCATCAGAGAGCACTAGACAGACTGCAATTCCAACTGTCTAGTGGCGAGCATCGGCGGTGTTGTTGTCCATAAGTCTGCCTTGGCACTGAAGAGAAACTAGACCGCCTCGCGGCTTTTCATACGAGACCCATCTATCTCTACCGCTTCTCGCGCTTAATAGTGTCACGCAGGGATGCCACGCATATGTATGTGGCGGCTAGTTGCAGCATTGGCCTTTTCACTCTTCTCCTTGCTTGAGTATGGTCAACACTCAATACTCGGTCGATCTGTCCCAGTCTCTCGGGAGGATATTCGTCATGTGACCAGCCCAGACTCGACTGGTGGGTAGGGGTTCGACGTTCGTGACAGGAGATTAGCAAACATAAACATATTATGGCCTCGTCTAGGTCGTTTCCGAAGGAACGAGGTGCAGGAGATCGTGCCTAAGTGTGATATGAGTTATGCCACGTCAACTTCTACACGCGATGCATTTATTCCCGCAAGCGCCGTGCATGGACTAACAAATAGCTGATGATCTGGGGGATAGGCACTTCAAGAGCATTGGTCTCGAGCAGGCATTAATTCCGCTTGTTTCGTGCAGCTTGACGTGTCAATTCCTGTTCCAAAGAAAAGCAGATGGCTTGGCTTACTTTAAGAGAAACAAACCAACATGCCTATCTGGTCCAACCTCTAGTGCCGGCAGAATTCATCTCTAGCTCAACAAAATCTGCACCAAGCTAGTTGGTTGTTTGCCGCGCAAAACCCAGGGTCGACGACAACGCATCGGAGCATGCTTTTCGAGAAGAAACAAACCTGCGGTCTGCTAGATGCTGCGCCTTGTTGGTAAGCTGGTAAACAAGTTAGGCAGCTGGCAGTTGATCCTATCCAGACTTGCTGGGCAATATCAGGTCACGTCCTTGCTCTGGACTGTGTCCATGCTGCTATGCAGCATGCTAAGGCCTACCTATGCCATGCAACCAATATCGACGGTGGGATTCTAGAAGGACAGGGACCTTCCCAGCTCCTAGTGCATATCGGGCGCATTGTTTACCAGGGATTTGAGCCTCGACCTGTACAAATATGTATGCAGGTATCACGGCGCCTATGCACGTCGATAGTACGTAGACAGGCCGGGCGTTCTGGAAAAACGCCCCCAACGGATAAGCGAGTGCGGATCTTCAATACATCGTGTATGTAGGTTCCGTAGGTGTCATTTTGGATCTTAGATGGGTAGACGGTGACTAAATTCGTGTTTACATAGTTAATCCGTACTGGCTTCGATCTTCTTACCTAGCCCACGGATCTACTCTAGTCGGTAGCTGGATCTGCTGGATGAAAGCTTGGGTATGTTCAGCAACGCCACTGGTCACTCCTGATTCTCAAGAGCAAGGACTAGTGTAAGGTTCCTAGTCTTCCATCTTGTCGGTGTGCGAGACGAACACCTGTCGAGCCCTACCATACATCAATAACATGCATTGCCCTATTTGCCGGGATCTTTAAGTAGGTATGTATGTAACTACAGTACCTAGGTAGGTATTAACTAACATTCTCTCCTTGAATCCTTGCCCATGCTCCCCTTCAACTTAGTCAACTTAGTCAACTTGGCCCACCAGCCAATAGAATCACGTGGGATGTCTCCGGCGGAGATGACTAAAAATATGTTCAGGGATGGATGACATCGGTAGCGGCCAACGGTCCGGGATTTCAACATCTCCCACCTCTTCCTACCTATTCTTCATAGCGACGGGGTACGGCGCTGAGAAGGATTATTCGAAAACTGCAGTTGGGTCACCATGTCTACGAACTGTTGCTCTGTCTCTTCGGCACAGTTCATCCAATAACCAGAGCCGAATACCAGAGCCGTGAACCGCCGTAGAACATTTGGGCCCCGAAGTGCGGTCCATCGCAAACACATGCAATAGCTTCACATACATGCATACCTATTTCCTCGTCGGCTCTCGCGGCGACACTAAGGCAGGCCTGAAGAACCTAGAGCGTTCACATGATTCTTACTCCCGCCCGGGTCTCCATTGTAGCAAGGTAGCAGTGCCAAACAACTCGGGATGCCGAACCCAGCAATGCAACTCGATAGCCATTAGCAGTAAAAGACAACTTCGGACGTGTGCCGTTGAAAAGGCGTCAGGGCGCTGATCAGCTTAGTCTGACGGTCTGACAGACAGACAACCGACACCCCGTCCTGCGAGGGTCGTACACCAACAACCCCCCCTTAGCGGCCCACATGGGCAGACCCAGTTAGTGCTAAGAAAAGGCGCGGTACCAGATCTTCGGGAACACTATCGTGGTGAGTCTCGAGAAGGATTGGCTGTGGCGCTCTGGTAGTGCACAAAATACCCGCGAACCTTTTGGCACCGGCTGTTTTTCATCTCCTTGTACGGTATAGGCTACACACGTATCAGGTAACTCGACCGGCCTCCTATCCGAATCATGATCATGGCGGCCTATGCGCTGTCGCCTGCCCGGGGTTCTCTCCCGCCCATCACTCATATTAGGACTAGGTCTATCAAATATACCTCTCTACATGTGCACACGCACGCACACACACAGAGCACACAGATACCTTACCCTACGCCATGTCTCGAGGGCGTCGGTCTGTGTACGAATAGCAGCGGGTTCGGCCGCCCGTAGTTCACCGTGAAACTCGGCTTACGAATCGAGGGAAGCGAAATAGAAAAGCAAGATGAAGCCTGTTTCACACGGCCTGTGTGATCAAGCCAGCAAGCCATTGGCTACACCCCTCGATGGGATTACGACGTTGAGGCCGATAGCTGTCGTGATCTTTTGCACTTTTTTTTTTTTACCCCGATATGCTGGGGATGAAAATGGGGTTAATATCTCACTGCTCAAAGCCTGGACTAGGATGGGAGAGGTGAAAATGCCCTCCTGTGGTTCGTCGAATGAAGCGATCCGTCTGTGGCCTTAAGCGCCCGATACCCCTGTCTGACCTGTCTGACCCCCCTGCGGCCCACCCTCCGACACTTCTCCCTTGCTATCCTCCTACTCGTGCGCCCAAGGGCGAAGAGTCAAGACGCGCATCTGCAGGCTCCAGTCCAAGAGATGGTCGCAAAAAAAAATCCCAGAGTAACCCATCATACACGGGAGTCGATGCTCGACTTCTGCCCGAGCCATCATCAATTCAGACACAGAAGAGCCTCCGTACTACCCCAAGCCATCTACTTAGACAGCAAGAAACAGGATTCACGCGAGACGGTATCCTACCACAGCTCGCACTTGTTTCCGCCCCCAAGCCGCGATATCTTGGATCCCTATACTATCCTATACTATACCACCCCGCCCCCCATCTTGAGCAATTGTCTTCTCGGGACTCGTCTTCTCAATTCAACATCGAAGGATCCATAGGGCAGCTAGCTCTACTAGGTACTGTTCTTACTGTACCTAGCCTCCTCGGAGTCGCTGCGGGCGAGCTCCACGTCTGTTGTCCTCTTCGGGTCGCAGTGGAGCTCCCTGAACGAATCTCGAGCCGACGTATCTTCAGCCCCTCCTCCTTGAGCGCAACAGTTCAACCAACCTAACCCACCACATCTTGTCCCTCCACTTACGTTCAAGCTGTCATCGCGTAAAGACGATCCATACGTACCTACGTCTTAGTTCCGTACCTCCCCTGCCCATCCCCTTCGACTGATCTTCCTTCTAGAGACTGCTTAGCTGTTAGTCCTCGAGGCAGTTGGTGCGTCGCAACAAGTTGATCACTATTATATCAGGTGAAATAAGGACCGCGGTTGCTCAGTAACTCGCACCGCCTTTTCGCGAGTTTCTTTCTATTAAGTGAGCTCTTCTCTCGAAGCTACGTTCCCCGGGTCTCCGTCGATCCGGCCGCTGTCGTCAGGATATAGATCCAGACCCAATTCGCGACCTCTACATTCGTGGTATACATACCCCGTCGTCGTCGCGTGGTTATAAGCGCGCTGCGCCTGAATTCTGGGGGGCTCAGAGACGCGATATAATAAAAAGAGCCGCTATCAAGCGCCCTCGAGGCAGTTTTTCTTCCAACACCGCCGACCTGCATCGCGGCCGTACATATCCTAATTACTAGGGTCAAGCTAGCCATGGCCCTCGAAGCTCCGTTGAGGTCATCAACTGGGAGTATAATATCAGCATTCTCGCCTTACATGGACATGTCTTCCATATCGTCGCCAGAGTCTACTGCTGCTCCCCACGCACCGTTCCGCCCAATGTCTGTTGCCGTCTCCTCTTAAATTTCATATATGAGCCTCTGCTAACAACTACTAGGTCGACTAGCTCTTTAGATTCCCATTCCCTCCGGCCAACGCCAGCTGCACGGCCTTCCTCGACTAACAATCTTCTCCTGAGCCCCAGTGACATTGTCGGTCCTTCGCCAGTCACATCCGTCGGGACGGAAGCCACAGAAATAGAAGATGAGATGTCTGATGAGGTTCGGTCCCAACCTACTACCGCGAACCCCGAACCGCAACCTCAGGTTGGTGGACTGATGACGGGCAATGCATTTTGAGTAGCAACAACGCTGACTTAGGCTAGCTGTTAATGCTCAGAACGAACATCCCCGATCAAGTACGGCAGACGGCGAATGAGGAGTCGGTATCAGTCATACATGCCCCTGAGAGTTTTCAAAACTGGGTAGGTTGGAATCCGATACACAGTTGCGCTACACGTGCTCACCATCGCAGACTACTACTAGGGGTTCGCCAAAGGAATCGGAGTCGACGCAGAAGGGATCGCCCAGGTCGTCGTTGTCATCTTACTCTCCTCCATTCAGACCTCTGGATACTCCACCACGGGCAGGTGACAATGTTTCAAAGGTAAAGCAAGCTTCAGGAAGCCATCGAGATATGACACTAAACATCGCAGGCCAAAACACCGGCTTTGCCAACTCCGCCTCCCCTCTCGACGGATATCAAACCTGTCAGATACAGCATTGACAGCGCAACGCCCAGGGCTCAGAACTTGCAAGAGGTGCTCAGCGAGTCGTCTAGAATACGGTCTAGCAGCGCCAGCAGCCTCGAGTGTCAGTACAGGATCCTCTTCATTATTGTCACGTGATAACTGACGGTCAGTACAGTGATACCGGAGAGCGGAGAGCCGGAGACAGATGCGGAGCCTGACCTAGAGAGCTACGATGATGAGGAGTTTGTCACGCCAATTCGAGAACAGGACGGTGGAGAAGACGTAGAAGTCAAGGCCCTGAAGAGTGCTTTACAGGAATGCTGGACGCTTTGCAATACGCTCGCTAACCTCAGCACACACCATCGCGAACGAGTATTTAGCACATCGGGGACTCCTGATGGTCACGAGCGAGCCTGGAAGTGCTGCTGGAAGCTCTGCCAGAGGTTGTATGACAGCCGCGACGAGGTCGACGAGTCGTTCAACGTCCGCCAGAACCTAGATCTGTGCCGCGACTTCTGCCAATCCCTCTTCGATGTGCGGCAGCGCAAGGACGAAGTGGCGGATTCGGTCCTGCGCGTTAGCTTTGAGTTGAATAACCAGTTAGTTAATTCCCACCCCCACTATCTATATAGGGGCAGAAAATCAAACTAACTATACTGCAGTCTATATAGCGCGCAGGATAACCGAAACCTGCCCGAGGCGTTCCGGGAGCGGACGTTGGACTTCTACATCACGCTGTGCCACCGGCTCATGAAGCAGCGCGGCGAGGTTGGCGAGGAAACGGACTCGCTACTTTCGGCGTGCTGGGCGCTCGCCGAGATGCTATTTAGTCTGCGGCAGAATAGACGCGACGGAAAAGCCCCCGACGAGGAGCTGCTCACATCA
>JAOXNK010000007.1:48605-59287 GCA_028566675.1 Hypoxylon intermedium
GAAGGCTGGGTACCGCCGCGATGCGACCATGACGCCTGCGATGCCTAGACCTACGCCCAGAGAGCCGCCGATGGAGCCGCCCTTGAGCACCTGGTTGTAGTGCGCCGTCTCCTCTTCTTTCGAGACGACCTTCATAGCTGCGGTTTTATGCCTCTGCTGTCAACGTCTGTCTGTCGATTTGGTAGGTTTGCGTCGTCGGTGACGTATCGAGGGGTTCGTATTCACGGTTTCGTCAGTTTGCGACTTTCGTATATTCGATTTACAATGCTTTCGAGGTATTTTGAGTCTATGCGCCACAGATCTGTCTATCTCTAGATACGCACGTGGTCGTCAAAAAGCGACGATGCTCGATATGTATTTCGAATAACTGATCAATAGTAGTTAATTGGTCGATGTGTAAGTGCTATCGCAGACGCAAGTATCGCCGGGTCGCCACACAAAGGTATTTTATCTGACAGTGACGGGATTACAAGTCAGAAGTTGACAATGGCTTTTCGGGATTTCAGGCAGTGGTAATACAGCGCCAAATTGACGATGTCTTTTTTGCGTGGAGAAAATCGGGGGGAATAAAGAACATGATGTAATCCAAGTGGTATGTTCTGCCGCCGTCTGGTACGATGCAGAGCCCGAATTATTCCCGTGCCGTGGCGGCGTGGCTGGTAGCAGGTGGCTTACGTTCGCATCTTGTCGGCGTTCTTACAGGCTGACAGGCTAAAATGTCTAACAAGCCACACCTAAGCTGCATAGAGACAACCCACGAGTAGATCAAGAGAGCTAGCGCCCGCTCCTCGCCGTTTGCTCGCTGTTACGCAAGGTGTTTCGGCGTTTGGCAGTTGCAGCTTTTGCACCGAACGACTGACTCGGCGTCTTCCGCCTTGCATCTGTTGTGCTCCGGACTGCTGAAAGGCTTTCATCGTAGGAATCATGGACTACAATCGGGGATGCGGGGTGTCGCTTGCAAGGCTTTCAAATACCTACATATGTAGGTAGTAAACTATATACGGATCCGTAGGCAGATCAGGAGTGTCCGCGGTGAGTTGGTTGGCCTGCAAGGCTTCCATACGATTGGTAGTGACCTAGGCCAACCCCGAGATATCATTTCCAGCAATGGAGGGACAATGAATTCGTACAGTCGTATCGGAAGTCCCTCGGCGGGAGTTTCGTTATTTTAGAAATACGGTAGAGACGCTAAGGCTCACGACATCCAGTTCCACTCAAGTAGAACAACGTCGAGGAGCCACTCATCGGAGCTTCCGCTCCATGACCATTTGCTTCATATGACAATGCTGTATCACGTGCGGCGATCTCCATCTTGGCGTCTTGTCAGCTCCGTGTCGAATCCGTTTATTGCTGTCTTGGCTCAGCCAGGGCTCGCGGGAAGCGCACAAGACATGGTCGGTGCAACGTCTCAATGGTTGCGACTCATCTGCCGCAGTGGGTCTGGTCACTGGTGTACAGCCCAAGGCTCAAGCTAGGGGTTCTCGAAGCCTTCTTAGGCGAATTTTATGTCATAATAATTCCCATGCGGCGGTTGCTTGCCTCGAGGCTCTGTTTGCTAAAATTAATGCTGTAGTCAACCGCACTGTGCTCTCATCTTTAATATCTCCTAGGGCGATCCACTACAAGCCTCACCACGTGGATGGCTTAGTTAGTCGGTATTAATAGGATCGTTAAGATCTCATAATCACTAGGAATAGAGCCTCGCCCGTGCCTCTCTTGAGAAGGAACTATGTATTCATGATATGTCTGTGCTGAGCAGGCATACCTCAAGCGGCGGATCACCAAGGGACCCAATATGGCGGGCGAAGACGGGGGTTGCTTCAGGGCGATCGTTGATAATTTCCCAAGGGAATGGTCTCGGTGGGAGTCGTCGGCTCCAAACCGAACAAGTATCCACTGAGGCGAGCAACGTGGCTTCTGTTACTACTGTTTGACCGCGGGTCGGAGATGAAGCCTGGCATCTAGACCATCCCGGTACTTCGGCGGTATCTTGTAATAGGTTGTCACTAGCCGCGAGACCGTCTCTCTACGTGGTGGTTAGGAGGTTGGTTCTGCGGGTTTAGCACACACACACACACAGTACCGAGACTCTAATCGGTTCCGTCTGTGCATAGTTTGCGGGAGGATCGTTCTAGTAAGCGCTTGCCCATCTAGTGTGTATGTAGAGCCAAGCGTTGACAGTAGGAAGCGGGCATGGTGGAAAGGAACACGAAGCATTGTGTTTCCAAGAATCGAAATTTGCGGACTGCAAATGCGGAAGATGCATTTGACGAACAAGGGGGAGAGTAATATCCTGTAGCGTACCCTTGCAGGGACCCGGGGATGAGATGGGAATAGTGGGTCAGTATACTCTTCCTGGGAAACCTAATTCAGGGTCCAAATACGCTAGCGCATACCATAAAAGAACATTAACAACGATTGATGACAGAGCTGCGAGTGTGGAAGTGTGCCTCGAGCACCGCATGTCGGTATGCCGCACTCAGGGGAGAGGATCAACATGTAAGAGCATTTGATGGCATCACCAGCAGGACGCGGCAGTTCGATTTTCACACGGCGGCGGTCAAAAAGCGGTGAAGGTGCCGCTGAAGGGTCATCCTTTGCCATCCTGTGCCATCCAGGAATGCATGGCGTCTGCTACATGACAACTCAACAACTGCGCTTGGTAAGAAGCAGCTGTAACCCCAAGGTAGGATGTTATTTGAAGCTGATGTAAGCTTGTTATTTAAAGGTATGAGAGTATAGTTAACTCTGCATTATAAAGAAAGTTGGTGATACTGTGGTGTGAATGACGGCATTTCAGTTATCAGGCTATTCGCCTTATCAGATGGAACTTCCCAGAGAATCTCTCCGCGGGAGTGGATATTGACAGAAGCGCGCGAATGAAACAAGAAGTTGCGATTCTGAGCAAGAGGAAAGATGGACGGTTGGTTGCGAGATCACCGATTGGCATCGTGGACCTATCCGTCTAGACCTTCAACTTCGTCATAAATGCGGAACTGCGGCCCATTTGTCGCGGGGTTGGATAAATAGAAGCATTGAGTTCTGATCGGGGATCGAATTGAAGATCAATCAGATCGGAGCCTTCCGCCTTCTCACGAGTGAGGTGAACGGCCTAGGCGAAGTGAAGTCGCAACGTAATATCGCACGTAAGGCTTGCGACGAGGGAGGAATATGGGGTTGAACAACGGGGATTTCTTGCATTTGATCGTCTCGACCCCATCTTGGACGACTTGCATCTGACTAGATGGCATTGGGAATGGATGCATGCAAGTCACATCGAAGTGGACGGTTAATCTAGACGTAAGCCTGATGTTATCGCGTCTCATCGTCTTACCCACCATTCCATTCCATTCATCCCAGGGGCGTAAAAAGGGGCATGAATGAAATGAAGGTGTAAGTGGCAGAATCACGGGTTTGCTCGATTCCCAACATGAGGCAAATAAAAATGCCCGAAGCCGATGTATCGGATCGGGACAGGAACTTTTCTTTTTTCAGCTCGACGTCGTAAGGCTAAGGTTTCCACGTTCACCGCAAGACGGGAGCTGAACCTCGAAGAGTACGAAGTACAGTAGATGGTTTAAAACAGGGGGCGAGCTCGTGACCACTGACCAGCCCGGTGTCGAGGGCTTGCCTGCCTAATTAGGCAATTAAACTGCCGGGGCCGACATTGGGACTTGACACTTGCACTTGGTACCCACGTACGTCTGCAGCACTTTATGTAATGTCCACAACCTTGGAACCGTGCCTTGGCCGCTTGGCTACCTAGGTACATAAGTACCTACATATGTACCTACATATGTAGTATGTTATCGACTGCGGGTCAAATAGAGTTATTTGCGCTCTGCTTGCTCGCATTCCCTCGTGCAACCACCAAAGACCAATGAAAAGAGTCAAGAGACGAATACGTGAGCCTTGAACGGTGGATGGGGAAGACTGCGAAGATTTGACACGCGTACCAAGGGGAGCTCCCCCGATCCGAAACGCCCCAGATTTGCCAATTCCTCGGCTTACGGGGACGATATGGCGCGGGAGCCCAGCTCGCACCGGGGTCATTAGTACGAAGTGGTGGTGGCGTCGAGGAGGCTCTGATCTGATTCATCGCGCAGCGCCAGGATAGTCGATAGCCACATGCGATTGCAATTCGACGGGATGCCGGGGATGAGTCAGGGCTGCATATAGCGAATGGGACATTACATATTGCCCCAAGGAGGACGACTCTTGGTTCGTCCCGTATCGCTTGCTTTGCTTCTGGGACAAGAACGGTCTGCAGCTGATAAAGAGAGACATACAGCAGGCTAGACACATCAGTCTCGCGATCGCGTTGGCGGTCCAAGTACGAAGTACGAATGCACACTAAATATGCATGCTGCGGTGCCGCACGAGTAATAAGGACCGTCTCCCACGCAACCACTTAGATGATGAGTAAAAGGCGTCGACGGCCGCATCGTGTGGCAATCCGTGCGTGAGAATGAGCTTATGCGACTCGACTGACTTTCGTCCGAAGTCGAGTCAGACAGGCATATTTCCTGTTACATCGCCAGATTCTCATCGCCGTCTTCACATGATAGCCAATCACCCTGCATCCAAACCATCGGGAAACCTGTTGAGTTGATGTTTAGGGCAGCTTTCAAGGCCAGGTAGCCTTGTCCATCTATCCTCGAGCAGGACTGCAAGGCAAACAGCTCGAGACGCTCCCTAGTCTTATCTATGAGAATCTTCATATACTTGGTACGAACAAGCTATGACGCACGAGCATGACATCAACTCTACTTGCCCATCAGCAGTGTGTCGCGTGCAGAGGGAGTTACATGTAGTTACTCTGTAAATACTGAATGCTAAACAGGTACTAAGAGAAATCCGTAAATAATTTAGTGTAGACTATTACTGGACGAGCGGAAGCTTGGATCTCGTCAGTTCCACGCGCACTGCGCGCATCGGCTTTCCTTAATGGGACTGGGCTCAAGTCACTCCACATCCCACATCCCACATCCCTGGCCCCTAACTCCGTAACAGACTTCCCGCTCGGTGTAACCGTTCCAATAAACTATGTATCATATGTTTGAATAGCCAGACAATAATAAGAACAATTCGATGGCCCAACTGCTCACCGCATCGGTATTGTCTATTAGCTAAAGGGGAGTTCATGCAAGCCGTTTGTTGTTTCAACTTGTAGGTAACACAAACCTGTACTAAAAGCAAACCAGATCTTTGATGCTTTGATATGCTCGTCGTTCTAGTGGTTATAATTATCCAACGGCTTGGGATAATGGATTGATCCTCGCTATCGTCACTGATCAACAGGACTGACGACGCCTATGTACTGTGGAGGTGCCTAAGATCTCCGTTGCATACAGTATTCCTACACTCGATCCCTCCCATACATTTACCCATGACTATTCGGACACAGTATGAAGACTTGACTATGGCGCAACGAATCTGCAAATCTGCGAATCTGCGAATCTGCAACTCACACCACCCGCATTTTAAGCTTAGAGTAGAGCTATGGTGATATTAAATTGGGTATAGAGATTTGCTGGTAGCGAATACTAGCAAACATGATCGTGTAACTTGAGGCTTGGCCTTCGTCTTCATGTGTTCGTTCAGTGTGCCTCCAATGTAATAGACCAGGTTCCAAGGTTGTTGTATTCCTAGGTCTATATTGCAACCTAGCTAGCTCCGAATGTTCATGACCCAAGATACAAGGCAAGGTATCCATCCCATCCACAACTCTATCCGTGCAGCCGCCGTGCATTGACATGAGATCGTATTAAACAACGACTGCCCACGCTCGTGTTGCACATACATACCTTGCATACATACTCGCATACCTACTTACACGACTTCCTCCCGAGGCATTGTCAGGACTTCACGACTATACAAGCCGTGGACAAGAGAAATATCACCTCGGGTTTACTTACCACCACCACTACTTCTCATCTCACCACTGCGTTATCTCTCGGCACCAACCCGTCATCAGCGCCATTGTCCGCCGTGCGACCTCTTGGAGTAATAGATGCTGCAGGACCTGACTAAGTGATAAACCAACGTTCGCGACGACAACTTCTTCGAGACGGCCACCACCCAGCCACTTTTAAAGAGCCATCTTTCATCCCTGGATCTATTGGGCAACCAACCTTGAACCAACCAACCAGCCAGCCAATTAACCCGAGTTCTGCAAATCGCTGGTCGGAACTTTAAACTCATAGTTAGTTCGTCCGAAAGTTCCATTGGCAGCACCCAGCACGCAGCCGCGAACCTTGAGAGGTTTACCTAAGGTGCGCAAAGGAAGGCGCGAGGAGGAGGCGAAAGTTCCGTCCCCGTTTGAGTAATAAGTCGCCTCCACCGATTCGTTCTACACTATTACCCAACACCTCGGTCAAGTCCCGACTCGTCCATGCTTTGCCATCGCACCGTGGAGCCCGTGGACCGTTTACCTATTATTACATACCGCCGGATCCCACTGGAGACTTCTATTGTCCGCGCCAACAAGTGATCCAAGCACGCTGCCGAGCAACAACCAACCATACTGTATTATCGTACGGTACAGTGTCTGGAGAAGGTACTTACCTACCTAGGTACATGTACATACTACATACTACAATTGGTAATCCCCATCCGAGCGTTGATTTACATAGGTCATCAATTAATCCAATGCACAGTTGGACCTTGCGGTGAACATCATTATTATCATCCCAACCAACAAGCCTACAACACCATACGCGCATAAGTATATGTATACATGCATGCGTGCATGCAATTGACATCTGGACAAGCATACATACAAAGTTGCAAGTCATACAACAATACAACTTTAAACTGCAGTCATAATCCTGTAAGTGCAATTGAACCCCATTTTTACCTAGGCTTTTGGGATATGTACCTAAGGTACCTGAGTCAAGTCCAGACCAAACCGACGGGCGCGTCCTCGGATTCGTCCATCTCATCCCACCCTTCTCCATTCCGCTCCCGTCTACTTCCACTTATCCCAATCACAAGTTGGCGCCGTCACAAGTTGATCGCTATCACTAATATATTCCCTTTCGACGACGACTTTCACTGACAGTGTTTTCTATTCAGTTATTAGTTTTACTCTCGTCGTCCGTTCCTTGACGACCTCGTCATTCTACCCGTCTCACTTATTTTATTTTTATTGATTCCCAGGCCTGCGCATCCTGCTTCTTGACGTCGTCTCTCGTCAATACTGGAGCGACTCGTTTGTTAGGTACAAAGATACCTATCTACCTATTCGATATTCCTGAGGAGCCAACCCAAGGACCGAGGACCAGGAAGACCATTCAAGGGTCGACTCCACTGCGACACCCCTGCCAATCATGAAGGGCGCCCTGGGCCGATGGTTAACAGGTACGACACGTACCCCGTCCCCAGCGACTAATGACACCGAGCATCCGTTTAGCAGCCGCAGCAGCGCCGAAAGTAATAATAATAACAATTATTCTGCTGCTGGTTCCGGCTTTGGATCTGGATCTGGCTTTGGCTCTGGTGGATTTGGCTCTGACTTCGCCGCTGTCGCTGCCCCTACACCAACTTCTTCGCACTCCCTCACCTCGCCGTCACCCTCACCACAACCTGCGACCCCGGACGATCAATTTAATATTCCCGGTCGCAACAACTATTTTGCATCCGCATCCACCGGCGCATCTGCGTCTGCGTCCGCATCACCCCCCTCATCCAAGCCTATAGCCATCGCAGGAACGACACCTAATATTCGCGCCTCCAATTCTGCGTCGCCGCCCCCAGGCCAACCCAACCTGACCGATTCTGACTTCTTCCAACTGAACATCGACGGCGACCTCGAGATGACTACCGGTCCTGCGCTCGACTCGGCCATCAGCCGCAGTCGCCAGGACTCCTTCGTCAGCGCTGGACCTAAGCCTATCTCAATGATCAACCCGAATCGCGAACAGGCTAATCGCACCAGACGAGAGAGCCTTGCCGGCAGTTTAATGACTGGTATGAGCTGGGGCGGAGTATCAGTTGGTAGCTTCATTAGGGACGAGTGAGTCGCAGCCCATTTCATTGTTTTTCTTTCAGTCCCTTCAATTCCTTTTCATCCCAAGATCCGATCGAGGTTCGCTTGCTCGTTACGCGGCGCATCCGTTTTACCCGGTACACTTTTTCAGATGTTTTTGTTTCGTCCGACATGTGAAATCCTTCGGTGGCTGGTACTAACCATCATGTCTTACAACGAATAGCCTCGCAATGACTGGTACGTCGCCGTATATCGGTGCGCATCCATCGCCGTCATTCCACTCCAACTCGTACATTCCAAAGATGGAGGCCGAGTATCTGCGTAACTTTGTGTGTTGCGACCTGAAGCTTGACACCATGCACGATCTTCTCCGTCACTACGAGACGGTCCATACCGGCCAGAATGCCCAGCTGGGCCGAAACGGAACTGGTGTGCAGATGCCTCATCGCCTTTCGGTTAGTAGCCGACCTTCCATGTCGCTGGGCGTCGGACGACAGGACTCCCAGGGCTTCCAGCACCAAGGACAGTTAGGATTCGGCCAACAGAACAGATCTATTGGAAACAGTGTCACCTCCGGTATGGGCTTTGGAGGGATGCAGATGGGACGACAGCCGTCCGCAACCATGGATACGAACACCCAGAAACGATCCCAACATCTGAATCGAATGCAATCTAACGACGAGATGGACGCTGTCGGTGACATGGAGTTGGATGATGCTCTCGGTATGATGGAGATGGACGACAACCAACGCACTATCCAGCAGACTCGACAGATGTTCGGACAACAGCAGAGGCCTCAACTGCAGTTGACCACCCCGGGATTGCAGCATCAAGCGCTCAGAACCTCGCAGCCCCCGACGCCTGGTGCTTCGAATTTCGGCTTCCAGAACAACCCTACTGTGTCATCAGTCAATACGCCTACTCTCACGACACAGCAAGCTGCGATGGGACAACAAATGGGTGATAACAAGGACGGGATCGATATGGACTTCTCTTCGTTGGGTGACATGAACCTCAATAACGTCGGAGGCTTCGATGGCTCCAACCTATCCGAATTCTTCATTGATGACCCGGCCAAGCGACTCTACAGCCCGAACGGCGGCCCCGCGAACCAGCGAGCGCTGCAACAACAAATGGCCCAATTCGGGCTGGATGCAAGCCAATTTGGAAACATCACGGACCCGAACCACTTAGCAGCACTGCAACGAGCGATCGCAAACCCTGGATCTTTGGTGATGCCGCCCGAGGAGGATAAGCCGTTCAAGTGTCCAGTCATTGGATGCGAGAAAGCTTACAAGAACCAGAACGGCCTGAAGTGAGTTTAAAAAATTTGCATTTGCACCTTTTCCCTTCTTCCCCTCCCTCCATTCCGATTTTTCCTGGCCCTTATCTTAACATATCGCTAAGTTGATTATGCAGGTACCACAAGCAGCACGGCCACCAAAACCAGCAGCTCCATGAGAACGGTGACGGCTCATTCTCCATTGTAAACCCCGAGACATCTGCACCTTACCCCGGTGAGACGGGGATGGAAAAGGAGAAGCCCCACAAGTGCGAGTACTGCCACAAGCGATATAAGAACTTGAACGGCCTCAAATACGTACGTCTTTATTATTTCGCTTCTTCTCATCATACATTCTTCTCCGTAAGAACGGAAACTGACAATTAAATAGCACAAGCAACACTCGTCGGCTTGCGAGATCCAAGCTCAGGCAGCTAACATCAGAGCCAATCTTGCCAACAACCAAATGTCCTTTAACATGGGCAATATGAATCATGGATTACCTGGAATAGGCGAAGAGATGCAGTTATAGGATCCGCTGCAATCTCCCTGGCTAAGCGACGACCGGGACGCTCAGGTTCACTTCTGACCTCTTGAATCGTGACCTGACGTCCAAGACCTTCACTGGACTTGAGGTGTCTACTCCAACATTGATTCTTCGGCATAGATGTGTGCATATAGACTGGATACCCCCTTTCTCCGTGGCAGCTGTACATAGCCACGGTTTTCTCTCGGTTCGGAAAAGTTTGTCATTTACGGCATCTTGGGCGGCGTTTCCGTGCTTCTTGCATAAGGCGTCTAGTCCCAAGGTATACCCCAGATAGACTTCTGCACAAAACGTCATCTTCTTTCGCATGCTTTCCTTCGGCTTTACCAATACTCGTCGAACAGCATAATCACCTACGCCTCCCTCGGCCATATTCTTTCCAATTCGAGTCTGCTTTCAAAGTACGATATCCGAGGATTAATGAAACGTAAAACAGTTGAACTGTGAAACGAACGCCGACGACGACAATGATTGATACACTCGGAGTGGAGAGGTATGGCTGGTAGCGGTAGCATAGTAGCAACGCTATACTTCCGCGCATACCCCCAAGTCTCCTCTCCGCCATTTCCATTTTTTCCTTTTACGAAAAAAGAGACGCTCGTTAAAGAGACCGTCATGCCTCACGGCTGATGAAGCATTTCCGAAATGCTTTTCTATTTTCTTTTTCTTTTTTCCTTTCACAATCTGTGTTATCCACACTACTACGACGATTCACGGACAGCTAGGCGTTCTACGGTTTGCTTCGGCTTCGGGAGTGGACAAAAATAAAAGGGGGGAGGGGGAGAACGGGTAAAAGCAAAAAAGGTCAAAGCAACTTTTTCGTTTTACGTCTGCCTTCGAGTGGACCTGAAACCTGGATTGTC
>JAOXNK010000007.1:73101-92906 GCA_028566675.1 Hypoxylon intermedium
AGGAACCTAGTTAGAGGAGTTGATACTTACCTACCTAGGTACGTACATAATAAACACTCTATTAAAGTAATGATTGCGAGTCAGCCTTTTATGTGACAACCTATGCAGTCCCTCTCTTGTCTAAGATGATATAAGTGGCCTTCGGCGAAAGCCAAGTTTTCTTTAGTAATTCTACAACCCAATACGTCTATTTCCCACCCTCAGAGGCAATGGCCTCTTCGAAC
This sequence comes from Hypoxylon intermedium, assembly GCA_028566675.1. Taxonomy (NCBI): domain Eukaryota; kingdom Fungi; phylum Ascomycota; class Sordariomycetes; order Xylariales; family Hypoxylaceae; genus Hypoxylon; species Hypoxylon intermedium. The sequence continues at coordinate 73,326 of JAOXNK010000007.1, forward strand.
GCCCGTATCATTGAATTATAGAGCCTGCCCACAGCTTCAGCGGAGTTATCGGTCCCTATCCAAATGACCCCATCCCGTAGGGGAAATAGTATCTGTCGTAGCCTTACCGCAAGCGGTTTAAGGGAGTGGAATTCGGGAGTAAATTCCTCCAAAATAGTCTGAAAGACATCCTGATCCATGTCAACAGACTTACGTGCCGCTAATTCGTTCCAGTTGCCATCGCTCCATTGCCCAAGCTTGCTCGTCTCCAGGGGATTCTCCGCGTGGTTCGTTATGATGGTCCACAGGAAAACGTAAAGGAAGGACTCTAAGTCGTGCCGATACGTATGGCGTTCGCCCTTCAGAACGCCAATAGCCATAAACGGTCTGGTACCGGTAATCCCACACTCTGGCTCTGATTCTTCGGCGAGTTCTATTGCGGAGTCGAGATCTATCAGCATCCCTTTCGGATTTTTTTCATCTTGGTCATCGAGAATGATCATGTTACCGGGTGATATATCTTGGTGAAGAATTTGGGCGTCATGATAGAGTGATTGGTGACATTTGATAGCATCACGAAACACTTGGAGTAACTCTAGTAATGACTGAAAGGTGTGAAGAGGCCTGCCGACGGGAGAAGTAACGATGCAGGCAAGGATACGATTTTGAAAGAAGTCATTGGTTTCTTCTGTATATTCGACAAGTCCGTCGGTATCATAAGTAACCTCCTGTCGTTGCTTTTCGATACTTGCACTTCGCTCGCGAAATTGCGTCCTAGTAAATTTTCTGTGTGTCCCCCACCGGAGACCTCGTCGTAAATTTGCTGTACTGTCAAGTTCTTTGTAATAATCAAGGGAGACGGCACCCCAAGCGCATTTCTTCTTGGCTAACCGTAGAAGCTCGTCCTCCGGGCGCTTTCTGGCCCAGCGCCATTTGAATTTCACTACGTAATTCCATCGAGTTGAATCAGGCGTTTTGGCCCGGTAGCAAGTCGTTCCGGTGCCAACAAGGCCTTCACGGGATGCAATTGGCTTGCTTTCGAGATAGAGCTTCCCCAAAGAGGGCACTGCTGTACGATTAAGGATAATGTCGCTGCCGCTTTTATCCGTCTCGATGATGCTAAGTTTCCCTAGATCGTCGTCTGTCATCCGCTGGTAACAGAGAATAATAGATAGAAATTGGGTGAAGTCTTTCCGAAGATCGAATACGTCGCTACAATATAAGCCAGATCGATCAAAGACCCAAAGTTCGACTTGTGAGTTGCGTATGTAGAAGCCGTGCAAGAAGAGCCGCGTAGGCTGACTGGCGAAAACCTGGTGTGCGGACCGGCAGAGACGTAACAGTCCATCCCGATAACAGATACAACCACGGCGGCAAAACTGACCAACAACTTGAACGTGGTCCCATCTCGTTTGTACGTCGGAGGCCGGCGAAGCGGACGTGGTCAAAAGGAGACACGCACCGTCTTCGGCACTCTCGTGGTCGGGGTCATTGCCGCTAGATATATGCCACGAGCCTCGCGCGCCGTCACGCTCTCGCGATACATAGTTGGAAAACCACTCCAGGAAATCATCGGGTAAGGGCGCAGCCGGTGGAACAGTACAAAAGGCATCTTGGCGGACATATTGAAAGTGGCCGAAGTATCTTTTGATAAATCCATTCATGGGGCCGTGCATGCGGCCGTCTATGTTGTCGAGGATTTCTTGGTCGTCCATCTCGGAGGCAGGAGGCCGGTAGAGCTGGCGGATGGTTCACCGCCAGGTGGTTGAGGGGCCTGTAATTTCAAAAGGGGGATGCAGGCAAGCAAGGGACGGACTATGCGCTGGCAGGGCTGCCTGCCCAACCCCTCAATGTCACAAGCATCGACATCGACGATGACTTGACACCAAATTCCATATTCACAGATTAGTAAAATAATATAACTACTAGTCTACCAGGTAGGTATGCTTCTCTAACACTGATACACGTCCATGACTCCAAAGTCCGTCCCAAACCGACTAGTGACTACCTGACGCCTAAACAGAAGCGACATGTCCATAGAAAAACATTATGTCCGGTGTTTGTTTCTTTACCCGAACCGCGCAGATGCATCAACTAAAGCCTCGAGTTGACGAGCCTTGGGATACGGAGCATCGTCCTTAAGCACCACCATACGACCTCCATAGAATGTGTTTTGAAAGTGCTGCTTCGCCTTAAAGTATCGGCGTTGGCGAAGGCTGCAATACTCCTCGTACCGTTCCTCATCTATCGTCGCCAAGACGAACTTGGGGTGAACACCTAGCGCCTGAGCGCCTTTTTGGCCGAATCCGAAGCTCGTCACACTGAATGCGTTCACTTCGTCAACCTTGATGGTTCGATTGGGGAATACGAGGTTCTCCCAGGGTTCAAGGGCAGCGTCGATGTTGTCTGCGTTCCTGTTGCCCGGGACCGAGCCGCTTTCAAGGATCTGGCAGCAGCCGTTGAGCATCCACGCTGCGGCCGCGCCCTTGGGATGTCCAGTCAGGTATTTCTGACATACGGCTAGAGCTGCGTTACCTGGCGTGCGGCCGAGTTGGTTCAATTGTCTGTGCAGTACTTCGACTTCATTCTTCTCGTTGAGGTCTGTCGATGTGCCGTGCAGGGACACAACTCCGATATCATCGGCTGTTAGGTTCCAGACGGCCAGAGCACCGCGCAATGGCGAGATGCGCGTGTCATGGGACCAGAACGCATTGCCAAATCTCCTCCGGGCCTCCTTCTCCTCGCGTTCCGCAGCTAGCTTGACTTCGTCAAGGAGAGTGCTAGATTCTGTCTCCGGGAAGAGTTCTTGGCGCTCACGAATTGACTTGAGGGAATGCTCGAGCAGTCGCCTCCTGTAGTCAATATTGAGGAGTGGTGAAGTTCCAAGGCTGGAGCTTTCACGGACGTTTACCATGATGCCTTTGGGGGCGGGAACTGATCGCCCAGTGCCGTCGCTTGCAGTTTGCACATGCGCGACGATAGCTCGAATGGGTAGACCCAGCTCCAAAGCCATTTTAGCGCTGGTAAGTAACTGCATGCCGCACCCTTCTGACTCGACGAAGCCTTTCCTGGACGAAGCGCATGGACGAGAGGTCTCATGCGGAGCACGCCCACGTTCAATGTCCGCCATGCTGTTGTTGGTCGCTTTCATATTGGCAAATTCTGCCGACGTGTCTTGGGTCATGTCGTCAAAGCCTCCGACCAAGCAGATCTTAGCAGCACCGCTGTTGATGAGATCGAAGCCTTGGTTAAGCGATTCCAGAGCTGTAGCACATGCTCCGACAGGAGTTCTTGTTGGGCCCGCCGAGGACATGAGAAGCATATTCAGCCAAGCACCCGTCGTGTTGATGAACACTTCAGCTAGGATATCGCTCTGCACTGGCCGATCGAGATACCGTTGGCGGTATAGCTTCTGTAAAGACTGTCCTCCGCCCATGCCCGACCCCACGCAGTTGGCTAGTTCTGCGACATGAATTGTCTTGTATAGCTCATAGACGTCCGTGATACCGGCAGAGAGGAAAGTCTCGGCGGCGCAGACCAAGGCCATTTGCGTGCATCGATCCACGCTCTCACATAGGTCTTGCGGCAGGCCATATACTGTCGGGTCCCAGCCAGTCGGGAGCTGGCCGCCGACGATTCTGTCGAATATCCTAGCCTTCGGAACCATCAAAGTAGCACCTTTTCGGAGTTTCACTGAAAATTGGTCGCTCTTTGGTATTTGCTTGATTTCGGCTTTGTCTCCGTGTTCTCGCACGAACTCCATGGCTGTGTCAAATGATGCGTTAAAGGGCTCCAAGTCGTGCTGAACGATGACCTCTTGAAGAAATTGCTTGCTATCCCTATTGGGATGGTCCAACGAGCTCGGTTCGATGAGTCGAAGTCCCGTGTGCTCCAAAATCTGTTTCTCATACTTCACCTTCACTTCAAAGTCGTGGACAGGAGCACCGCTAGCCACATCAATCCATGCTGCTGCTGCGCCATCAGCTGATGGAGCTGGTTTCGGGTTATGCTTGATGAGCCCGGTCATCCAAGCCAGTTCGATACAGCCCTGGACTGACAGCTCTCCTTTGAGCTCCATCTCCCATCTCGTCCGGGAATTGCCCCAAGGTCCAATCTCGGCGAAGCCCACTACGACTACCACTGATTCCAGATCGACCATGTTGTCGAGCTTGGTATTTAGGGGTTGCAGTTGGGAAGAATAGTCTAGGAGTTCGGGAAATCCTAGCTCTAGGTCAACTAGAGATGGCCTGGGCGAGCTCGATTGTGCTATCGCCACAGGCTTGCCTCGAATAGCCGCCTCGTCAAGAGCTTCCTCGTCGGCGAGAGAACGCCTAATCTCCTCACTCTCGCGCATGGACTGTCTTATTCCGGCGATGAATGCTGCCAACTCAGGATCGCTGCCCATGCCTCCGCTTAGATCCGCCAACAGGCATTCGTTTTGACAGATTGACACCATGGGATCTGACATCAGTCCTATGATATGCCTGCCCATTTCTTCAGTCGAGAAAGTAATAACTCCTCGCTTGGAAATTTCCTCCGCTACTGCATCATTAGCAGCCATCAGCCCTGTGCCTCGAGTCCAGCCAATGATCACGCCACAGAGGCACAAGTAGTCGCTCCAGCTTTCAGAAGACCACTTGTTCAGTAGAGCCATAAGTCCTATCTTGGACTCGGAATACAGACCGTCATTCCCGAATGTGCCGTGGTTGGGTGAAAGGGGCAACAAGACCTGCGCCGGCCTCGTGCGAGAACCCCGCGATTCCTTAGCGACTTTGACGGCGCCCATTATTCTTAAGACGTTCGTGAGCATGGCTCGGTGCGCAAGTTCCGACTTGGAATCTATGTTGTCGATTTCGCGGCCCTTTTCGGGCAGCGCCGCGAATGGTATTATGAAGTCGAGATCCCATCCGAGACCGTTGACTGGGTCGTAGATGTGGGCAACTAGATTCTCTATGTCTTGCTTACTCCCCTGATTGCAGGGAAGAACAACGAGCCTGGATCCGTTGGCGCCGTAGCGCGCGAAGATTTCCTGATAGATTGGGCCTGCTTCGGGCATGGCTCTGGTGGTTGTTACTAGAACTCTGGCTCCGCCCTGAAGTAGTGACTGAAGGAGGACTATGCCGATTGAATTCGGGCCTGCGCCAGTGAGAAGAACGTCTTTGCCCGCAAACAGTTTTGATGAAATTGGACCGTCTAAGGTCATGCGAGTTGTCAGCTCCTGATTTGGAACCCATGAAGCTCCTTGCCTTTTGAGAATATGAGGCAGCTTGGTTTCCACAGATTCGGGCTCCGACATATAGCTCTTAGGGGCTTCTAATGGCTTGCCGTTCTCCTTGATAGTCTTAGGGTTAAGCCTTTCTAATACGCTTTTAACGACTTCAGCCTTGCTACCTTTGGACGAGGAAATCTTGCTGAGCAGGTACTTCCTCGCTTTTTCAAGTCTAGAAGTCGCTCGGTTCCCCAGGCTGGCTATCGCAGACTCAAGATCTTCTTGACTCGTATCGCTTTCAATGAGCTTGTAATATTCGTCGAGCAGGTCGACGTGGCTCCAGTTCCATACAGAGTCGTAGGACCGTTGGTGACTCGCTTTGAATATTGGCTTGATCCCATTGCAGAAATCCTCGCCTAATTCTCTCTCAAAAGTGTCGATTTTGTCTTGAATTTCTGCCGAGTTGTCGCTAGTTGCTGAAGCTTCTGTCGCGAGCTCGTCGTCATCGGAGAGAAGAGCGGCAATCTTCCTTCTCAGAAGAGAGTGCTCATCGCGGAGTTGCTGCACCACTTTGGAATCGAGCAGAGTCTGTTGCGGGTTTGCTGCGGCAGCGCTCCTTTGCCTAGACAATCCTGCGCTGTCCAAATAGCCCTGAGAAATGGCGTCGAAGAACGCTTCAGCATCTTCGTTCTTCTTTAACCTAGCTGCTGGTTGTTGACCGAGAGCTACCAACAGGACTGCGTCTTGCCTCCCGGAAGCAAGGCCCCATTTGTCATCTAGGTAGGATTTGGCGGATATCAAGTCGAAAGAACCAGGCATCTTCGACCCAACCATCTTCTCGATTCGAGTACGTAGACACTTCTTCATCTTTCCATCATATGAGACCTGGATTGTCGCGGCGAGTTCTTTCAGGGGTATATTCTCGACGTCGTCCGCCAACGGCCCAAATTCCTCCAACATGTCTCCAATTATCTCATTCTGTACTATCGACCGACCCCCTGAAATGGCTTTTATGCTGTCTTCAAGCTTGAGATCTGAAGCCGGCTTCTTCAAACTGCTTGATACCAGTGCCTTGACTGCTTCCAAGGCGGTAATTGGTATATCTGGAATTGGTGCATCTGCTTTTGCAACAGTGGGTGCTGATGTTGGTGTATCAACAACAGGTGCTGCAGGTGTAGCTTTGCTCGCCTCGGAGCCTGACCCAGGATTACTTTGTGGCTTTTGCCTCTCGGTCGTCTCTGGTTCTGCTGTTGGGGGTATATCGTAACGAAGGTCATCATAGTTGGCGCTAGTTGAGAGCAGGGATCGCTTTATCCCGTTGACTGCGTCTGATTCGAGGTTGAATTGGCCCAGTGTCTTCTTGGCCATATTCAGGAGGGTAGGTGATGGACCGAACTCGACTAGTTTCTCAACATTGACTTTGTCAAAGAGTATGCTCTGTGTTTCCGACCACCGCACCGGCATGGCAAATTGATATCTATTCTCGCATGTGTTATTATACAAATTCCCCTAACTCAGCTAGGATGAAGACTTACGCCAATAGCTCGGTGAGGAGCACGTGAGCAAGCTCTTGCTCATGCTGCTGAACTTCCATCTTCATGGCTTTACGATTGAATGTGGTGAAGCTGGCCTATGGTGTTCAGGATGCGCACAATTCTCATGGGCGACAGAAGAGAGGGGAATGTAGTCTTGTAAATTCGACAAGAACGAACGCAACATATGGAACCCATCAAATTGAAGCTGCTATATTAGAAGCTTATTCTCCTGCTATCTAATAGTTATGCTACTATTCAACGCGCTCAGTATGGCGTCGCGATCCCTCTGGGCCTAATGTCCTGGCATCCCCAATTCCCTGAATCCCCAAATCCTGCAATCCCTCCCGTCGCACTGGCAGCAGACACAGGGCCTGGATACTACCATCCTCCCGTAATCCCGCATTCCAGTTGATGATAAGTCTAGCCTTTGGTCCATTTCTAACGGCTCTTGGCAAAGTTGAAAGGAGCACATAGTGATTGAAGTCGAGACCATATGTGCTTTTCTTGTGAGGAGAGAGTAGGTGTGATCATTCATATACTTACAAGTCGCTCACGAACGTTTGCGCATTATTGAAACTAATAATTCTCGTATTGATCTGTTGCAAGTGAAATTTCGCTGTCACTTCAGTTCACACACCATAAGTGCGACAGTACTTATTTCACATTGGCGCATTCTCACCATTTAAACAAGTCGACTTACATCCAATTAGGAAGCACATCTCCAATCCGCGGCCATGATAGACTTAGAGGGATCGGACTCAGGTCCTGAAATCTTCACACCAGAGTCTGAGACAGGTCTTCAGTCTCAACCTCTCATCCTAATCAACAATACTCTCGAACATACCTTCATAATACCCACTTTCCTATACGCAAACGCACTGCAATTACGAGATAGATTTTTGAAAACACTACTCAATTCGAAGGACCGGGAAAACGAGAGCAATGGCCTGTCATCAACCATCGAGCTTGTCTCAAGATTCCTCGCATTCATTGCCAGAGAGATACAAACTCAACTCAATTCCAGCTTGGATAAGGAGGTCCTCAAATTCGTGCTTCAGTCTTTTGAGCGGGAAGTGCTTCACAGCGAAGAAGTCCATGCATTTGTTGCGATACTTCCCGATGAAGTTGACAAGCACATGGTGATACGGTCATATTATCTTGCTGCCGGTGCAGTTAGACGACCTACTGGGGCCCCTGAGTCTGCTCTCATGCGTGCAGCTCTGAAAGGCACTGCTCGCGTGTACGCTGTATTCGGCGGACAGGGCAACACCAAGACCTACCTGGACGAGCTGCGCGATGTCTACGACACATATCCATCGTTGACAAGGCGCTTCCTTGTTCCTTCGGCACGATATCTCGAGCGGCTTTCGCGTGATGCTAGAGCTTCTCAGGCCTTCGTGCATGGCCTCGATATCATGCGCTGGCTGGAGCAGCCCGATTCGCAGCCAGACTTCGACTACCTCGTCTCTGCCCCTGTGAGCTTTCCCCTCATCGGATTGCTGCAGATACTTCATTATATAGTCACAACATCTGCCCTCGGAACGCATCCCGGTGGAATGAGGAATCGCCTCTCGGGTACGACGGGCCATTCCCAGGGCATCATCCTCGCGGCCATAATTGCTGCTTCTACGGACTGGGAAAGCTTCGAGGTCCAGGGCAAGAAAGCTCTTTCGATACTGTTCTGGATCGGCGTTCGCAGCCAAGAGGCCTATCCTCTTCCGTCCATCGCACCGAGTGCACTGGAGGACTCAATAGCACACGGAGAGGGCGAACCAACCGCAGCTCTCTCTATAAGGGGCGTGGCCCGTGAGGTGCTCGAGAAACACATCATCAACGTAAATCGCGTTCTGTCGGATGATCGTCAAATAGTCGTGGCGTTGGTCAATGGCGCGAAGAACTTCGTCGTCGCTGGCCCTCCAATGGCGTTATACGGTCTCAACGTACAGCTTCGCAAGGTGAAAGCAAATGAGGACGCAGAAGAATCTCGCATCCCCTTTAGCAAGCGGAAACTCCACATCAATAACAGGTTCCTCCCGATAACGGCCCCCTTCCACAGTCCATACCTACGATCAGCTATTGAAGCCCTGAGAGAGGACTTGAAGGAGACGAAGATATCACCTAGTGAGCTTGCTATTCCAGTGTACTCCACGTTCAGCGGGAAGGATATCAGGAATGAGCTGCATGAGAAGGATGACGTCGTTCCTTCTCTTGTGAAGATGATCTGCCAAGATCCGGTGCACTGGGACAAGGTCATCGCAATGCCAGACGCAACACACATCTTGGATTTTGGCCCTGGACGGAGTGCGGGCGTTGCTGGCCTTACAAGTCGCATCAAGGACGGCACGGGAGCTCGCGTAATTCTCGCAACCAACATCACCAACCCAACGCATCCTGAGATTGGCTGCAAACATGAGATCTTTGCGCGGAAGCGGTCAGATTTGGCGTACGGCACCAATTGGGCCAAGCAATACGGCCCAAGACTGATAAAAACTTCGGCTGGCCGAACGTTCGTCGATACAAAGATGAGCAGGTTGCTTGGTCTCCCGCCGGTCATGGTGGCCGGAATGACCCCCACCACAGTGCACTGGGACTTCGTCGCCGCTGCGACGAAAGCAGGGTATGAAGTCGAGCTAGCCTGTGGCGGCTATTTCGATGGAAATAGTCTTACTGAGGCGATTACGAAAATTTCAAAGGAGATCCCTCCTGGTCGCGGTATTGTGCTTAATGTTATATATGCCAGCCCCAAAGCAATTGCGTGGCAGATCCCGCTCGTACGCGACTTGTGCGCTAAGGGGTTACCTATTAAGGGGCTTACCATTGGCGCCGGCGTCCCCTCGCTTGAGATAGCGAACGAATACATTCGCACGCTCGGGATCAGACAGATTTCGTTCAAGCCTGGGTCTATCCAATCCATTCAACAAGTGATCAAAATCGCTCAGGCCAATCCAGGGTTCCCAATAATATTGCAATGGACTGGTGGTCGCGGCGGCGGACATCACTCATGCGAAGACTTTCACGAGCCGATGGTAGAGATGTACAGCAAAATACGGCGCTGTGCCAACATTGTACTCGTTGCTGGCTCCGGCTTTGGTGGCGCGGACGATACCTACCCCTATCTGAATGGCACCTGGGCCACGAGTTTCGGCCACCCACCCATGCCCTTCGACGGAATCCTCCTTGGCAGCCGATGCATGGTAGCTAAGGAGGCCCACACATCTAGAGGTGCGAAACAAGCTATTGTGAATACCCAAGGTGTTGGCGACCAAGAATGGGAGAAGTCGTATCAGAGTCATGTTGGCGCAAATGGTGTTCTCACAGTGCGTTCTGAGATGGGAGAGCCGATCCACAAATTGGCGACACGCGGCGTCATTCTCTGGGCAGAAATGGACCAGAAGATATTCAGTCTGCCGAAAGAGAAGCGCATCTCGGAGTTGAAGAAGAAAGAGACGCGCGAGTATATCATACGTCGACTAAATGCCGACTTTCAAAAGCCCTGGTTCGGTCGCACTGCATCCGGCAAAGCTGTTGACCTCCAGGACATGACATACGCCGAGGTTGTTTCTAGGATGGTCGAGCTTATGTTCATCAAACACCAGAAGAGATGGATTGATGGTTCACTGGCAAGGCTGACTGGCGACTTCATGCGTTACGTGGAGCAGCGTCTTGCTACATACGCCAATGGCCAGGGTAACACACTCATAGAGACGTATGATGAGCTGGATGATCCATTTCCTACCATCAGCAAACTACTTGCCTTATACCCATTAGCGAGTACGCAGCTTATGAATACCCAAGACCGCTTGCATTTCCTGGGCCTTTGCAAGCGACCTGGTCAAAAGCCTGTACCGTTTGTTCCGTGCTTGGACGAAGATTTCGAAGTCTGGTTTAAGAAGGACTCATTATGGCAGTCTGAGGACCTCGACGCAGTTGTCGACCAGGACGTCGGTAGAGTCTGCATTCTGCACGGACCTGTCGCTGCCCAGTATTCAACTACCACCGAGGAATCAATCAAAGATATCCTCGACCGCGTGCACGAGGGCCACATAAAGTTGTTGAGTCATGACCTCTATGGGGGCGACAAGGGGAAGATACCAACAATTGAGTACTTCGGGGATAAGATGGTGGACACTACACTAGGTGCTCACCCAGTTCTCGAAGGGGTCGCCATCTCAGAAACCAATAATGAGATAAGATTATTCATCCCAGGAACGACTCTTCCGGACAGGGACCAATGGATGAAGCTACTTGCCGGTAGACAAGCGACATGGCGACGGGCCTTGTTTGCTGCGGATATCATCGTCCAGGGGCACCGCTTCGAGGCGAACCCACTGCATCGTCTACTTGCCCCCTCTCGTGGCATGAAGGTAGACATCGCTTATCCCGAGAACCCCGATAGAACCGTGATTACCGTCGAAGAACTAGTTGGTAGCAAGCAATTGCCGACGGTAAAAATCGGACCCCTATCCGGAAACGTCATCCCCCTATATCTCATCGAGCACCGCACCGCGTCGAACAGCCCAGTCACGCTTCCACTGCTGTTTACTTATCACCCAGAAGCTGGTTATGCGCCCATTCGCGAAGAAGTTGCCTCTCGAGATGACCGCATCAAGGACTTTTACTACAAGCTTTGGTTTGGCAGCGAAAGGCCTGCCACCCCCTTAGATGCGGCCACCAGTTGCTTCGATGGAGGTATCACTACCGTTTCCAGCACCGCCATTCGCGAATTCGCACGCGCAGTCGGCAACACTGCCGAGGCTTACATCGAACGTCCTGGCCGGGATCATCTCGCGCCTATGGACTTTGCCATCATAGCTGGTTGGAAGGCGCTCATGGAGCCCTTGTTCCACGCCGTCGATGGTGACTTGCTAAAGCTCGTGCACCTCTCGAATCGTTTCCGTATGGTCCCCGGTGCGGCTCCATTCAAGAAAGGGGACGTGCTGAACACGACATCCGAGATCACCGCCATTGTCAACCAAGACTCGGGGCAGATGGTCGAGGTCTGCGGTACCATCACGCGCGATAACGGGAAGCCCGTGATGCAGGTTTGGTCGCAATTTTTCTACCGCGGTGTTTTCGCCGACTGGGAGAAGACGTTCCAACGCAAGGAGGAGTCGCCGGTCAGGGTGCACCTGAAGAGCCTCAAAGACGTCGCCGTGCTGAGAGCCAAGAAGTGGCTCAAGCTCGAAAGAGGGGACGCAGAGGATCTGTTGTTGGGGCGCAATGTCGTATTCAAGCTACGCACCTCCACCCGATTCAGCGACAAGGTCGTATTCGCCTCCGTCGAAACGGTCGGCACGGTAGAGGTCGAAATCCCGACGACAAAGGAGGTGCTCCGGGTGGGCTCAGTCAACTACGTCTCCGAAGGGCCGTCGCGCGGTAACCCCGTCCTCGAGTACCTTGGCCGGAATGGCTCCAAGCTGGACCAGCCCACCTATCTCAAGCACCCGATCCCGATACAGAATAATCATAGCAAGACCCCACTGGAGATTGAGGCCCCGGTCTCTAACGAGAATTATGGCCGCGTGTCGGGGGACTACAACCCTGTGCATGTCTCGAGGGTGTTCTCCCAGTATGTAAACTTGCCTGGCACTATTACACATGGCATGTATACCAGCGGTGCGGTTAGGAGTCTGGTTGAAACCTGGGCTACAGAGAACCAAGCACATAGAATGCGCGACTTCAACGTCAAGTTCACCGGGATGGTCTTGCCTGGTGATCGGCTCGAGGTACAGCTTCACCACATCGGTATGGTGTCTGGCAGCATGATCATCCAGATCGAGGTAGTAAAGAGCGACGAGACGAGGGAAAAGGTGCTAGTGGGAGAAGCCATCATTGAACAGCCGACTTCTGCCTACATATTCACGGGCCAGGGCTCCCAGGAGAAAGGGATGGGTATGGAACTCTACGAGAAGAGTGCGGTTGCAAGAGACGTCTGGGACCGCGCCGATAGGCACTTCCTCGACACTTTTGGTAGGTCAACGACGTCACTAAGAAAATGTGATAGTTTCTACTTGTGCTAACCTAACCTTGCAGGCTTCTCTATCCTTGAGATCGTGCGGAATGATCCCAAAGAGCTCACCGTCTACTTCGGCGGTGCTCGAGGGAAGGCCATTCGGCAAAACTACATGGCCATGACTTGTCAGAGCCTTGAAATAGCCGAGGACGGTAACCCCAAGCAAGAGAAGGTCTTCAAGACTATTACGGAATATACCACATCCTACACGTTCCGCTCTCCGGCAGGCCTACTGTCGGCTACGCAATTCACCCAGCCGGCATTGACGCTGATGCAAATGGCAGCGTTCGAAGACCTGCGCGCCCAAGGGGTTATCCGGAAAGACAGTGTCTTCGCGGGACACTCGCTCGGCGAATACAGCGCTCTCGCCTCCATCGCCAAGGTGATGCCGGTAGAGACGCTGGTATCAGTTGTGTTTTATCGTGGTCTATGCATGCAGGTCGCCGTAGAGCGAGACGAAGCGGGCCGCTCCAACTATTCCATGTCCGCCGTCGATCCCTCTCGGATCAGTTCACGGTTCAGCGAGTCCTCTCTCAAACATCTCGTGAAGAGCATCTCCGACGTGACGGGTTCATTCATAGAGATTGTTAACTACAACGTCCGCAACATGCAGTATGTATGTGCGGGCGACTTGCGCGGCCTCGATGTGCTGGGCGGTGTCATGGACACCATCAAGGCGCGCAATATAGATGTACGCCGTATAGAATTTGGAGAAAAATCCAGTCTACTCCTTGGCATCATAGTAGACGCAGACCGGCGCTCACGAGAGAAGCCCGAGCCTCTCGAGCTAACTCGCGGTCGAGCTACGGTACCGCTCCGGGGTATTGATGTCCCATTCCACAGTTCGTACCTGCGGCCAGGGGTCCAATCATTCCGCTCATTCTTGCTCAAGAACCTTCAGGAGAAGAGCATCGACCCGGAGCAACTGGTTGGGAAGTACATCCCTAATCTCACGGCTAGACCGTTCGAGCTTACGAGGGACTACTTCGAGTACGTGCATGAGATGACTCAGTCACCGCGGATTGGTAAAGTTCTAGAGGGATGGAGCAAGTACCCGTGAGATGGCATAATCATGGTTGGCTATGGCGTACATACATCGGTCCCGGGCGTCATGGTGCATACATATCTTTACCTTGGTGCTTATGTTTATGTAGGCAGGCATACATATTAATGACGGTCTGGTTGATCTGGACAAGGGTACTTTTGCTTCTACACTATTTTCTAGGCGCAGCATTAGACTAGCTAATCGGGGGGCCCGTGTTCCTTCATAGTTCTCTCAGGGTTAATTTCTTCATGGCCTTTTTGTCCAATGCCATCATCGTGACCCTTCTTCCGAAAATCAAGGCAATCTTCATTCTATGCCAGAGAAGATGGCTTCCAGCGGTCGAGCTTCGATCCAAGATTTCCTGACATAGGGCTTAGTGCGGAAAGCTACGATTCCCGATAGCTGGGCTGAGAGTCCCTCGCGTAATGATACCATCTTGGCCATAGCTGTATTCGCGTCTCTGAACGCTAAGCGAGCTTACGAAGTTACGATAGAAGCTCGTAGATATGGCCGCACATACCCCTATATGCATGGAAACGCAGCTGCATACCTAGACGCCCTGACTGTGTGTCGAGAGTCAAGAGTCATTATGATGGCAAGATTATGTGACCCAAGTACCCGGCCGCAGAGCAGGTCGCGCTGTGCCACGAATACGGTAACCATTGACTGTGAATCATCGCGAGACTTGGATTTACACTGTAGCTGAGCTTGAGCTGGACTAGGGTAGGGAACCAAATCGAGCTACGCGGCCCCCCACGATGCGCTAGATCGATTGGGACTGAGCGCCCACACTTCTGCAGCCGAACTCTTGCGATATCCTGGATTACAAGCCCTGAAAATTAGTATAGATATATACCGAGAACTCGAGGAGAGCCATGCGCGATGATTACTACCTAGACAGGGAAAGCATCATTCTAAAAATACGCAGAGATTAAATCTTGATTTAACCGTCATTTATCATTTCACATCTATAGGTTGATTGATCTTCAAGGCAAGCTATGGCTTCGAGTAATTTTCGCTTCCAGGTTTGGTCAAATTGTGGCGTTTTATTTGCCCCGGGCAGCGGACCTGCAGAGGTACGAGTATAACCGCCTTGGGTGCGCCACCGGTCATATTTCCCTATACGGACGACATGGTCGACCACGACTTTTATGTATGCTTATGTCAACCTTGCAGCACGCGAGCTAACATCTTTATGTACTCCGAGTTATACGTGTACGGACCGGACCGTCAAAGTCTACCGTCGACGGTTCATGTGGCTTGCTGGCCAGCCCAGTCCAAGAGACACGGGGTCGATTTAGCCGACGAAGCTGCAGCGAAGTCACGTTACCAACCACCGTTCACTGCGAGCGTACTATCCCGTAGCTGGCCCGGAAACCCTGAACCGTTTGGAAGGGAGCACGGTAGCATGGTCTGGGGATGATATATGCGAGATATCCATCCTTTGTGGAGCTGCGTGGGTCTAGATCTGGTGCGGGAGCGGGTGTATGTCGAGTACCAGAATCTGACATACAGAGAGGCATGTCCGGGGTTGCCCAGACCAACCACTGCTCGATGAAGCCCTCTTATCGCGTAGAGCACTTGCACCCATCGGTTCACGGGGGCAGCCCAGAGCCATAAAAAAAGGACCGATCTGGCATACCAAATGCTACCTGTGTTCTAGACCGGCTTTCGACTTCTCGAACCGCTGCAGAAGCCTTGCAGTTAGGCTCTCAGCTGTACACTCCTCCAGGGGGGTCACAAAGGTTCACTGAAACCTAGGTCAGACCAGAAGACGTTCGATGCTGACCTGTTCCTATTTGTTGTCTCGGCAAGTGACTAGGTACCGGTTCATTGGGGTTTAGAACGCTGGGGCAGGCTGGGGCTATCGACGGACTCCCGTGATAACGTATATTATATTCGGTTACTGGTGGGCTCCGGGTGGACACATCCTTCAGGGTATTTAATATCTCAGAAGTATTTAATATCCGGACTGGCGGGTACGGCACCTACGAACTACATCGCGTCTCATGTAAGCCTCTGTTCACTACCTGCAGCCAATTATTAGAACCACCGACAGTGTGGCAGCAGCTCTTCTGCTATATTCTCGAATCTTCCGCAGCTACTCCACGCATATCGATAGTTACAAAGTCCTCTTCGACGACGGCAAGATGATGAGACAAAAGCATACACACGGGACGAAGAATAGGAAACCACATTGTCACAACCATCAGATAGATTATCATGGCTCAACTCCTACGACATCTACAGATTATGTGGGATTTCTAGACCCGATGTTGGATAATTCAGCTATATTCGACGAGTTGTCTCAAAAAAGGCAAGCTGATGCTCTATAATCACATTATATCTGAACTACCTAGCTGACTTGTAGTAATAGCCTCTTCTGGGTTGACGATACTGACACTTCTCGAAATCGTATCAACGGAGATGACGCGCCGATGGCATCATTACAACACATATCAGGCAATTTGGCGTCAGTAGATCCATATCCAAATGCCCTGGATAAGTTGAGTACCGGGATGACGGATTTCCTGGGCAACCCGGGCAGCGAGGACCGATCGATGAATCGGAGTGGGAAACATCAATGCTGGGACCACGGATGCAATGGACGTGAATTTTCGTCCAAGAGCAACTTCGTGAGACACGTAAAGGAGAGGTCGGGCGCCAGCACCAAGGGCGTATGCCCCCTATGCGGGGCGATTTTCACCCGCAACTCGGCGAGGGATACGCACCTAGCAAAGCAGAGCTGCAACAGGATCCGTCGCTATTCCAATGGTCGACCGCGCCCTAGCCGGCTCGCTGTCTTAGGCAACCCCCGCCTAGCAGCTGCAGCAGTGGCCGCCACCCAAGATATCCATTGGCAGGCGGTGGACTGGGGCGCAGGATCAATGGGCGATTCGAGCGTCTCCGGATTGCCGCCCCCGAATTAATACTCTCTGGCCTACAGGTAAGGCATGAGACTCGCAGGTGCTGTATTGGTATTAGACGGGAGCCCCCAAGTACAAACAATTTCCTTTGAGGTTAGGATATAAACTGTATATACCCCTGTTATTGAAGATCCGTCGTTGGCTATAGGATGGATATGTACGTAGTTAGAAACAAAGAGGCGCTACACAACACCACACCGTTGGTTGCAGTAACAAATGCTGATCACGATCACATCAAGATAATTAGAGCAGTCCCATCGATCACTGCAACCGATCATTGTAACCACACAGTTACGTGGATTGGTAATGATCGGTGCCCAATTCCTGAGTGCGAATGACCTGTGCTTGGTGGGTGGTCCAATACTACATCAGCGCGGTCAGCCTATCAGTGTAGAGGACCCTTGAAGATACTCGTTTATGAACGTAGATTAAAAAAAGGGGTAAAAACAAGTTTATGTAAGAAGTAGGAATTATACTGCATGTGGATGTGTGTGGTGGTGGCCCCTGATATCATCCTATTGCCTATATTGTTCTTGAACCAATCATCGTCACCCTTCAGCACGCCCAGTGCCGTGGGATTAGAAACGCGTGAGCTACGCAGGACGCGTCTTAAATGCACAGGTACTGTACCTACCTAGGTAGGTACCTTGGTAGTGTACACTCGGCGGGAGATACATGTACCTATCCTCAC
Source organism: Hypoxylon intermedium (assembly GCA_028566675.1). Taxonomy (NCBI): domain Eukaryota; kingdom Fungi; phylum Ascomycota; class Sordariomycetes; order Xylariales; family Hypoxylaceae; genus Hypoxylon; species Hypoxylon intermedium. The sequence continues at coordinate 90,725 of JAOXNK010000007.1, forward strand.
GCCCGAGAATTAAAGGTTCCATTGCCTCACACACACGCCAGCACAGGAACGAGTTACCGGAAGAGACCTACTGACGTCTGTGGTGAAACCCCACCTCCCGGGCTGCCCCGGAGCAACATGGGGCTGTCTTTAGCCACACTATCCAATTACTCTATGGGGAAAGTAGGGTGTGTTTAGTATACCTTTGCTTCAGTATAAGTGAACATAGAGCGAGTTGTATAGAGATTTACTTGTTAATTCTATACCACAATCTCTACCTAGTTGACCACCTCCTCTCGTTACACAAATAAACCAAGGCATAATCCGTATATGCTACTCAATAACGCTTGTCTTATAAGTCTCCCAACGGCTAAAATCGGGCTTCGACGCTGCAGTTACGTGACATGGCAAACGCATCTTGACTGCAACACTGCAGTAGAACAGAGATAAAAATTCGACGCTGAACCCATCTGTCGGGAGCATTCGGAATAGCCTCAGTCAACTTATGCACATACGGGAGATGAATAATGCAAAGAGATTTCGATTGTTAAGTCCGGTTCGTGCAGCCCCAAAAGCTGGTAGGACTGACAGTCTTCAACCAATGAATACCTTGGTGCCAAGAAAGTCGGCAATGATTTCCGTATCCAGCTCTCCATCTCCCCCAGAGCGAGCCAAAGATTCCTCACGAAAAAAAAGCTTGTCGGCGCTGCGCTTACTACTCACCACACACCCGAGGACCTGAAAATAGTCCGCGGCGCAGGAGGCAGCAGTCGGAATCACGCGCCTAACTCCCCCCCTGACAGGTCTTGGCGGCCCTCCAACGGCGTATGAAACGTAACTGCCGAAACACCTGCAAAGCTACCAGAGAGTCCACTCACTCACTGTGCATGTACGTCCTCTCGGAGAATTTCACACACCTTCGCGTAGCAACGGCGTCGACCCAACCTACCCCCTTACCTAATACAAGAAGACCGGGACGGCCCGAACCTGCTACGTATGACAGGTCGCACAGCCCAGCTGCCTACCATTCCGCCCATCCGTTGAAGCTATTCCGAGCTTCTACAGTTTATGGGTCGAACCAAAAAGCAATTCGGTGGCCTAGGTCCCCGACGCCGTCTTGACCGGTGCTCCGGACGAGGAAGAAAACGTACGAGAGATCGAAGAGTCAGGTCAGAGTTGCAGGTCAGCATGACTCGCATTGGTAGCGCTCATCCCCCCCTACAGCCGGACTGCGGGCCGCTTTTGACCCTCGTTGATGGATACGGTGCTCTCCGGTAGCGCCTAGTGACTTGGCCACGTATCTAGGGCGTCTGCAGGCAAAAGCAGTGTGTCTGCGCGATGAGGTGGTGTGTAAGTTGTGGTTTCGGGAGCATGACGCTCAAGAGTCAACGGGCAGGCAATTAGGGTAAGACTTGAGAACGGGGAGCTGTGATTATGCTGCTCTGTTAATTGTTCCCTGGGGTGGTCAAATGCCGGAAAGAGACACTATCGTAGTGGTGGGTAAGTTATACCAGGTCGTATTGTTCTAACTTCTCGCATCGCGGTATTTTTCACTACTGAAGAAGTTGATCACGTCGACGACAGGTACCGGCTAGGATCGACATCACGGCCCCGTATGACCCGCCCCGTCTAATATAATCCCGGCTGGTAATCTCTCGTGGGGGGCGCCAACTCCACTAGAAATCCGGTTTTTCGACCCAAGAATTTTGACAATTTATCCTCCAAGGCTGCGAGAATTCTGCCTAAACATTCACTATTTTCTTCACTTCATTCACCATATGACTAGAGTATCAGAAATTTGGGATATGTATTAATTGTTTTTACTACTAATTCTTATTAAAAAGTTTTGAGGGAATGCCGGCAGGCGTCATCCAGAAATGATAAACATTCATTCTTTCTGCGAATCAAGTGCCATCCATTCATGTCCTCTGTCGAGACGTTTTGTTTAGTCAAAGAAGACCCAGCAGCGAACCTCGATAGATCGTCGCGTCGGCGCATTGTCCGGGCTAGCGTCGTCCCAGAAGGCGCCATGCGGAGAGACCTTGGTTACATCCGAGTCGAACGAGGAGAAGACGAGCGCCTCATCCAGGTCGAGCTTGCTGACGTAGTGGTACTTGTAGCTGTGGTTAATAAGTTAGCCGAATTTCGCAATTCAAGTTCTTGAGATGGGATAATATGCGTACGCTGGGTCGTATTTCACGAC
>JAOXNK010000007.1:108146-126340 GCA_028566675.1 Hypoxylon intermedium
TAGGGACTTTGTAGTTGTGAGTGAGCTGTGCGCTCTGGAATTCTCAGGAGCTGCGTCGCCTACCACGCGTCTATTGCCAGATCCTGGCTTGAGAGCGTCCAATCCACCAGGTCCCACACTCTTGCTTCGTGACTTCTTTCGGCCTCCATTACTGGCCAAAGAGCTAGCCGTGTCGACAGTGATGTTCCCTTTCTCCATCCTCTTTCGCACGGGAGAGTGCCCCGTCGACTTTCTAGGTCGTCGGGTGGACGGGAGAGGTTTGTCGCCGTGGCTAGACATGTTGGCGACAAGAAAGCTGTTATGATTGAGTTAGGTATCGTAGCGGTAGCGACGTCTCATAGTTAAGGACGGGTTGAAGGTGGGATGAGATCGGTACAGCCAAATGCTAAGGCGACTAGAGTAGAGTAGAAGCGATGTCGCATAGCAATTTAGCAACGTTTTGCAAGTGAAGAGTAGTAATTCTCCAACGTTGGGCGCGTCTAGAACAAGTCTGAAGAGAAACGCCTAGCATTGAAGTTGTGCGTGTGTGAGGAGGAGCAGGGAACGTTGAACCCGACTTGCAAGTTGCTAAGATAAGGTTGATTCGGCGATCGCGTCACCAAGACTCTTGTTTGTAAACATTGAGAATGAATGAACGATGGTGGGGCTGTTACTACGTCCGTCGTCTAATGCCTGTCAGTGTGAGGTACGTACCCACTAGCCCGTGCCTTCGTGATCAGCATTCGGTCCAAGCGTCAAGCCCCTTGCACCTTTACAGCCACAAGCACCCCCACCACCTGCATGTGCATAGGCACCAGCTTTCAAGCCACATCGGGCTGAACCTCAAAGCGGGTCCCGCACAAGCGAGCCCACACAACCAAAAAGAATCTCAATTTTTACCATTTCCCAATCTCTGGTAAGTTTTCGCCAAAATCGCAATCCAATACATCAACACCACCACGACTATTCCCGACCCCCAACCACTTTTGCGACTATCCGACAACAAATCGCAAACATGGCGACGGAATTGACTGTACAGTCGGAGCGTGCTTTCCAGAAGCAGCCGCACATCTTCCAGAACGCCAAGGTCAAGGCCAAGTCCGCGAGACCTGGCAAGGTGAGCGCGACAACTAACCAACTATGACTTCATCATTTGCTGACGGTCCTCTCCGCAGGGTGGCCGCCGATGGTTCAAGGACGTTGGTCTGGGTTTCCGAACCCCCAAGACCGCGATTGAGGGTAGCTACATCGGTATGTGAACACGCGCAGTTATTTTGTATTCTGGAGTGGGGAATTCAGCCGCTTTTGCCTTGCTCGTGGTTCGACCGGCATCGACAGCTGCAAGACCTCTACAAGTCTACGAAGTCCCTAAATCAGGTTCAGGAATGGCGAAGGGGATGCTAACCATCGTGTCAATACAGACAAGAAGTGCCCTTTCACCGGTCTCGTCTCCATCCGTGGCCGTATCCTAACCGGCACCGTCGTCTCCACCAAGATGCACCGAACCATCATCATCCGTCGCGAGTATCTCAAGTTCGTCCCCAAGTACGCCCGATACGAGAAGCGACACAAGAACCTCGCTGCCCACGTCTCCCCGGCTTTCCGTGTCGAGGAGGGTGACCAGGTCACAGTCGGCCAGTGCCGACCTCTAAGCAAGACAGTATGTCATTCCTGCTCCACCATGGCCTCTCGTCCAGCTGTTTCCATTCTCCAAACCAGAAACGATGTGATATACAGGCTATATGTGACGAGTTGCTGATTTAAATGACACTAGGTCCGCTTCAACGTCCTCCGTGTACTTCCCCGAACCGGCAAGGCGGTGAAGAAGTTCAGCAAGTTCTAAGTTGGGTTTCTTCCGGGCATCGATGGCGTTGTTGCTTCATGGTTCTTCATGATCTCAGATATGGAACGGGTGATTCATAGGCTTTCTGTCAGGGCACAAAGATGCAACATCGGCAGTTCTGAGAAATAAAATCGGATTTTTATACCAGTACAACCAACCTATGTCCTGTACCAGTACGGCTATTACCTGACATGGCTTGCGTAGGCAGCTTAAGCACCTGGCAGGGCAATAGAAAACTCGTGATACTCTTGAATGTCTTTATGCCGTGTTCTACTCGTAGGAAACCACCACTGCTGAATAATTCATCTTGATTTCACGCAGATTTCGATTTTCACAGTTTTGCAAACTCCTAACAATGACCTGAGCCTGGAATCGTTTGGTTGGTCAACAAGGTTGCAGGGGCACCTTGGGTTAGCACAGCATGTATGGTGGAATTGTCTCCTTCGTGCTAATGCATGGTTTTCCGGCAAATAGTTGATGATATAGATTTTGGATTGCCTACAGGTTCATTGTTAAGCTGTCGGTAATCTAAGAGACCGCGAATTTGTCTTTCCCAGCCGACCTACCTAGACTATCTATCGTATGCAGGAAGTGCGTGAAATCAGATAAGGGGTACTATTCCTAGATCGTTCCCCCTACTCATGTTGTCTATTGTCTGAATAATAGAGTGCGATCAATCAGGGAGACTCTCGTCACTACCCGAGGACGAAGATGAAGATTCCCAGGACAACTTACGAAACCACGTTGTCGGATCATTGGGTTTTCATTTGTCCATGTGTTCCATCTAGACTTCTTCGACGCCTGGGCCGTAGTCTTTAACACCGTCATGATCTGGTATATATATACTATAATTGTCTCACATTCTCCCTTCATACCCGTGGACATGACCTACAGCTTGCTCGATGTCGTTGTCGCGTACAAGCGTCACATTGCTGTAGCTAGAAACTCCCCCTAAGAATTTATTCTTCATACTAATGGAGAGAAACCCGTTGAGACCGCTCGCTAGTATTTTGTCCTGGATAACAAATCCTGAGGCTCAAATTTTCGGCGATTTCTACGAGTTGTTAGAGAGCTGTTCATGATTTAAGGAGAAATGGTGATGGACGTAGTACTCATGCTAAGAGGATGTACCACGAAATTCGCTCAAGACCTGCCTCGTCACTTATGCTTATATTCACTAAAGGGAAACAGTATTTGATGAATTCTACCATCAAACATATATGGCCAAGCTAGAGACAAGAAGTATTTGTCTTCGGACTTTCTAAAACAAGCATAGATCTATTAACCTAGTATGCGGCATGTTGAGACGACACTGGTCTAATGGGAAGACAGCAAAGTACAAAAAGATTCATAGTTCTACTGTATCATATGTATTATGTATCTCCATGAAGTAAGGATCCGAATCCCTACGACAAGCTGGCAGGCCAATTTAATGTCCTTTATGACACTGAGTATTTGGGTTGAATTTACATACGACCTGCTCCTTCTCGTCCTTACATAATCGGGGCATAGAAACTGAATTTACCAAGCGGATCGTACTTTGCTTTCAAAGCACGCAGACGATCTTGGCGCCACTGATCATATCCATACCAGTTTTGCTGCGTCTCGTCGCCAAAAGCGTAGTTCACGTAGGTGTGTAATTCCTTACGGCCACTCCCCTCATACAGCAATTGGCGTAAGCTTTCACCCAGATTCCTAGCAAGTTTATCGAGCTCTGGCCCGTCTGGCTGGTAGGTGATAGTAGGAGAAACGAGGAGATTGTCGCTTCTAAAAGGAAAAGCGCTTTGATCACTAGGAATGCCCTGTACTCCCTGCAATGAAAACCCTTCGAACAGAAAGACGGAGCCGTTCAGAGTCGGTGTCTGCTTCGTGGCCGTCGCGAACAAGTCGTAGACCTTTCGCTGCGTCGGGGTATCGTAGGTCTGAAGATCGATCGGGAAGCGAACATTAACAAATCCAGCCTTCTGGCAAGGAGGGTCGTTGTTCGAGTTACCGGTCCAGGCGGCTATGTCGGTGTATAGTCCAGCAGCAGCATCAGTGAATATAGGGCCGAGGTCATGAAACGGTTTGGTATAAGCCGAGTTGACCGCCTTCACCCCTTCTTGAAGCACGAAGAACATGATTAACGGCTATTGAAAGGTTAGTTTGACTGGTATCAAAGGCTACACTCCGGGGGGCATACTCTTGTTGGGTCGAGAGCAGGATTGTTAAAGAAGAAAGAATAGTTGAGAACATCCACTGGTTGTGTGCCGCCCTTTAGAATATATTCGTTGATAGCTGCGTAGAGACCTTCAACATTGTCTCCCGTGAAGATGAAGCTCTCGTAAGCCCAATCGCGATGTTGGATATCGTAGACCTTTGACGTAACGGAAGTTACAATGCCGAAATTGTGGCCCGCGCCTTTTATTGCCCACCAAAGATCTGTGCTCGCGTCGACGATATGAAGGCTTCCATCAGCAAGCACAATGTTGGCCGACACAAATTGATCCGAGATGAGTCCATGACGTCCCTGAAGAAAGCCGTGACCGCCACCAAGCCCAGGCCCGAGAAGGCTGACGCACTCGCAACCGCCGGTCACTTTCTCAGAGATCAACTTTCATAACTAGATAGAAATCATTCTCGGTTGCTTACCCGTCTGCTTTCCGTGAGCCCAGAGATCATCCGTGACCTTTTTGACCAACGTGCCACCGCCAATCTTTGCTGTTTTCCCATCGGCTGCCACCTCGACGCTGCTGAGCTGGTGCAGCCAGATTTCGATTCCGTTCTCAAGTTTCCCAAGGGTTGTGATTGCTCCGTGACCACCATTGGTGGCAAGAAAGGGGATGTTTTGCGCGTTCGCGTACTTGACCTATGACGCTCAGTATATTATATTTAAAGATATCTAGCCCTTGTCTCAGCTGCATACCGTCTCAACCACGTCGCTCTCTGTCCGTACGACGACGACGGCGCTGGCGCTGGGAGCGTCGAGTACAGACAAGCGATTCGTAGCTTCAGTAAAAACATCGGATCCCGGAAGCAATATCTGGGCGCCCATCGACAACCTGCTCTGGAGGTCTGCAGCGATGTCTGCTCGGGGGCAGATGCCCCAAAGATCACTCGAGGTGGAAAGGCTTCGACATGTGGAGGCTATGGCCCATGCCAGCACAGCCGTGACTACTTCCATATTTTCAGACGATGCCTGAGAGAATGAGGAAACTCTTTGACCACATAGAAAGGAGGGATAAAGGAGAAGCCCCTGTGTAGAGCGAGTGCCCGAACCAACTGCATTGTATTATCCGAACTATTGTGTAACTAGGCAAACAAGGGATGTACGCACTATAACCTCTCCCTTGCCACTCTATCCAATCAACAGGTACCTTAGAAGAGAGTTCATTGTGGTCAATGTAGTCTGGTGTTACGCCCTTGGGTCCAGATGTCCATCAGTTACACTCACAAGGCTTCGATAAAGCGATTGCAATGCTTAGATAGATAAATACCCAGCTCTGATAACGATAAGGAACTTTTGGCATTATGCGCCCGCCTCGAAACATCAGAATAATAATAATAATAATTTCGTGAAGAGCGTTGCCGGACCGACTGAAGACTTTTACTTATTCCTTTCTCCGAGGACTGTGTAAATTCGCCATGGGCTGGTGGGACAGTCTCTGGGCCTCGAGCTCAACAGCCGACGACCCGTTGCGAAAGCTCGACCCGAAGCTCCGCGAATTTCTCGAGCGGGAGTCGCCCGTGAAGTACAACACCGCGCAAGCGGCCCAGAAGCCCGAGGAGAAAAAGGCACCGGCTACGACGGCAGAACAAGGGACGGAGGAAACCAAGTCGCTGCTTCCGAAGGAGAGCCAGTTCCAGGACGGCCGGTATGCGCATCTGTGGAAGACGTACCGACCGCTCGCCGAGATCGAGGCCGAGACCAAGAGCGACCACGAGAAGCTGATGGACGTGCTCGAGGGCTACAAGGACCGCAGGAGCCAGATCGGCCGGGCCGCGCTGGAGAACTGCGCTCTCGAGCAGGTCGACTGGCGCGAGTGCATGACGAACCCGAACTTCACCGAGCGCATGACCATGTGTCGGGACCAGGTCAGGAAGTTCGAGAAGTGCTACCTGACGCAGACGGTGCGTCCACAAGCCATCATCTTTAATTGCACCCGATTCTGAAAATTGTTACTAATTACGGTACTTTGCTTTTGCATTGTAGAGATTATTAAAAGCCCTAGGTTACCTATCGATCCAAGACCGGTCCCCAGAAGTCGAAGAAGACATCCAGATGCACGCCGATACGTTATACCACCGCCTGCTATCGCAAGAAGCCGAGGTGGCCGCCGCGAGGGAAGAAGGCCGCCCGATCCCCAAGTTCCCACCATTACTATCGAGAGCACCCGCAACGCAACTGCGCCAACAGCAGCAAGAACAACAACAACAACAGGATAACGAACTGACGCCGGAACAGCAAGAGACGCTGAAGAAGCGGTTACAAAAAGTCGCCGAAGAGGACCGTGCTGCGGAAGAAGAGGCTGTTCGTGCGGAATGGCGTGCTAAGGCTGAAGTCGCGTCTAGGGTGCAGGACCTCTGGAAGAAACAAGAAGAGGATCGGAAAAAGCGAAAGGAGAGAGGCGAGGAGACCATGTGGGATAGGCTGAGCGGGGCGTTCAACAGCAGCGATGGGAAGAGATGACCGTGGCAGCACAAGCCTTGAGAGGCAGAAAAGGTACCGCCGCCAAAAGGCATAAAGACTCCATCCTCGAGCAAAGCCCGCGCAAACACTCGCTCAGCAGATCCCGTCGTGCTGTGGTTTTGGGCTTCATGGCACGATGCATAGTCCCGGGCAGAAGGCCTGGGTCACATTCGATTGCGAATTGAATCTGGTGCAATTGTAGCATACAAACTTGTATCACCTTTATATCTGTACATGACGACCCATACGAGATGATGCGATTCTAAACGAATTCACTCTTAACCGTACTATCTATTCCTCGGCTATCAATTTGTGAGGCGAAGAGAGTAAGTAAAGTTGGGAGCGACTGCCGCTATACAGCTGGTTCTAAAAACGAAGCTTCATTGACCGAGAAATGTTTCGTGCAGCGAATTTCCATGTTGGCTGAATATAGAAAAACAACACAAAAGAGAAAAAGAAAGCGCAAAATGAGAGGTCTCCCTGGGAATCGAACCCAGATTGGCGGAATCAGAATCCGCAGTGCTGACCATTACACCAGGAAACCACTTTACTCTCGAAAATGTCGAAGTTGAATTGTGATTGGACGAGGAAATTAGCTGCTATATTTGTTTAAGCTCCTAAATCGGCGATGGCATTGATGCTTCGCATGTGCCGTAGGGCTTTTTACATCACGACTACTTATTTCGGCACTTGCTAAATTAAATTAGATGAACTAAATAACTTGCATGCAAATCTCTGTGCACTTATTCTACGGTGTTGCGCAAAAAGCAGCGCTGACCGGCCTGAAGAACTAGCCATCGCAGGACGAAGCGCTTTCTCAGTATCGGAGCAATTAGGAATGAGAGATAAATGAATGACATGGGTGGAATTGAGCCAAGCTGCTGAGATGAGAAAGCAATGCGATACGGGCGTGTCAATCCCACTTGCTGCCCGCCTTGCAGGATCGACGAGAGCCTTACGTACGGAATACATGAGGGAAAGACAGCGAAATCAGGGTCCCGTTTGACAACAAGTCGGGGGATGCGTCGCCAAGAGATCGCCAAGAGCCAAGACATGAGGCAAATGCTTAATTCAACAAGTTTGGCCCGAAATAGAACAGGCTGAACCACCAGCAACGACGTCGTGCCGTTCGTTATAGTCGGTATCCGTGGCCCTCCGAGCCGGGAAAAACGTCTACGAGGCTACGGAGACCGTGAACACAAAGCCAGTCTGAAATTATTCACTTAGGGGGGCATCATAGTGCGGCATGGAGCTCCATGGGAAGCTGTGTAGCTCCGGCCTAGCATGAGTCAACCTCAATGGTGGTATTTTGTTGAATGAATGGTTTAATCTATAGATGAAAGCATCTCCCAAAGACAAGACTCGCCCGCTTGCTACCAAAAGTACCAGCAAACACCCAATGATCCATTTCATCCCCAATCCCGTGGTATCGCTAGGAATCCCCGAGTGCTGACACCTCCATTCACAGACGTATCCTCACGATGACACCAAGCTAACACGAACCATGGCAGCACTGAGTTGGCGTGGAGTGGTACAGCACCTGTGCTACAACATGGCGGAGATTTTCAATGTGACGGTTCACCACGGGTGGCAGAAAGATGTCGACGGCCATGGGCTGGATCTTATTCGAAGCAACTGCTTTAGCAGCAGCCTTCGTCGCAGGCGCAGAGGCCGCAGCAGATTTCGCAACCGGCCTCCTCACCACCACGCATGTTTCCAAAGTCGGGCTGGGGCTCGGCAGCCTATCAACTACATTAATCTATCTGTCGGGACTCGCTGGCTTGAAGCCTATGCAGGAATGGGTGAGAGAGGAGACCTACAGGCTGCTGGGTGACGACGCCGTCGGTGGCGGTCATCTCCATGGGAGCTTGCTGCTGGGGTTCTTGGGGAGAAGGCATTTTGGCTGTAGTCTTTTGGAGAGAAGACTAGTTTGGAGAGGATAGGTAAGGTATGGAAGTGAGGTAGGAATTGTCTGGTTTAAAATGGGCGACTATGGACGAGCTAGGTGGGAAGAGTACTAGAGCGGTGAGGGCCTCTTCATAAGCGAAACGGAGAGGGGGAGGAACCCTTTATCTACCTATGTAAGTAGTCAGCGGATATAACGGCAATGGGAGGCCTGCCAGCCGCCAGCTCAATGATCCCGAATCCTTATCACGTCCATGATTGGGGGGAGGTACAATTCAAACAAACCGCTATTCGTAAACGGGGTTAGACCCATAGACCCCTTCCAGGTTTTGTGACACCTGTATGGAACCCTGGCCTTGATTGGCAGCAGCAGCAAGGTGTTGGTCCAGACCCATCGCGAGCTGTATGTATGTACAGCCTGTGCCTTGCACATACCTACATAAGGTACCTAGTGTATACACAGCGCGCGCATACGACTACACTACACTTGGTGAGTTGGTGGTGGTCAGGTCAGTCGTAAGCAACTGCGCCCTCCGTTTCCATGCTGCATGAGACCCCAATGGGACTTGCAGCGTACAAGCACTCAGCCAATTATTTCTCCACGATGGCAACTTGAACCCCTGATATGCGGACTGAAAAGCTGACATGGGAGCTCTGGTTGCAAGCAGGCGGTCTGAGGCCGACTACCTACTACATAGGTAGGTACTGTATGTATCATACTCCAAGCTGAAAACTTGCAAATGATTTATCAGTCGGCCAATTGGTTCGTTACCAGTACCGTGCTTGTATATGAGACATTATCAAGATAGCTGCAACGTCAAGTAGCGCCGACACAGCCCCAAAACCACAGTCCTATCCAAGTATCAAAATGTGTTGTTAGAATTGTTCTAGGATTTCAATTGGAAGACGTCCTCGACGCAAGTCTTGCTGCCCATAGTTGGCGATATGAAGCGCGTAGGTTGGGTTTATTCCCCGTTATTTCCACCAGCCTATCGGCGCTCCCCATAGTGAATGAAGCAGAGCACTCGCCCATAATAACTAGTATGGCCCGGTAAAGAACTGCCGGGACTAGGCGCCTGGAGGTACCTAATATGATTAAAGCTGCAGATCGCCCACCAGTGGTGAAAGCTGACGGGCCTCAGACAATCAAATCACGGCGAGAACTCGAGAGTTCTGCTTGCTACTCGACAACAAAATCTGCATGTTCGACTTACATTACATTATTGATGTGTAGGTTGGCCAACGACATCTATTCGGATACTCATGTGGGCTACACGATTCCCAAGACCGACAACCTTGAGCAACACATTTTCGGACTACACAATAGTAAAAGACTCGAAAGCAGGCGGTCTGGACGACACAGGTGAGTGGCCGATCAAAATATATTTGGGCTTATTGATAATTCCATAAAGAGCATCGCGTCTGCGTAAGGCGTCTCCTACGAGCGGGTATCATAATCGTACCTAAGTGTACTTCGTATAGCAACATGTCAGTACTGCACCTAAGGCAAGCAACCGTCGTCCTCGCCTACCCTCCCTTCCCCCCTCATTCAGGCAAACAAGCCGCACGCCGCAAGCCTTCAACCGAACCTCTTCGGCCCATCCAGATAACTGTATAATTCCTCACCGAGCGCACTCTTCAACTAAAAGTTGCTGGCCCTGTTGTCGAGCTCGTACGAGCCCGGGGGAGCCTGGTGAGCATGGTCATCCTGCGGGGGGTACCCGTACGCAGGCGCCGGGGACGGGATACCGGTCGAGGGCTTGTATTCGGTGTCGGTGGCGTCGGGCGGGTAGTAGTAGCCGGGCTGCGGTGCGGCGTAGGCGCCCTCCGCGACGCCTGCGTGGTGCACAGCCGGGTTGGCAGCCGGTGCGTAGTTGCCGCCCGTCAGCGTGCCTCTGCGCTTGCGGTGGACGAGAATTGCGCCATAGATGAGCTGCATGATGGATGTCGCTCTGTTTTCGCGCGTTAGCTAATTACTTGTCGTATAGATGGCTGCTTGCAGCTCGTGTCGCGGCAGCATTCGCGAACCCAGCGCATTCCAAGCGATTGTAGGTAGGTGGATGGGCTATATTTACGTACAGTAGGATCAAGGTAAGTATGATGGAGATGACCGATAGGGTGACGAGGTTGATGATGAAGATGATGCCCCAGATCGTGGTCTTGATGCAAGCGCTCGAAAGGTACAATGCCGGTGGCATCGACTTGCGCGCAATGAGGACGATCTCAACGATGTCGAAGACGATATTCAGACCTGTGATGGCTATCTGAAGGCCACCAGCAGCACTGCCGTTGAGTTTAATATTAGCTCATTTTGCACCTTCTTCCATACTCATATGAATTGTAGGATACATACACGAATAGTCCGTTATAGTCGCCGAGATTCTCCTCGCCTGCGAGCCACAACAGCCATGCCGACGCAGCGAGAAGAATGACGCAGACGAGGAACTGCAAAACCCAGGCGGTGATATTCACGCCCTTCTTGTAGGGGTAGTCGAATTTGGCCATGGCGGCGACAGGATTTTCTCTCCTATTATTCTCTATCTTTGGTGTGTAGGCAGCCTCAACTATTGTAGCGATGTTGGCCCAGGTAACAAATACTTTGCTGGTATGTACGTAGAAATGATACTTGTAGACTGAACGAAAGGGATGAAGAAGAGAGAGAAAAGAAAACAACAGATTCAACTATTTGAAAGACTAAATCTCTTGTGACACTCAGCTGTATAACCGTAATTAGATGATTAGACCTCATGCGGTGTCGCGCCTACCCCATTGTCCACGATGTGCTGGGCTGAGCCAGGCGCCAAGAGGGCCGGCGTTGCTCTACGGCAAACACATTCCAGGCGCCACCATCGGAACTGGGCAGCTGGGACAACGCGACCCAGTCAATTGGGCTTTATTTTACACACTGTTTAATTGACAACATCATGGAATTGCACGGATAGGGCTGATACTGTGGAGGCTGAATGAAAGATGAATGAGAAGCTGTCTCTGGTCGTGCTTCCCCTGAGATCTTTCCTCCTTGAGGTGTCTATCCATGCAGCCATGATAACATGATAAGCCACATGTCGGGCCAATGCACCTAAGATTGGCCGCAAGGATCCAAAAGTTCCGCCAAGGCCCAGGGCTGAAGACGCGATACGGGGCTGAGAAAAGCCAAGAACTACATGCGACCTGCGCCATCAGATCTGGCGCACTGAGCGTACCCATTTGAGCGATAGAAATGGATAATATTTCCAACTTGACTATTCCGTAGATACGTACCTAGGTACTTATATTCTCGCGCATCGATAACCACAACCCCGTAATTAGAAATGACAGGCTGTACAACGGCATCGATGGCGTCTCAGAATCAAGTCTCGCAGGCTACCTATCCAGATCCTTGGCGATCTAGACTCATCGGCTACAAGAGCGGGTCTTCCCATGTAAACATATTCCTTGTCATATATCGACGATTCACCAAATCCGCTTCAGCTCTAGTGTGGTGTAGTTCCCTTACCGAAGGCTTCAGGCCAAGGTACCCGTGTTTACGCCTAGGGAATCGTGAGAATGCTCTACCTCTACTGACCTGTAATCAGTACGAAGTAGGTAGTGGCATAAATTGTGGCTTGACAAAACTGGTTTTGGTGTGGAGGCTTGTACAACATCCAACGTGTGAGAGTGGACATCGTGAGACAATGTGGCGGCTTGGTAAATACATCATATTCCCGCATCACCTTCGCTCGAGAGCAGCAGCTGTGCGCTCGAGGAAGGCATTGAAATCCTTGATCTGTTTGAGGTTTCCGCCGCCATCGCTCGCAGCACTCGCCTGACTAGCCACTCTAGAAATTACTAGTTCCAGATTCGCCAGTTCGGCCGCCTTCTGTTCCTTGGGGTTGAGGTCAGAGGCCGATTTTCCATTCTCGATAGCCAGTTCGATGTCGTCCATCGCCGAGGAGAGATCCAATTGATGCTAGCACATGTTAGTAAAATGGTGATTCCAAAGAGCTGTTTCCAGAAGAGCGCACCAGTGATTCTCTATTCGCTGTTTCGTGTCGCATTCTCACTGCATCCATCTTGAGAGATACCTGCTCTTTTTCAGCGCGTATGCGCATTATCTCCGTTCGTAGCGTGAGCTTCTCCTTCTGGACCGACCTCACTCGCTTCTTAAGTGCGTGCATCGTGTCGAGAGCAATGGTCTATGACGATTAGCTAGTGTATTTGATCTCATATCATCGCAAGCAACTTACGTGCTCCAAAAGTCGTGTTCGTAGTTCCTCTTGGAATGCCTCTAGAGCTCGGAGCTTCGTCCTGAACTCCTTTTTCGTACCTGAGTCGTTCGCATTGATAGCCGCCTCGTGCAGTGTTTCCAAGCTAGACTCTAACACTTCGTCGCATATTTGTGAGAGCACGTCAATCACGTTGACGCCGCCGCGATTGGCAAATGGAATGTCAGCGTTGAGAATATCCGCATCTGTATCGTCTTCATTCAAATGCATATGCTTCGTGTATCTCTGCACAACAATAGGGATTGCTTCTCCATCACTTCGTCTCCTTGTTGTAGATGTCTTGGTTTTGGTCTTTGCTGGTTTGGGATGTGACTGTTTTGCTGGACTGCCTTGCATCTTCTTCGGTTTGCTTCTCTTAGCTGGTCGAGTATCCTGGGCCACTTTGCTACCCAATTCTGGAGATTCTTGCCGAGGCGAGCTGACTCGTGGTCGCTTTTGGCCGATTCGTCGGGCAGCAGTTTGGACGTCGATTTCCTCGGCCTCCTCTTCCTCAGCCTCTACTTCTTTCTCCTGGGCCTCTTCTTCGGCCCTCTCAACCTCTCGAGCCTTACGCTTACGTTTAGGTGGCCGAGTTGCGGGTTGAGACTGCGCCTTCGGCTTAGGTTTCCTAGCACTACTAGTACCTGCAGCTTCGGGGGGCGAAGATAGTGCGCCCACCGTACTGGGGGTAGCTGGCCTGTTTTGACTCCGCGTCGATCGTGCAGATCCGGTGGTCGCCGTACCATCACTCCTTCGTGCTAGCCGAGCTGTTGGTGACGACTCACCGACATCTTCTCTGTTCGCCGATTCCGAAGATGCCCTCACGCTCGCCCGCGTGGGTCGCGTTGATCGTGCCGAGGTCGCACCCAGAGTAGCACCGCTAATCCTACTCTTCCGTGCCAACGGCGAAGACAACGTAGGCTCGCCCGTATCTCTGGCATCCTCGTCCGTCACAGCTCTCAATAATCTCGCACTCTGAGTGACACTGTCAGGAACTCTGATTGAGCGTCTGTGGCCACTTCCTGGAGCTTCAGCC
The DNA here is from genome assembly GCA_028566675.1 of Hypoxylon intermedium. Taxonomy (NCBI): domain Eukaryota; kingdom Fungi; phylum Ascomycota; class Sordariomycetes; order Xylariales; family Hypoxylaceae; genus Hypoxylon; species Hypoxylon intermedium. The sequence goes on from JAOXNK010000007.1 coordinate 121,823, forward strand.
GGGCTTTCGGTGACTTCCTCTTCCACGGCTCCGGCGGATAGCCGAGAAGCCACGGATCCACGAGACGGCGGGCGCTGCATGACTGGTGCTAGGGATTCCAATGTTTCATCTTCGTTTTGCGGTTCCTGGAGTGCCGGACTAGGAGCGGCTAGAGGTTCTGGCACATCTTCAGGACTGTGCTCTTGAACAGCATCGTAGGGATCGGGTCTGGCTCCACTGAGCCGTGCGGATGTTCTTCTAGATGATCCAGGTGTGCTGGACGGAGGCTGCGAGCTCGCTGCACCGGCCTTGGGGCTCAATCGTCGCCGTTTCGCAGAGGTATTAGGTTCTGATCGCGGTGCGGATTGCGGAGGCGGAGGATCCGGAGACGCCTCGGCGCCCGGGAGAACGAAACCAAAAGAGTCATCGGCTACTTCGTGACGTCTATACACTCGGTCGTTAGTCATGACCTGCTTGAATTACGCATCACGCATCGACGAGGAAGACACATACCCAGCTCCGCGCATGCGCTGTTGCATGCGCTCTTCACGGCCTAGTAGCTTGGTGTCAGCTGAAATTCAACCGCAGCGGCATATTTTCTCTTACTTGTAGCCATACTACCTTCCTATGGGACCTGACGACCTATTATCCCAATTATTCTGTACATGTAGCGTCCACTGATTCAAATACTGTACGATATAGTTGTTGAGGTCGAAGTTGGCAGACGCGTCGTGATACGCGCCACAGTTGGCCCCATTTACTCAATCGATAAGAGTTGATGGGTTACGTAATTGTACCCTTGTTATGAAGACCCCACCTTCGCCCTCCCCCCTTAATCAATCAACTTGGCCTTCTCCCACCATGCTTCTAATTGGAATGGGCTCCTTTTATCCATCATCTCTTTTATACAAGGCCTTTTATGATTTATCTGATACCTGAGGTTGGTGAGGACTTCTACCCACTACGAGAAACTACTCGACAACCTGTTTTTTCTTCTTCATTCAAAGTCCGCCGCCAATTGCCGCTCTCACGACGCTCTCAAGATCGCCATAGAAATTATAGATTCTCTCTTTAGACTATTCAACTCCTATAATGGTCAGACTCGAGCTACCTGCGACTCTGTCTTTTTTAAATCCGTCCCTATGCCACCAGCATCAAGTCGATCGTTAAAACTGATGTGTACTTCCTGTGTCCTCATGATCCCTCCCAGATCTACCCAGCTCAAGCTGTCTTTATCGCTTACTCTGTCATTTGAAAAACGGAGCATGTCTCGGTCATGGCCGAGTCCGCCAGTCTGATCGCTTTCTCTTTGCGGCATTCGTCTCAGCGATCGTAGCGCGTCTCTGAAGGATCCCGACTGGCGAAAGCATGCCACGGATTCCCTAAAATCCCGGACGAGTACGCGAAGCATGGGAATAGAAGCCGCCATGATAGTCGTAGCTACTTCGGCGCTTCCCCAGGTAATTAGATTCCCTCCCTCATCTGTTTTGCAAAGTGGCTGGTTAGTAAATCTTGGAACGGCAACGCCAGTCTTGACGACTTACAGAAGAAATCCATGCCGTGCGGTCTCTGCAGATAGTAGCACTTCACAATTGCTGTGGTGCCGGCACTTGTTGGACCAAGTTAGCCTTGGAAGGGAAATCCAATCCTTGTCATAACAACAACTCACCAGATCCCCATGCTCATCGCGACCGCAACCCCAATTCTTTCCTTGACTTTCATCTTGAGATGCCAGATGAGTGGCCACTGTGAGGCTCGGAATTAGTCAAGGTCCATTTCTATTCAGCCTTCCCAAAGAGTCGTGACTCCACGCTTCCTAGAAGGGATTTCTTACTGGAAGCAGCGCAAGGATAAAGTCCATCAAAGCCGAATACGCCGAGGAGAACATGCCGGCAACCAGATTGAAGGTCGGCCAACATACGCCGGGAAGATGTTCGTCCCACGACTTCGCGACCGGGGAACATTTAAGGAAGAGAGATAAGGCGCCGATCGTCATGAAGATGTTCATGGTGATTATGATTATCCAGATGAGGATCTTCATCCTTCCAGGCGTTATGCGTAGCAGTGTTACCGCAAAGGACGTTTTACTCCAGGCGATTGCTAAGGTCATCAGGAAGCCAACTATCGTCTCTCTCAAGGTGATCGGGACTATACTCTCGGCGACGTGCTCCACAACCAGATCTTCTGTGTACTTCCCGAACCCGGCTGCCACGTTGATGCTGACCAGCACGCTGCAGACCAACTGGACGACCTATGGAAAGAGTGGTCAGCAAGAGGGCTTCGACAGTGCATCGGTTAGCCATTACCCAGGAGACGATGAGCAGATAATCATCATGCTGCAGAGGGACGCGCCGCTTCGACTTGCAGTACAGGCGCAGGGACAAGAATACACAAGCCAGCGAACTGCAGGACCAAAGTCCAGCTAGTAACTTGGGTCCTCTGTTGGGTACGTTACGATGGGTATCCATCTTGAAGTACGTGGGCGTTGTCGACAAGGAGAAATCTCACAAGATCCCAAAAACGTGGGCCTCGTCTGCTAATAATAATAAAAGGACTTCGCGGGACCTGGGAGATGCGTCATCGTAGGATGGCCTGGGATTATAGCTCAATCACTATGGCTACCGAGTAGGTATCCACGCGTGTATGAAAACAGAATTAAGCACGTGTTGATAAGTGGCTGTTTCGTTTCCTAGGGATAGAGAATAGGGTATTTCTTGTCAGCACCTCTGATTACTATAACTAATACCTTGACAATCTGACTTCAAGAGAACACTCTTTCATCGGCCTCGATGCGTGCAGGCCATGATAGTAACTTTGCTGGTTTGTCTGCCGGCATCCCGAGTCAAATCATTCGGCTCCGAGTAGGATCGACAAGCTTAATCCAACGCTGAATCCGGACTTTCAAGCGAGCCGAATTGTGCCATGCTGCACTTGACCCAGGTATGCATCTGCCCCTCGGCATCAAAGGATTTCCTGTTATGTTACTAGATATCGTTCTACTATATACCTACATAGGTGTCAAGACTGTCATGTGAAAACAATCAATGGCAAAATCACGCTAATGCGGGGATCTATTGTACCTTGATTACAACCTGATGTGAATGCAACCTTAGACTCATATTTGAGGTCATCTGTAATAGCTTACTACTTCCTTTATAAGTTGCTTGCGTGTTTAAGGAGTTGGCTTGTTGAGGAATATGATTAACACGTCATAATGTCTAAAGTGATAAATGGTAGCTTCAAAGCCTGTTTGGTTATTACAATTGACTCTCATTGGATTAGTGGTTAGGTAGTTCCGTACGCATGAACCGTTGATAGTAGCGGATCTGCCCGAATGAAGTGATCCTGCCGGATCTACGAAAGGTCTCTCAGGATCGTGATGTTTATTATAACCAAGGATTGCTCTCCGCCCCCATGACCATTGAACACGTATTAGATCGCAATGCCATAACTATCCTATTTCGATTAAGATACGGCTTCCATGTCAATATTTTTCCTACCGCCACCTTTCCGATAACTTGGGGTGGGACTGTGTGAATGATATGCGACTACGTAGGTTGACATTAAGTGGGAACTCTATAGAGAAAGCAGGTTGCCCAGGGTGGAATGGAGGTTATTGTCAGTTCCACATTGAGGGATGATTGTAATAAGTGATACCGATCGCTCAATATGTCACGAACTAGTGACTCAAAACTGCATCGAGCCACCCGTATGTCCAGACTTGGCAAGGGTACATATATCCAACACCCTTGAGTAGACATATCTCTATTTACTAATCTGAGGTTTGAATATTAACTTCTTACAGTTTCTCATCGCCCTTTATTATGCCTATGACGAACTACATAGTACATATTACTTGCAGCACGTGAGCATTGCCGATTGGGTGAATTTTGACGCATCCTATGCAACGCAGTCACTACCTGTTACTATGAAGCAACATTGAACAGATATCTATCAATACACCGTGCATAGATTAATGCTACGTCTCAAAGGGTAGTTATAACTTATAGATATCTAAGAAAGAGTGAATAACATGCTACAATATGGATTTGGGGCGCATGCTGAGAAGAGTTTGGCCCTCTTATGACTCTTTGATATTAACGAAGAATCAACTATGGGTCATATGTTGACACACATTTGAATATACTTAGGTATATTCCTAAGGATCAAAATCCTTGAGCTTGCGTTCCTAAAGATAACACTAGATCATATATCGACTATGCCAGGCTCTATATTTCTTTTCTAGCAAGGCTTTGTTGTGACTTGACATGTCTGCCTTATTAGGCTAATTGTACCATTTTAGTACTTCGTACGCTGAGGCTCGATTTTCCCTCTACAGACAAGGAAAAATATGGTTATGGAGATAGCATAAGCTAGAATCAGGGATGTGCTAGAATTCGGCTCTGAGGTAGAGTCGACAAGACGTGAAACATAACCTCACTAGGAATACTCTGACTATAAATGTGGAATACCCCATCGTGGACGTAGCATTCCGTCCATTAAGAGTCATATAATTCATTGAAGAAACATAGTGTTTGT
>JAOXNK010000007.1:127541-145064 GCA_028566675.1 Hypoxylon intermedium
TTTATAGTATCAGGCCCTGACAGCTCTACATTGACCTTGTATCTAAAAGATCGTAGGAAATATCTTCCTAGGCGGGTAGTAAAGTCTCGCCGGCTTTTTACAAAAGGGGAAGAAAGCAGTAACAGCATATTATGAATACGTATAAGCGAGGAAAGGTTTCCAAGTACTCTAGATGGAAGGATACCAGCGTTTGACAAAATTCCAAAGAAGAGAAAAAAAGACAAGGACAGTTTCATTCGCATTTTGGCTTAAGGGGATAGCGCCTAGTATTGATTTGTGTGGCGGAAGTGTTTCGAGCTCTGTCCGACGAGTATCTATGTTGTCGCTGCATTGTTCAACGGGTGTACTCCCTAACCTAGGGGTATAGGACGTAGCAAGCTCTAGTACCTCTGCACTACTTACATAGATGCCAGATCTTTCCTCCTGTGGGCTTACCATGCTCTGGTATGCGATAGCTACCCGTCGATCTGTCGTACCTCAGGCTCTTTAACCCTCTTATGCCCTTTCTGTTATCACAGGGGTTGGTGTTGAGGTTCCTGATCCTTTGGTTCCTTCTACTTTTCTCTGCCCTTGTTTTGGGCCCGGTCTCGACCCTACGATATGTACCAACATGAAGTCGCATTATGGTATCATCGTATTCTCTATCTGACCATACTTAGCTAACGTAGCTGAGATAGCAGGTTGTTCCAGTTCAAGTTCCCCTATTCATGACGCCCTTTAGAGTCACAATGCCCCGTAGGCATGTCGCATCGGTCTTTGAGTTCATTCTCCACGGGACAGTAGGTAGTCATTAGCGATGGCTTTAAAAGAGCGGTAGTTGTGAATATTCTTGAATACGAGGCCTTCGCGCTTCTTGTCGTTGGGGTTGACGCCCTCTGCCCGCTTGAGTAGGTCTTCCTGCCAACTAGCTAGCCATATCGTGGAGTCGAACTTCTCCATGGACCAAAACGTATTTGATGTTAAGCTATTTGGCGCACAGGACAATCTCGCCTGGGGAAACTCGCTCCTGCTTGTCGATGTTGAAAATCGTGAAGATGAAGAAAGTCATGTTCCCCCTTAGCGAAGCCATGACGATTTTGCTGAATGGAGCTGCCGCATAGCTCGCCCTGGATCGTGGCATTACGTTTGAATCAAGCTAGTTTCTCTGGCAGCAGGATTATCAAAGCCACATCCCCGAATTTGCTCCTCGCGGTATCTGGGGGATCAGAGTTGCGACTACAGACACCAAATCTTCCGTTCATCATGTTCGCCTACGAACCCAGCGTCAAGTAAGGGGGCGACTTGTACCAGCGCGAATCATGCCGGACGAAGTAGACCGTCATCGCGACGGTCCGTCCATCTTGGTACTCTCTTGATAGACTGCATCCTTTTATCTATCGGTAAAAAAAGGTCGGGAGTTCTGGATCCTATGAAGGCTTGTAGTGGGTAGGAATGTCGGCAGATTTCCAAGAGTCGTCAAGAGACCCGTCAGGTAAACTCACCAACGCTAATTTGTGATGCTATGTGACTTGGATTTAGATCACGGTGACCACACTGAAGTACAAGCCCTAAGACTTATTGCAATATAAGGAAATGTACTTTAGGTAGTCGCTAGGAGGCGTACGAGATAGTTGACACTAAGTTTGACGCGACAGAATGGAGGAATACCTCCGTAGTTAATATACTATAGGTTGGTGTGAAGGGCAAACCCCAGGGCTATACATACATCTTCTAGACCATATCTGGGCGTACGGTTGGGGACAGGGCCCTGACAGGATCGCTCGTCCTTTTCTTTCTTCTCCCCGTCCTCCTTAGCTGACACATCTTCACTAGTCGCCACGTGCATCATCATCTGCTGCAACAATATCCAGTGTAGAAGCGCTTCTAAGGAGAATATCAAGAAGCTGACCGGATGGCGAATAGGTAGAATCAACGTGGCTTAACATCCATACCTACCTACCTAGGACCCCTTATATCAAACTCAACAACAACGACTATTGAAGTCAAGCACCTTAATTGGCGTATTCAAGGCGCGAAAATAGGGAAGCTAAAAAAGGGGGATCAGCCTGAACTGCCCTCATCAATAGTACAAGAGTCCAAGCCACCAATAGATAGTTCACTTCGCCATCGATATGGTGCTGAAAGCGTGGATCGTGTAAATGATAGGATTGGTAAGTCAAAAGCAGATAGAAGGTAGTTCACCGACGACAACGGGCTCAATTGAGAATTTATCACCACGAGCAGATTCTAATCCCCGATTTCCTATTCCCAAGTTTTTGATCCTTCCATTTTTTTTTGGCCCACCCGAGCCTTAAGTCTCATCATCAACTTCTACTCCATCCCGTTTGCCACTTTACCTTACTGATGACTGGGAAAATATGTGCCTCTGTGTTGAATACAACTTCGGTAAGAGGAATGAAGTCATTAGGACTGAATAAAAGATATAGATACTTGAGAGTTTCTGCCTGGGAAACCACATAATGTAAGCTTTCATCTTGAGGAGAAAAGACGCGACACGGGCATGATGTTGGATGCTGTCAAGACCTACCAGCCAAAAGCTCTCCATATTATCCCTCGGCGGCGGCGGAATAGCGTTCACGTCGTTCACAGAAGTGTAACCTTGCTTTTGGCTTAGCTTGGTGTGCTTCTCGAATGCGTTGAATATCTTCCAACCCCATTCGCGATAGAGGGGGTCTTCGGTGATACGCCACATCATGAATAGACTCTCCACAGTCTCCGGCCGTTGCAAGTTATGTGCGTCCAGTGGTTTGACGATGTAATCCTTCTTCCACGCTGCCAATGAATTCCTCGTGGGCGCTAGAGGTCGATCGCCGGGCGCCGGGCGTAGGTCTTCCTCGTCGGCATGAAACCACGCAATCTCAGGCGCAAGTCCTGTTTCAGTCACAGCATACATCCCCCAGCATGTTTTCATGAGATCACGCGCGAGTTGTATTTGTTCCTCCTTCTTGTCGTCCCAAGTAGGCCATGTGCGTGCCTTGGACAGGGTATGGCCCCGTGTGGCACCCATGGCGATCAATCCGGGTAAGAAGCAGACGAGGTGATCCATCTTAGGTGATAGGGGCTGGCCAATTCCTTGCGGAAGTTCGGCGACGAACTTGAGGCCTGAATGCTTGGTAGTGGTGATAAGGTGTTTTTGGATTCCTTCCAAGGCCTCTTCCCACATTTCCAGGTAAAGGGGCTCTTGTCCGGATGTCTGTAGGAATTGTTTGACTAGGTATTCTTGGCCACGTTAGCAATCTCTGGTTAAATCGTGGTAAAGTGCGAGCTCAAACCGTAATACGAGTCACCACGACTTCCAAGTCGAATTTCTCTCGAAGTAAACCTTCCCGATTCCGGGTGCACGAATATAGGAACGAGGCCATCTTTAGCGTGGTTGTCGCTAAGCACCTTCATCACCCGCTCGGCTTTCCGCCAGTAAGTATCATTACCTGTTAGGTAAGATAGATACTTCATTTCGAGCTGTAGTGTTCCTGCCTCAGCCGTAGACGACGACCCCCCATCTGCATGGGATAGCACACCCTTCGCTTTAGATAGATGTACACTAGCGTAAGGAATGCCGGAGCGTGATTCGTAGGCCGGCAGCAATCTGTCGGCAAGTTCCACTGCCTTGGCTAGATACACAGAATCTCTACGAGATGAAACGTCGGGGAGCTTCGTGGTCAGGTAGTGCGCGGACAATAGTCCTCCAAGCATGCGGATGGTCGTCTCGAAGGTGTTCACGTCTTGGTCTTGGTCGTAGTTGAGTTTGCGTTGCAACCATTTGCGAGGCTCAGCTAAAAGGTCGGTAAGGTTCATGAGCATGATTGTATCGAGGCTATCGACGATGATCCATCCCAACCCATTGGGGCTCATCTGGGACCCCTTTTCTGAGACAGGGTGGTATCTATCGTAACCTGGGACAATGCAAAATGAATCAGTATCGCATTTCTAGACGTCAGTCATCAACTCACCCCAAGCATTGGCAAAGTAAGCGTCCCAGCTGGTAATGAAAGCACTCTTCACTTCTTCTCGTCTAGCATCCCAGTTCACCAAAGGCCCGGCATGATGATAGAGCCCAATTGGATCGTCATTCGTCCATTTAAACAGGGCTACTGTAAATGAAAGAGCCAATATCAATACGGCTAGTAGTCCATACAAAGATTTCAAGAACGAGGGGGAACGAGAGGGTTGCGAGCTACGGCGGGTAGTCGCTCTCTCTCTTCGAGCTCTTCGCGCCGCCATGCTTTTCTTGCTCACTAGTGAGGCTAGGCAGCGTTCAAGCCGGGAAAAATATGCTGCAAAGTATCAGCTGGTGAGGCAAGACAATTGTAGCAGCGAAAAAAGAATGCGCTTTATTTGAAGGGAGACGTTCTGCACCCCTGCAATGACATGTTGGCTACCACAATAGGGGAAACTCCTCCAACCAAGCAACGGACACAGTTTACCAAGCGGCTATCTCTACACGACATTTTCTCCATGGTTGCAGCCTATGGTTGGTTCCCTTGTGCGTTGACCGAGATCTGGGAACCAACCAACTCCTCGTGTGCCTGCAGGTTGGGAAAAACTTGCACCAACTCCCCGAATGCCTGCAGGCAAGGGAGAACTTGGCATCTGTGCGCCTCTTACTTATATAATACCGTTCAAAACCGTCAGCTGGTGCCTCATGCCCATAGTGAAATTGGCCCATCTATCTGAATCATATGGCAATCAACTGTTCATCCCACGGCCGAAAGTAATTCATTGCTAATATCTTCGTGGGAACGTCATGACAACAGAGTATCCTGCAGTGACCAGTGACGGCGCGGTTACCTCCTTCGTTCCTCTCACAACTTTATTCACGCCATCGGCTGGATGCAGTGAATACTTTCGACTTAATGGACCTAGCCTTGTGGCATTCGATCCCGGGTATGGATTGGACATCGATATTGACGTGCGTTGCTTGCCTTCCGCTGTAACGACGTGGTGGGAACAAGGCCGGCTAGGAGTAGACGGCGATGATCATACAGCTATCAGCTTGGGGCCTTTGGTATGTCCTTACGAATGGCGGACAGTGGCCAGTTCGATTGAGAACAACTTGAGTACGCTTGCCATGTGCTGTCCCTCGTACGTTTGACCTTAACCCTACCTTATAGTTGTGTAAGGCTACCGCTAAGTCCTTCACGATTAGAGGTTACTATCTAGAGAACGGAATCCCTGGTTCTGTTGCTGGAGATTGTCTGTCACACGTATCAGCAGGCATGCTTTTGACTTATGCGTCAACATCAACAGACAATTCAGAAGTCTGGCATACAGAGACAACAAGTCTAACAGAAAGCTCTACAGTGGGCGCCATCGCCATCGTGGGTTGGAATATCAAGTTAACAACACCAACGAAAATAGAGACTATGTTCAGTTCCGCTACAGTCCCTTCCAGTTCTACGTCCACGTCCAAATCTATTTCTTCGTCTTCCTCGTCGCCGAGCCCCTCGCAGTCCTCGAACAACTCATCTCAGATCAGCCCTGGGGCAGCCGCTGGTATTGGAGTAGGAGTCGGATTGGGTGTGATCGGGATAGTTGCGTTGCTAATCACTTTCTGCCTGATGAGAAGACGGAAAAGGAGGAGCATTGCGGAGGCATCCCAAATTCATCATCAAGACTATGGTGCAATGCTTGGACAACAACCCCCACACGAGCTCTATGAGGGAGCTCCAGCTAAGCATGAGTTGCACGACTCACAAACTGGACGGCACGAACTGCAGGAGGGAGTTCAGAATCTTGGTCAATATCAGGTTGTTCCGCCAGCTGAGCTGCACGAGTGACGAGGTTATCAATATGCGCCCAACGAGTAACGCACCTGCATTAGCCACGAATAATGTGACTTGGGTGAACCCAGGAGAGAATTCTGATTGGGTTTTGGTGGCGGCAGAGGCATGGGAGCGTTGGTACCATGGCTATGTAATTTAATTTCCAAGTATGCACCGTTGGTTTCCTCGCATAAGAACCCCGTAATTGCGTCAGTACGTCGACGGTGTCAGGGTCTTGGCCCTGTCATGGCGTATTGGCGGTCCTCTTGTTGCTGCGCCCGCATGTAAAGTAATGACAAGTCAGATCCTCGTGCTTAGATCGCATGTAAGGGGTAAGATTAGGTAGCTCCCGATACTACGGTGTTCAGCGCGTGCACAGTGAGGCTGTTGATAGGAGAGAGATATGACAGGGGTTTGGATAGGCCTCTCTTTCCTAGTCTCTTGTATATGTCGTTCATGGCTCTTTGAACAATAACGTTGTTGTTCCCTCATCGCATGGCCCGCTTCGTGACAGTTTGCTGTTTCTCAAAAGCAGTTGGTGTGAAAACTCTTGATTGGCTTCCGCAAGAAGCTCAACAAGCAACGCAACTGTTAAAGTAGCTACATTAGCCTGTTGAACACTTCCAGGGTTGTCATGGACGGAGTGTCTTGCTGTGGCGGTACAGCTCCGATCTCGTCATAGTCGCCGGCGCTCCGATTTGCCATCGGCCGGCACACCCGCCGCATGCAAGAGTTGTTGTTCGGAAATATCAACGTCGTTCGCTGTGTGATGGTTTAAGAAGCCTAGTAATACTGCATAGTCTAGACCACAGGCAGTCTTCTCCGGATTCGTTATGCACTAGATGGCTGACAAACCTGCGTTGGCAGCCTAGCGGATTTAAAATCCGAATCCCGAGTAAGCCCTCTATATTTATGTCGCTCGAAATCTTGCCAACGTACTCGTGATTTGGGCCAAGGTATGATCACTCTTTCGAAGAACTACGTAAACAATGTCAGCCATCAGGAAGGTCGCTATCTTTGGTGTAGGTGACGGCCTCTTTCAACTGCATAAGCTATCAGCCACCTTGTGTCTCGACTAACTACCTGATGATAGGCTTCGGGTAACTTTGGCACCCCCATAACAGCTGCCCTAGTGGAATCCGGCTTCGATGTGACCATCATCACCCGCCTCGAATCACCGTCAACCTTCCCATCTGGAATAGCTGTAGTCAGGACAGAGTACACAGTCGAGAAGCTGACCGCAGCACTAGCGGGCCAAGATGCCGCGGTCTGTGCGGTCGGCCCCGCCGGCATCATGGCGCAGATTCCTATGCTCGACGCTGCCGAAGCCGCGGGCGTGAAGCGCTTCATTGTTGACGATTTCGGATGGGGGCCCGGCTTTCGCAGCCTGCCCGAGTTTCAAGAGATCGGGGTTCAGAGGCGGGTTGCCTGGAACCACGCGAAGAAGCTGGCCGAAACCAACCCGCGATTTACCTGGACTGGGGTCAGCATCGGAAACCCGATCGATTGGGTGAGATTGCCTCTGCCTGCGCGAAGACTGGATGATGAAGACTGAACGAAATCAATAGGCAATCAAACGATTTCCCATAATGGGATTTGATGTCAAACAACGTCGCGCTGTTATATACGATGACGGCACCGAGGAATTCACCGGAACTACGCTAGAGGGAATTGGCCAAGCCGTCGTCGGTGTTTTGAAACACCCTGATGAGACCACAAATCGCTTCGTCAAGGCGCGGTCAATCCAGACAAATCAACAACAATTGCTCGAAGCTTTCCAGCGTGCGACAGGCCAAACTTGGGAAACACAGCGCAGCAATGCGAAAGAAGTCCTCGAAAGTGGGAGGAAGAAGCATCAGGCAGGTGTTGGCGGATGGATTCTAGAGCTCGTCGTGTACCAGCTTTATGCGCCTGGCGAGGCACGCTGCATTGTGGCATCCCGGGATGACTCAGATGCCGAACTTCTCGAGATGAAAGAAGAAAGCCCTGACGATGTCATTCGTAAAATTCTGAGCGCTATCTCGGTTTAAGTACGAGGCACTATTTGTCACTGCTTCTTACCTACATCTGGCAGCGCTGTTGGCGACATCCATTGCGAAAAATGGAAAAATGGTTATCAGGGTGGCTGTGATGTAGCCCATCAGGGGTTCAGGGGTTCGGTCTGGCACTAAGAGCAAGGAGATTTAGGGGGAAAATCACCGCCATCAGCCATTGAATTTCGAGCACCTAGGTACCTACTTGGCATCGGAAGTTACATTTCTTTGAATACACGCCGCTGTTTCCAACACTTGCGTCATTTCTTCGGGCTTTTATCCTCATTTCCATGTCATTTATAGATTGCAAGTCACCTAGCAGGACTTCGAATGCTACTAGTTAAGTTCAGCATCGTCCGAGGGTGCTTACACGCAGACACGATACCTCAACGATGCTTGCTCTAGGGTAGCAACGTGTGGACTGAAGTAAAGAAACACGTAGCAGTGGCAATTAATATCATCAAATCACTCCTAGTATTTATTCTTTTTCAATGGTTACCCCGCTAACATTGCCAATCCATTGATATTAATCCGTATAAACATGTCTATTCTCATAACGGTTATTTATCTAGTCATTAACAACGGCGCTCACCGTGCTCAAACGTGTCGCGCCGCATGCGACCAAGCACCCATCATCAACGTTCACTGAGACTCGCGCGTCTTTCATTCAAGCGTACCGATGAAACTTTGAGAATGACTATCCATATGCCCCATGGATATCGTTCCGCCACCCAGTACCGTTTCCGTGAAGAACAGGCCGACGACATTGTTCGAATCACCACCTACCACCGTATAGAGTACGGTCGCTCTATGATATGGTTCGAGCCCCGCGAACACGCCAAGATTCGTCTGTCAATAACAACACCTTTCCCGCGGACTTCTTATACGGGAGTCGGTTACCTCGATCGGCTACCCCTTGAACTCTTGCATGACGTGTTGTTACGTCTGGACATATACTCTTTATTCAATTTTCGACAAACAAATCTCAGATCGAGACAGATGGTAGACTCCCTTAGGCAATATCAGATGCTGGTATCTCATGGACTCAACCTTCTCTGCGCCTTGTTGCGAACACGACTTGCCCCCGCCGTTTCTCTATTCGACTGTTACGACGCACTATGTACCAAGGCTTGTGCTTCTTGCGGCGAATTTGGCGGGTTTATATCCCTCTTAACCTGGCATCGATGCTGTTTTGAGTGCTTCCAAGGGGCCCCGGAAACCCAAGTGCAATCTCTTGCCGCTGTCCGGAAGCAATTCCACTTCACCAAGGCCGAATCAAACCAACTAAGGTCGTTCAAGACTCTGCCTGGGGTATATTCGATGGAGGAATCTGCATACAAATCCCGTGTTATGGTTGTGTCTTTTTATCAGGCCATGTTAGTTTCCGGACAGCAGTTGCATGCACCAATAGCCAACTCGGGACGAAATAAGAAATTCAACTTCATGGGGTCATGCGCACTTCCTTATTATGACAGACGAACCGGCAAAGTTGAGCATGGAATGTGTTGTGCCGGGTGTCAACTTGCTCTCGAAAAAGACATCATTGGCTCCAGGGGCGAGAATTGGGCATTAGAGGCTCGCGACAAGGTATATGCGCAAGACGGCTTTTTGGAACATTTTCGGTGGTGCGAGCAGGCACAACTCCTATGGAGATCGAGCAGCGAAGGTAAGCACCGGCCTGCCGAGTTACCAGAGGCTGCTCGGATGAGAGGCTACTTTAGTTCGCCAATGTATTGCGGCTAGGCTACCTACAGAGTGTCCAAGTAGAAAGCTTCCAGAAAACTAGCGGCCAGGCAGCCAGGGTACCAGGGCCTTTTTAGGGGCTCAAAACGTGACCCCATCTGCCCCTCGCATAGTCATAACTGATTGGCAAGGTTGCTAGGGAGTCCTGATCAGCATTCTCCAAGGTCATGCGTGTTGGCCGTCAATAATCCGGAGCACTTCAAAAGCATGCCGTGACAGCAATCTCTGCTTACACCGCAACTGGAGAGGTACCTCGACATTTGAACGCCAAATTATACATGTACGTATGCCACATCTCTTCTAAGGTTGACTTTTCTTCAGACACTGCGACTAACAGCCTTGTAGTGAGTGGTCCAATGGCGACAATGTCGGACGATAACGCTACAAACTCGCCAATGCAGCCGATCGTTCTGTCCATGGAAGTGGACGATGACGATTCTTTTGAAAGTGAATACAGACTGCGAGTCGGAAACCAAGTCAAATATATCGTCGTCTCTCCCGGAACCTTTGACAGAGACACGCTTTCATTCCCCCTCCAGTCCCTGTCCCATCTTCCTTACAGCGAGGAATGGACCGTGGCCCACATCTCGCGAGATAAAACCAGCGGCGACTTGGAAACCTCGATATCAAACCGAACACTAGCTGGCGTCAAGTGTCAGTGGCATCATGCCAGGGTTGATTGCCTAGAGTTGGAGAAGACTAAACAGCTCACGGCAATGGTGTTCGAAGCCGTCCCACATTTGATCCTCCCAATCAGTCTCATGTTACCAGCCACCATAATAGCCAAAATAGCCCGTTTTGAATGGGAGCTGCCTCGCCTCGAACAAGAAACGAGAGCATATCAGTTGCTTGAGGGTTCTGGACTGGCCCCGCGCTTTCTCGCCCATGTCCACGAGAGTGGACGCATTATGGGTTTTCTATTGGAGAAAATAGAGGGACGCTCTGCTTCCTTCCAGGATCTGAGTGTTTGCGAAACCGCTTTAAGAAAACTCCACGAACTGGGATTTGTACATGGGGATGTGAACCGATATAACTTTCTCATCACGGAAGAGGGGGTGAAACTACTCGACTTTGAGCGCCTTCAGGAGAATGCTAGCCCCGAGTCGATGACCAAGGAATTAGAGAGTTTGCGTGCCGAATTGGTCGACGAGTCAGGACGCGGCGGAGGTTTCATTTTTCATGACGATAGCAGATGTTAAAGATTAATACACGAGTTTTGTGTTCACAAATTTTATGTTGATTCACAAGTGTTTTGAAATACTATTTCGCCGGTTCGTATTGTGTTACGATGGAAGAACAGCAAGGGGCATGAATGTTTGTGTGTCCACATCACCCTGATACAGAGTCTCCAGTCCTTGCGCGACAACGTTTACCGAACAGCCACTAAGTCCGTGTTGTAAGTGACGATGAACACGTCGCCGTGATGGTCTCAGCCGAATAGAATGTACTATACCTAATCAAAGCACCATATCAACCCCCACGATCGGCACATGCTGCTCAACGCCAGCAGAGCAAATGAAAGGACTACCTGGTCATCTGCAGACTCGACATCCTCATTTCGTTATTAACATTTGGGTATCTCCCGCTATGACCACCGACGACTCGCTACACGACAGGCTCGATGCCCTTTACGAGGTGTGGATGGGATTGACCCCCGACACGCCATCCCTAGACTTCCTGACCTTTTCCGAGTTCTTCGCCAAAGACTGCAGGGTATGGCTCACGGGCATGCGGCCTCTGCGCGATCCCGTCGTGGGGCAGTTGGATGTCTGGCGCTGGATCAAGGTGATTGCGAAAGACGTCCAGATCACCAAGCGCCGCGTAAAGAACCGGTTCGTGAGCGCCGACGGCTCGAACAAGATCTCGGTGGAGATGGAAAACAGCGTGGTGGTGCGCGGCCATAGGATAGATCGCTTCCCAGAGACCGCCGTGGTGGTGTTCAACGACGAGGGCGAGATCACGGACTTCAAACTGTATTGCTCTCGTAATGCTATCACCAAAACTCTGAAGAAGCCGCGCGTTGCGGTTGAAGTGCCGCTGCATCTTCCATTCTAAGTATTACCAGGTAATGAGTAGCATCGCCGGAGCAACACATGTGTCAAAGGCGCCAGGGAGGATGAAATGGTTTAGCGAAGTTGTGGACTTACCCTTTCTACTCGACCGCTCTCCCACTCACATGGGTCGTGTTTCATACGACTTGAACGGGAGCGGCTTGAGGTACACGGGCCATGAGACATTCATTGCGTTTGGTCATGAACATCAGAACGACTCCCTCCTTCAGAACTCATACAGGTTCCAGTATATATTTGTTGAAAAGTTATGTTCAGGGGCCCGCTCCAATCGTCCTGATGAACCTTGTTTTACAACCGTGCGGTACACAAAAGCAGACTGCCAGCCTTTTGACCGCTCATCTTGCCCAAACCCTCAAACTCCATTGGGCTGTTAGGTGCCCAATAAACCAATAAAAACGATATACAAGAAATCCGTTTCGGTTCATACCTCTTGGTACTCATTTGCCGTTTCGTAGGCCAATTCCCCCCGGCCGGTTCATAAAAAGCGGCGTTCGAATTCTTGGTACAATTTTGGGCTGATCTCATCGCTGCTCATTCCGTTGACTTCCCATAGAACACCCTTCTTCGCGTAATGTTCTAGCAAGGGCTCGCTCGTTTCTTGGAACTTCTGAAAACGGGCTCTATACACTTCCTCGGTGTCATCGGCTCTTTGCACAAGGGGTTCACCGGTGATGTCATCGAAGCCGGGCACCTTTGGTGCGTGAAATGAAGTGTTGTAGACTCGACCAGATGGCTCGTGGACCCAACGAGACGAAATGCGCTGCAGAATGACATTGAATGGCGTCTGGAGGGAGACGACCCAGTTTATGGGCACAATATCATCCAGCCTTCGAGCTTGTGGCGCGGTACGCGGAAAGCCATCAAGCAAAAAGGAGGCGGCGGGATCGTCGGATGCCTGCGGCGACAACCTTGCGCCAGCAAGAGGGTCGACTTCGAGGGCTGAGCCAAAAGTATCCACAGCACTCTCCAACGAGGCGGCTTCGGCTGACGACGACGAAAGCGTCATGACATTCGGCCGTCCCCCATAGAGCCAACCGCGACGCCCTAGTTCGTTGCTGATCAACCGAAGTATAAGGTCATCGGAGACGAGTCCACCAGTCTTCATCGTGCTCTCGACCTTGATGCCGAGAGGGGTCCGTGTCTTGACATTGTGACGGAGGAGGTCGCCGGAGGAGATAGCAGACAACTGGGGGAAGCGCGTGAGGAGTCGCTCAGACTGTGTGCCCTTGCCTACTCCCGGCGCGCCGACGAGAATTACGCGGGCCGCTCGGCGGAGGCGCATAGTACGGAGGAAGAGGTAGGCAAGAGTCGAGATGGTAGGGACAGGCTGCGGGAAGACTCGGAAGACACGGAAGATTCGGACGTCGCGGACTAGGTGACGGTGTAACACGGGAAGTACGACTGCGACGTCGAGCGACAATGCAGGGCGGTTCGGCGCAGGATGCTACTGCTACTACGTGATGCGCGCGAGAACTATGAGGGAACCCAGGCGGGAGGGATGACGGTGCCGGGTCAAGAGGAACCCATGGTGCGTCTACGCTGAGTCTAGGTTTACCAAAGGTGAAGAAAGAAGAAATTCTGAATGACAAGGGGGGAGGGAATATGATTATAAAGTGGTTAAAAAACCTAGCCTCTATCTAGGCAAGGAACCGCTTCCCAACTTCGAGGAACAGGATGCCTGCGGATGCGCGGGGAAGCAAGGTTCACCTGGGTAGCCAACGAAAGCTTCTTGGAAACTCAGCAGAAATTGGCTTGAGCATGTCACGCCCGTCACGCAATTACAAACCTACCGTCCAACTTGTTGAGGTGGGCTTGGTGGCTTGGTGGGTACTTTTGAAGTTACCGAAGACCGGACTTTCCCCATGTGCCATGGCATACATGAAGCTCGGACCAAGGGTCTATCTCGATTGGTAGGTACATGGGTACAACTGCACGAGCGGCGCCCCGCTGTTCCCGGCAACTTGGCTTTGGTGGGCTGGCGGCTGGTGGGATAGCTGCCATCTCTAACAGAAACTCCGAGATGTATATTAATTGTCATCATAGGTATGTGAGTCTCACTGTCACGTCTCTATGCCAATTAGTTTACTAATATGAACTATCCATTCCATGAGACAAACCTCAAGAGCTTCTTATTTACATAGGTAATCCGTATGTAAAGCTACATCCGTATCATCAAGACAGCCTAGGCTCATTGCGTTATTGCCAACTCTGCAATATCACGATTGCACATGCACACTTGAAGTATATCTATTCCTGTCGCAAGGCTATCACCCCGCAAAGCTAGAATCTGCCACGCTAGATCCAGAGAGAAAACCCAGCCCTGATTTACGTAACATTCCAGTCCCGGCTTGTCCCGGAAACATGTGAAGCCGCTTGCCCAAGGCTTTCCGGCCCGGGCTTGACCACTTGGATACGGGCATCCGGGCCAACCCCATGAACCTGCCCTCTTCATATGTACCCAGCAAGCCCAGGTAGTAGCTGGAGTCGGTAAAATGGCATGTGCCAAACCTCGGGCAACATGATCCTCACATATCGAAATCAAAAGGAGGTCAGCGGCTGGTTCAGCTTTTCGGATACATGGCATCGTACGATCCAGAGCCGTAGTGCGAGGTACGACGTCCAATCGTTATACTCCATCGCCTACCAAAGCCAAAGTATGTGCGTAATCCACTGTACTTTTCCAGACAGATTCAGGGCATGTGTTCCAAGATAGCCAAGTCAACATGGCCCGTCATTCCATCAAACTATTCCACGTGTCTACGTGTAGTCTACGGGATCCCTTAAGGTACTTGACAGCTCACTAGGCGACTCAGAAGTACCACTTTGATAGAGGTGGATGAGGGGAATAGTCATTACTTGGGCCAAATCGGGTCGGCCAGCCTAATCCATAGTACAATTTTTCGTGTTCGAAAAGCCAATCTTAGCCCTTTATGTCCATGAGACCACCAGGTAGAGAGCAGTGAAGCCTCTAGCTACGATATCTCGGGCTTGATGCCAAAACCCTAGCCACCATCGACATTCGTATCGTACAGTGGGCCCCAATAGTTCACCGTGGCAGCGGGTTCATCGTAAGCGAGCATCACGTAGTGCGGCACTCTTTCTTGACTCTTATCCACCAAAGCCGAATCCGCCACCGCCGCCACCAGCAGCTTTTTGCTGCATCTCTTGTTGTAATAGCTCGGATACCTTCAGATGGACATCGAAGAACTTGGCTGCGCATCGGTCGAGGCATACACTCTCGCCCTTATTGAGTTCGGATTCTCGGTACTCATTGGGGACGCACTTCTTGGCACACACCTTGGTGAGTCTAATAGGCAGTGTTAGATAACCACAGGTTTTTAAAAGAAGCGTTCTAGACTTCAGACACAGCACAGGTATGCTAAGAATTAGAAATCTTACCGGTCGTGCATCTGTGCCAGGAGCTTCATCTCTGCCTCAACGGCAGCGATCTTCTCCTCTGACGAGGGTTGGGGTCTTCCAATTCCGAAGAACGACATCTTGAGTGTGATATGTGGGTAATAACTAGGATTATGTAATTTGAGGTTGTTGTCGTGAGAAGATGAAGACAACAAAATCGACCCGTCTTTGAAAGCTCAAGCTTCGAACCTTGGAATTTCCGCTAAGAATACCTATCGATAAGCTCAATCGGACTTATCAGATCAGGAAGGGGGAAGGCGGTGAGAGTCCGGATTAATCAGATTCTCGGACCAACCCCAAGTGGACTCTGGCAGAAAAGTTCAACTTACATCCTAACAACTTCAAAGACTCGAGCAAAGAACTTCCTATTCTTCTCACGACGCAGCAAGGTTGCTTTGCTGCATTGAGTGTAAGTCTTCGGCCATTCCTATTCGTTCTGTATTCTCCACATGATGATATTGCTTTACAAGAACCGTTGCGACTGACACCATTTATTTTATGGTGCTTGATCTCAATTAGCCAGCCTATCTGAACTTCATCAATACCCTTCAACTTCGCTTTCATGTAGCTTGGCGATACTGAGACTAACCAATCTTAGATCATGCAATGGACGGGAGACAATGTCTCAGGTTCCTACGTCCATATCTCTTCCAATCACCACCAGCCCAGAAAGCTGTGTATGCTCGCTTCTTTGCGAACTGCCGCGGCCCAGCTCAAGCTAGGTGTAGGAATAGGTCTAGTTCACAAAATCCAGTGCGCATAAGAAATATTCATGTTGATGCGCCCAAAAGGTTTGCCAGTGCCACCTCTAGAGTGCCGAAAGATGAGGTGGTGACTTCGTCGAGCCGTCAGATTACTGTTGGCAATCGGGTTCAAAAGCTGATAGACTACAATGCTCTTCACTACCCAAGACTGAACCACCGGCCAACCCGTATTAGCATACCGGATTTTCGAGGAAAGTACGAAGATGCGGCCTCTACACCGGCCCAGGATGAGGTAGTTCTTGAAGGTCGAGTCATGTCAGTTCGGCGATCCGGGTCCAAGCTGGTCTTTCTCTCCATTATAGGCGGATATCAACGAGTTCAGGTTATGATTAGTCTAAGCCAACTTTCGGAACCAAGACCTGAGCCTAAGCAATTTAGAGACGCCCTCCATCCATTCCTGCGCGGTGATGTTGTCTCTGTCAAAGGAACGGCAATGCGAACAGATGCGGGTGAATTAACTCTCAAAGCCACTGAGCTTCCTACCTTGCTAAGTCCTGGCTTGGCACCGCTTCCCGAGCAATTAATCGACCCGGAGACAATGGTCCTTAATAGGCATGTTGATATGCTGGTCAACCGCCGGACTTCTGACACCTTTCGGCTTCGTTCGCACATTATCAAAAACCTGCGAGATTTCTTCCATGATCAAGACTTTATAGAAGTTCAAACACCTATTCTAGCGGATTACGCAGGGGGCGCCGCTGCCCGGCCCTTCCTAACCACATCCGCCGATCTTCCGCAGAAGGAACTCGCATTACGTATTGCCCCTGAACTGTGGCTCAAGCGCCTAGTTGTGGGGGGTAATGACAGGGTCTTCGAGATTGGACCAGCTTTCCGTAATGAAGGCATTGACACTACACATAACCCGGAATTCACGATGTGTGAATTCTATTCTGCTTATTCCAACTTGGCTGACCTGATTTCGATGACTGAGGATCTCGTCACTCGTCTTGTCAAGCACGTCGATGGTCTCATGCAAAGCCAGCTCCAGTCTCTTGAGAAGACGAAAATTGCTCTACCTAAAAGCAACTGGAAGCAGGTCGAATTCGTCCCAGCATTAGAAGAGATTCTTGGAGTCCGGTTCCCAGATCTCTCGGAACCTGACGCACTACCAAAACTCCAGGAGCTCCTGAATAGCCGAGTAAATTTTACCCATAGGCCTGAATTGACACTAGTTAAGCTTCTAGACGAGCTTGCTAGTGAATACTTAGAGCCCTCGTCTCAGGAGCAGCCCCTTTTCATCATTCACCATCCAGCTTGCATGACGCCTCTCTCTAAATCATTCACGTGTCCGAAGACTGGCCAACTCGTATCCGCCCGTGCGGAGCTATTCATAGGAAGTCGCGAAATCGCGAATATGTATGAAGAGGAGAATGACCCTTTCGAGCAACGCCGCAAATTTGAGCTACAGCTCGAGTCGCGGAAGGATAATCCAGCCATACTTGACGAAGGCCCTGCCGAAGTGGACGAGAGTTACGTCCAGGCCCTAGAGCACGGGTTGCCACCTACAGGAGGCTGGGGTTGCGGCGTAGACAGGCTGGTCATGCTATTCTCCGGCGCACAGAAGATCAGCGATACCCTCAGTTTTGGGAATCTGAGGAATGTAGTATCCATACGCCAAGCTGCTAAAGATCCCTGATGTCTGTCAGCGAGCACCAGATTATATAGCATGTAGTCATAACTGATACCCTTGATTGATGGAGTCATGATTTATCCAATCCGATTCCCGATTAAC
>JAOXNK010000007.1:164177-175683 GCA_028566675.1 Hypoxylon intermedium
GTTCTTGGAATTCTATTGAATCATGCTTTTTTTCCCCTTATAAACCATGATACGGATAATGTGAGACTTCGTAGTATAATTATAGGAGGTGGCGTTCGCGATGTATACTGCTTTGTGTTACGAAATTTATCAACGCCTTCGAACAACCCCGAAAAGGGGTAGGCCATTCCGGAGGGATGTGTGCATATTCAGACTGGAAGCTGTAAGCCACACTATCCTACATCCTCCAATCTTTCTTTCTCGAGTTCTGCCATGGATTTTTCTACTTTATCGCGCCGGGGATCACCGACCGCCTGTTCCCACTGCTTCTCCATCCAATTCCTCAGCTCCTCCTCGGACGCCTTACCGTCAAGCAATGAGAGTACAGCCTGAACCATGCCTAAGGCTTCACTCCTCGAAAGTCCGGAAGCAAGTCCAAAGTGGAACCGTCTAGCCAGTTCGCTCCCGCCCGCAAATTCCGCAAGGTCCTTTCTACCTTTCCGCTTCAGGCACTCTGCGAGAATTCTATCATCCGTGCTAAGTCCGGCAGAAGCACTATATAATCTGCCCAGGTCGGCGGTGAAGAGAGAAGGGCCAAAGGCCTCGCACGCTGGGACGAAGCGCGCAAACTGCCAGCCAATAATGGCGGTGATGTTGTAGTTTTCGTCAACAAGCACATGGTCTCCCTTGTCGTCGACGTGCTTGAGGAAGAACCCGTCAGTGGATGTAGTAGCTGCGGCGAGAGCGGGGCCAGCCCGGTCTCCAAGGAGTCTGTAGAAAAGGTATGCCTCCTTGGGATAGTCCGTGTAGAGTTGCCCATCTGCAATCAAATCCAAGTGGAGGTCTGCGATGGAAGTAAAATATTCGAGTGGATCGGCAAAGGGACCGTATTTTCCGAGTGACAGGAACCGATTACTTGCGATGGCGGCCTCTTTCGTTTTCTCGCCGTGTGGAATAAGGGAGCAAGCTTGCTTGCTGGAGTAGCGACTGACGCTGATGAGGATATCGGCGTATTGGTCGTAAACGTGCGACTTTTGTTCATCCGTTGCTTGATGGGCATAGAAGGGCT
The DNA here is from genome assembly GCA_028566675.1 of Hypoxylon intermedium. Classification (NCBI taxonomy): domain Eukaryota; kingdom Fungi; phylum Ascomycota; class Sordariomycetes; order Xylariales; family Hypoxylaceae; genus Hypoxylon; species Hypoxylon intermedium. The sequence continues at coordinate 165,226 of JAOXNK010000007.1, forward strand.
GGCCCGGCATGGCATCCTCGAGTATGTAGCCTATTTTGACCAAGTTATCGGGGTCGCAAGAAAGCCCGAACCCGTGAGCTTTGGGAGCAGGTACGCCGAGGACCTCCAACAGCTTAAGAGTCGCGTACTCGCTCTCAATAAAGTAATCCACGAGATCTGGGGGAATGTCACTGAAATCCGTAATTCGAGGAATTCGAGCAAGCCATTTGACTCCATCGCTGAAGACAATCCAGGCGTGGTAGTTTGCGCAGCCCATGATGGCGCCGCTTCCAAGGTGCTTCCCGGGATGGAACTCGCAGGGCTTTCCTTCGCGAAGAGAGCTGGCCATGCGGACAAGCTCGGGAACATCCACTTTGGAAAGAAGAGCTTCGACTTCTTTATTGATGCCCATCTCCCAGGCGGCATCGTCAAGCTTAGCTCTTGTTAGTGGATGCGGTGCCCTAAGCTATGCCAAAATGGAGTCTGAGAGTACTCACGAGTCTAGTGGGGGGACATTTATGATGTCGAGAGAGGCTGTGCACAGCGCATAGATGTCTCATGCAAGTTGAGCAGCTTTGGCCGCGGACAGCTGGGCGGCCACAGTTCGTCCAGGAACATGTCGAAAAACGAGGAACTCTCGGTGTAGGCACCGCTGGACGGAGTGGCATTCCTTCCGGCGACGCCTGGCGAAGGACAACCAGTCGAGGATCATCCATCCACTTGATCAAACTGGTTCGTCGCCATTCTTCCCAGTCAGGCATGACGCCTTCAAATGTAGCCACCAGACCTCGAAAGACGTCAACAGCCTCAGCCTTTGAGAGACCCAGTCCCATCACTGGACCGAAGAGGAACCGTCGCATCTCATCGGATTCAAAGTAGCAGTACGGTGCCCTGCGACGCTGCAACTCCTGGCCCAAGACTATGTCCTCTTCGCTTAGTCCCGGTTTCCCATTGAAGAGGTTGCTGGTGTTCGCAGACACAAGTGAAGGACTAAAAGCCTCGTATGCTGGGACCGTTCTCGCAAAGCTCCAGTCAATGATGCCGGTAATCTGAAAGTCATCGTCTATCAGGATATGGTCTCCCTTGTCGTCCGCATGTTTTAGAAAAAAAGGTCCCGAGTTAAGGCCCTCCTGCCATTCTTGAAGCCATGGACCTGTCTTGGCCTGTTCCGCTAGCAGTTTGAACATGAGGTACGCATCAATCGAATACGGGGAAAGGAGTTGGCCATCAGTAATGAGATCGAGATATGTGTTGGCCCAGGAGCTATAATAATCTCTCGCATCTTCAAAGGGTCCTATACAAGGCAGCGTTCCAGTTCTATCGCTCGCAATCGGGCCTACTTCGATTGCGCCGTCAGCGTCAAACTTCAAGGATCCAATCTTGTCAAACGGATGTTTCCCCAAGGAGCAGAGAATGTCAGCCCATTGGCTCAGCACTTTCGACTTTTGGTCTTTGGAAGCTGTCGCGGAGTTGAAAGGTCGTCCAGGCAACTTGCCGATGATCATATAGGCGACACCTACTTCGTTCTGCGGATCGCCACGCAGCCCGTATCCGTGAAGTCGCGGCGTGGGCACGTCAAGAGACTCCAGCCACCGCAGCGTCGCGCACTCGCTGAGCAAGATCTGATTGCTGAGTCCATCGTCGAATGATGTATACCTCTCTCGCAGGACTCGGGCTAGCCAGACAGTCCCATCTTCAAATAAGAGCTGAAGATGCACATGCATGCCGCCCATTCGGCGGCGTCCCAGAAGATCTTCGTCATCTAGACGACATTCGAGACCTCCAGAAAGCTCTTTTGCACGCCATAGAAGGGCCGCGCGGTTGGTGTTCTCGCTGAGAGCGACTAATTCTGCCTCTTGGGCTGCTAACCAAGCGTCGTCATCGAGGGGTTCTTCCTTGTACTGATTTCAGACCAGTAACTCGATGCACAGATGATGGAGTGTCTTACCTTACACATATGCAACGCAGACTTCATGTGAGGCGAGCAGTACATAGACGCGCATCGCTCGCAACTACCAACGTCGATCGCGGCAGCATTCGAGCACCCTGCAATGGCGCAGTTCCAAAATCGCGTCATGATCAGGCTGAAGACCACCGTCGCATTGTCGCGGCAGCCTATTCTGCAGAGAAAGAACAATAAGGGGGCTTGTTATTCTACCCTAGTCCAAGGCGCTATTCCATTGGCTCGGCTTCGTGCGCCTAGTAGCAAACATTTGGTTTGATATGCATGTTTAATATGTATGCAGGGTAAGATGCATGCCTACGCCTGCAGGCTACCGGGTACCATGTTTAATGCCCGAGAGGGACGAGGGCCAAGCCGGCGTCGGGGAGCCGGGCTCTCAACCTGCATATCTGCCGCCGTCTCCGTTTTGCGCCCGGCGGACATTGGGCGCCGAGGTCACCAGTAACTACCGCCGGAACTATTATCGGCGACGTATAGTCATTTCACTCCGGATTCATGAATACGTATACCATCACATGCCGGACAACTCCTGCCTAGGTTGGCTTGAATATCGAGGACAAGAAGTCACCAATCAATCGTAGTTTACTGCCAGAGCAGTAACTACAAAACTGCCTGACATTTTCCGTCTTACTGAAAAATATGATTATACTGTAATGAGCAGCCTTCTACTAGGTGTTGTGGGCAGTGCCGCTGACCTCTTGGCAAATCAAACTAGGGGAAAGAGGTGTGAGCTGTACTTGTGGTCGATGGCAGTGGCCAGGTAATAGGCTATCAAAGTAGATCGTCATAGAGTTGTTCTTCAACGGTCAATACTAACCGGCTAACTGGCGGCATCACACCGCCTTAGACTGCCGACAAGTCTAGAAGAATAGACTACAAGCCATTACGTATACCTTTTCATAATCGGTGGACTGTGCTCTGTCTGGGCTGGATTCGGGTGGTTCGGGCCAAGTCCTTAATTAATCTAAGTAGAATAGTACAAACCTCGCTCGCCTCGTACCTGCCCATAATGATCTCATTTCCATGGGAATATTACAAAACACGTAAGTTCATGCAAAAATTTACAGTCCATACAAGTCGCATATACCCAAACCATATCACTCATAGTTAAGATACAAATGTAATCCGATGTGTTGTCATAGCAAGCAATTTGGTCTCATTCGATACGCACTGGGGCACAGTAGGTGCTTGAAATTACGGGATTCTCTGAACAGGACTTGCATCTTGGTGCTAAGATAAAATACTGGAATGCAAGTGGGCGGTGATTGAAGCATGTTGATATATTAAGGGACTAATCAGTCTAATATTGGCCCGTCTATGATCACCTAGGGATCACTGCAAACTCCAAACCGTAGGCGCGGACTAGAATCTGGCCTGGATCAGGAGTTGATGTGGATAAATGAGCGTTATGATGGAGGACGGAAAGCATGTAGAAAGCGAATACAAGAGAGATGACCAGTAGGATGCATTTCTCCTCATTATCGTGTCCGCTGCGCGTCAGTGCCGAGTTATTCTCAAGCAAGCAGACCCGATGGAAAAGCTGAAGCAGTAACTTTCATGGGCTGAATATGTATCTGCATTCTCTGTGTATTTATTTAATATCTCCTACTCTATGTTGGCACAAGGCTTCTCACAAGAGCATATGGTGCGAGGTTGCTGTAGTCAGCCACACCAACCTACATATGCCCATTAAAGCTCTCCGAGAGAGATAACCGGTTTCATGATGGCGATTATGAAAGAAATATTCAGAGGTTGCCTAGGTAGTCTCGCGAAACTAGGCAAAAGCCTCAACCCCAAAACATTGTAGGCTACGGCCACTGCTCTTACAGACAAGCTCACCTCACTGGTTATAATTCATCACATGATTCACATCAATAAAAGCATCAGAAACTAGGAACTCGAGGGCTAGGCCATTGGTAGTTATACAGTTGTATATACTATTATAAAAGCAAGTTTGAAGCTAATAGGGTGCACTTGAAAATAAATACATGTGTACATAAACGCTCGAAACAGGGTGCCAACATGGGGTTATGTTCATTGTTCCAACCACCAAGCTATCCGGATCGCATCGGTACCGACTTTATGCGAAGGGGGTCAGGGGGAAGTCGGCGGGGCCAACGTAGTTCTGGACAACGGCGTTGGGCTCGTTGGTGATGACGAGCTCGTCGTTGGGGATCAGGTGAGAGCCGGTCTGGTTGCTGGAGGGGGAGACGGGTTGCGAGACGGTGAAGAGCAGGCCGTCGGTGCCCTTGGTGATGGTGAAGGACCTGGAGGACTCGGTGCAAGGAGCATCTGTGACATCGGGCAGAGTGCCGTCAGTGTTGCCGGTGACCAAGGCCGTGCACTGGACGCCGATAGTCTCCATGGTGCCAGGCTGAAGAACGTGGAAGTCAAAGCTAGACACATCTGTTAGTATACCTGTGATGAGGGACACGGTCGCGGGCAATCCTTACCGGCACTGAGTGCTGTGACGAACGCAACCAGCTGAGAACTTGGAGACATCGAAGACGGTGTCACGCTTGCCGATGCTGGCAGCAGAGGCAGCGACAGCGAAGAGGGTAGCAGCGGAGAACTTCATCTTGACGGATTTCGTTGGATTTCGTTAGATGAAATGAGTAAGTATGAAGACCAAGTTGATGAATACGATGAGTGTTAGAATAGGATCGCGTGATGAGGCTGACAACAAAAAGAACATATCTCGAAGCATGGTGAGTCCTTTATACTTATCCTCCCCGTTACTGAGTCTCGTCGTGAGTGGAGTGGAGAGTGACGATCTGTGGAGCTAGCGGGCGCTGGGCATGAACTTCATCTCGTATTTGGCGGCGCCAAGAGGAAACTTGCCCCTTGGAATTTGCCTTGGAAGGTTGCATTTCTATGACGTCGGCCTACCCAAATGCCGAGACCAATACGGGACGACTACCAACAGTCCAATAGTATTTACGATGTCACATTCAGCCCAGATTAAGGCTGGACCTGACGTATCCGTTCATCTAGGGTCCGCGTGAACTGACTGCCATAGACCCTGGAGACCTTGTTGGGGACTAGGTAGAGTAAGTAGGCTATGTATATTGTCAGGAGAGTCAACAATCCACAACACAACACTTCTACGTGTACACGTATTCGGACCGCCATGCTCCCATCAAAGGGGCGAGAACTAGCATTGCCTTTCCGCGCAGCGGTGTTACGTATTATCATTACAGAATTATTTACATGATAGTCCATTTTCAAACACCCCATTGCGCGCTCCTGCGTTCCGAGGTCATCCAGAGTAAGGGAAATTCAGCTCCAAAAGAGACTCACAGCCGCAAGACCTAAGCTAATATAGATGTACCCCCTTTTAACACCCATATGAGCAGACACAGCATCTGAAGGCGTTGACGTTGCAATGCCAGGACTGCTAGTGCGTGACGATGCGCCAGATCCAGTTGGCTCCGCCGTTGCCGCTGCCGTGCCGGATGTTCCGCTACTAGTCTGTGATGACGCCCCAGATTCAGTCGGCTCTGCCATCGAGGTCGAAGACGAAGTAGACCTCGTTTCAGAAATCGTCGCGATAGGAAATCCAGCCTCGTCCGTCGTAGCAGGCGGCAGCGTCGTGATATCCGGCTTCGGCAACGTGATCTCCTCTATCGAAACACTAATTGTGTATGCCCATAAACAAGTTGGTGTCTCAGTAGGTATGAAGTCGCCTACCGTGTGGTCGCCATAACTTGCGCTAGTATACGTCGCTAAGAAGGGGACTGCATTATCCGTATTCGTTCCGGCTAAGCTTGCCAGAGGCGTCGGCGACCCCTGGGAACACTGGGTGTACGCGGTAGGTAGCGGTTGCAAGCCGCCTGCTTGAGGGCCGCTTTTGCCACAGCAAATCAAGTCAGAAAAGTTCAAGCTATGATTTCCATGCGCTTCGAAGAGCGACCAGATGTTCTCTACAGTATCGAGTATATCGCCATTACAACAGAAAGTCTGGAAATCGGACTTCTTTTCTCCTCGCGTCTCGTTCGCACACTCGTATCGCTGGCCGCCGAACCATTCAGATTGTGCTAGGCAATATCTGTCTATTGTGCTCGCGGGTATCACGGTTGAAATAGACATATTGCAGGGGTTGGCGAAATGCCGCTTGGACGATACGTGCGCCCTCTCGAGATTCAGGGCTAGCGGACGAGATTTGAACGAGCCGCCACTACCGGTGGATTAGACGATACAACGGAGGCTTGCGGAATATATAGTGAGGAAGAAAAGAGAGGCTTTGGAACTGCACGAGAACAGAGGGAACATAGAGACCATGTACGCAGGCAGGAGAATCCCCCCTTGCTGGGCGAGGAAACTGAAGGATCACAACATCCCATTGTAAACAAAAGATCCACCAGGTACCTATTTAGGCTGCCAATTTCGGCCCTCGGGTAGCCCGGCATCGTAGCTGGGCCCATGATTTGCCAGTCACCTATAAAGCATTGCTCACTAACTCCTACTCAACTCTTACTGAGGATGAAATAAATGAGGGCTTGATGCCTACTTCACGATGTCGATGATGTCTACATAAGCCTAACGGTGATAGGCGATGAAGTTGAAAATATGAAGCTAGAGTTTGAGCTGAAGCAGGGATAGTGATCCATCCTGCCATTCTAGCGGATTCTTTGCAGAGCGCCTAAGCGAGCGTCAATCCGGGGTAAAATATTTAGCACTTGCATAAGCGAAGGCAAACTTCGGAATCTTCCTTGACGTTGACATTGATGTCATTCCATTGCTACGTAGTACTGCTCGAACGCAACGTTCTACCTACATTTTGAATCCATAGGTAATTGGTATGTTGTGCTCCTAGTTGCCGGGACTGCCTATACCCATTCGAATAAATACCAACAACTACATAACACATCAAGAGAGCCCCTCTTTCTCAGCTAGAGACGATCATCCTTGCAGTTACTAGGCGTCAATGTTTGGCTTCCCAGTGATTTCGGCGACGATATATTGCTAATCGGGAGTTCCGTGTCCCCCGAGCCATTGCAGTTGACGGATGACCACTTCACTGCACTTTTACGCCATGATACTTACTCGTAGTGACAATTAGCCTTGCTAACCCTAGCCCTTGTATCGCTCCGAATTTCAAAAATACCACTATGGTGTTTTCCAGGAGAGATCTATCTCTTAGAATAAACAGTTGGGGATGTATTGAACATGGCTGTGCAAGGAGGAAGCGAAAATCTCGCCCCAATATATCGTACTCGAAATCAATTCATGAAATCCCGGTTATAACATCAAACTGAATCGAAACAGTGCACCCAGACTCGATATATCAAGCGATCATCCAAACTATTTACGCGTAATGATATTACCTTCAAACCAGGCGTAAAATTCAGTCAGCATAGATTCTCTGCTCCAGAATAAGGTGACATGAGCCTCGGACGGCGATAACGATAGGGATGGGGTTGGCATGAAAGAGAAAGGGCTCAGATATGGAACAACTACACTATGCAAAAGCTTCTTGATCTTATCCATTCCCATGAGCTTTAGATTAAAAAAAAAGTTATGACAGCCCCCTCGCAATTTGACTCGGTCGAGTGAGTTCTTGTTCGTGAAGATTAAGGGTTATAGGAGTAAAGACTCAAAGTTCGACTTGCACACCTCGGATTCTTTCAAGCGGACAACTTCAAACTCTGTAGCGTTGTCTACGTAGGTAAACCCCAGGATGTCCCATGAGTTCTAAAGGGGCCTTGCCTCATTCACAAGCTCGGATAAGGAGAGGCGTCCGTGCCGCACCCCCTCAGTCACTTACCAAGGTGTATCATAAATACTACAGGACCTATTCCCGGTATCCCAGTTACCCTCATACGACTTTGTCTCCCCGGAAATAAGTACATTCAAACTGTTCAACCCAGGAGAGCCGCGACCTCTAAGGTTACGTACGTCCAATATTCCGGTGGCCGAGCAGTAGCATAGCCATGTCAAACGTGAGAGTACAACAAGCTCGTGTCACAGCTCGCTATCACTAATGACATGTCGGGTGTCCCAGCGTGTCGTAAACTATTAAAGAGAATGCCTCCGGCAACCACATGACAGTCAAGTAGGTACCTTTTGGATAGGTTCTAGTCATATTTATGTAGCACAGTAGGCCCCTAGGCAATAGACGAGAACCAAACCAACAACGAAAAGGGGCAAATATTGAAAATTACGAGTCAACCACAAATATTGCCGCCTTGACACTTGTCCTTAACTCATATTTCTATCTACCTAGACTACTCAACTAGTTGATTGGATTCCTATACGAGGGTGCTTACGACTCACGTGTAAGCCAGAAACGGTAGCACAGTAACATCACCGTGATCCGGTCATACGCGACGGCGAGCTTTGTGATCAGCCGGCCATCCACTGCTCTGTGCCACGCCAAACCTGATATGCGCGATTTGAATTATGATAGCGCTTTCATATTACGACGAGGCATAATCTCATGAGTCAGCAGACTGCCCAACTATTGTCTGTCGCCTTCATGGTGAAATCGGAATAGAGGGTGGTACACTGCACAGGCCATATTCACGGCAGTTCAAAGTAAGAAAACTGTCGAGACTGTGATGTGGATTACGGAATTATGACTCTCTATGAGCAAATCATGTTGAAAGCAAATATGTAAAGTATCACTGCTGTCGTTCGTGTTCCATTAACGCCATGCCCATGCAACCTCAAGCCAGCTTCGCGGGGGCATCCCCACCCGTGACTACGGTTGCACTGATGCAGTAACCCGAAGAACGCTTTCTAGCCCGCCCAATTACCAAATAAGGGGTCCGAGAGGAATCTATCATTATTAGGTTTGGAATGGTGTAGGTCTGTGAATTATGTTGCCCCCTTTCGTGTATATCAGAATGAAACCTTTTAATGCGGAAACCAGGGAGATCTGGGAGTAGGCAGTAGGTAGAGTTCATTCCTATTCGTTGTGCTCGACTAGGTAGATCATAGGCTTGCCACCCAAGAGCGCTTTGCCCCCGAGACTTGGAATCTCAATCATGAAGAGATAGCCCATCACATCGGCATCGCTAAGCTCCACCAGTTGGCCTGCAGCAGCAGCAGTTCCTCCTGCGTCTTCGAGTCAGTCGAGAGGACGGGGCGAAATAGCCAAAAAAAGCAAAGGTAGAAAATTGCATCGTTCAAGACGGGTTATAGAATGTTACGTGATAAGCGTCGAAGCTGCATTTGATCTTCTCGTGTTGGCTCCTGCGCGATTGGCAGATAGGAAAGGGTGCTTGACACAACTTGAATCGACTTTACTCGTAAGTTGGTCATACGACTTTGCCAGGCCTAGCTATGAGTAGACCTTGAAGATGGTAGTGGCCTTGAGCGCTACCGTTACCTTCGGGGGCCGTACCCATACTAGAGTCTAGACAACGCAATGAATGACTTGGAGTATGTGGGACTGTTCCCATGTCCACTGGTATCGACCAGGGCCCTGCATATCTTGGATGGGCAAAGATGCAGATCAAGGGGGCGAGACAAAGCCCAAGTCACTTCATGACCTGCAGACCTGATACTGGGAGTCCCGAGGGGGTTGCCACTTGAAAATGCAAGAAAAAAGGAGGTATAGGCGAGGATTCGACTTACCAGTAGCAATGATATCGTCCACTATCAAGCATGATTGCCCAGGCTTGATGGCTTCTGTCTGGACCTGGAACTCGTCCTTGCCATATTCCTTCTTGTACTCTACAGTCCTGCATGCGCCTGGCAACTTGCCCTTCTTTCGGACGGGGACAAATGGACGGTTGAGCCTCAGCGCAAGTGTAGGCCCGAAGAGGAAACCTCGAGCTTCCAATCCCACTATGACATCCGGTATCTGGTCGCCGAATCGCTCCCGTATGAGGAGCACGAGCACGTCGAGAAGAGACGCAAATGCGACTGGGTCCTGGAAGATAGGTAGGATATCGATGAACCTGATGCCGGGGATGGGGAAATCAGGAACGAATCTGAGGGCGTTGATAACCAGTTGCTTAGCAGTCTCAAGCTTCTCTTTCTCGTGGTCGAGCAGGGCCGTTACCGATTGACCGGCGAGTTCGGTGGGACCGGAGGCGGAGGAGGCGGGCTCTCGTCGCGAGGCATCGGATGTAGTAGTGGAGGTGATGCTTGGCTGACTTGGGTTGGTGGCCACGGCTTCGACGGGATTGTCGGAAGTGGCTGGACCGCTCATGCTGAGGAGGAAGAAGAGAAGAAGGAGGAAAGGAGAGGAGCGAGGAGTGAGGAAAGGCTGGACGATATGTGTATCCCGGGAGAGGAGACAATGCGAAAAAGTTTTTGGGGGTGTGGCACAGTGGAAGTGCCAGGAGGGGAGTAGAAAGACGAATAGGATAGGCAGACAAGGCCAAGTCAGACAAGCAGAGAGACAAGGCCGCCTCGAAGTGACCGCGGAGCAGAAATACACAGGGGGGGTGCGGGTGAGTGAGAGAAGGAGGTGTACGAAGTAGGGAAGCCTGCTTTGCTTTGCCTTGCCGCGAACCCGGGTGGCAGACAATAACAATAATAATAATAGACTGCAGGGCTGCGAG